>JBBBDQ010001046.1:612500-1077500 GCA_037127315.1 Ascarosepion bandense
TCTAAACTAATCTCTGCATATTGTTACCGACAGAGTATTCTGTTCGATAGTCTCAACAAGAATGACGTGCGCTTGAGCTTTAGCGTTCTTTTGAAAGAAGTAGTGCATTAAAATTCACCACAAATAAACTTTCTTTGGTGCGAAAACCAACATGTTTAACGCTAGGAAAACAAAGTTGATTGAAATTCGGCGAAATATCATACACTAAATTTCACGTATGCTTATAGTATTTCAATATAGATGAGTTACCATCGGAAAATATACGCACGTAATTCTGGGAAAGTCATCAGTTGAAAAAAAAAACGAGAAAATAATTCAAGGTCATAATACATGTATATATATGTAATAAACTTTCTTTAAAATAAAGTGAGGGGAATTTTTAGCGGTCCAGGTAAGATACAGAAGCATGCTTTTAAGCTTATTTTACAGGTCTTGATAAAAAGGACACCAAGCTACTTTGGCTGTGAATGTTTTATTATCATGAAGTCAGGTAATGTGAAAGATAACATAAAGTTTTACAGAAATTTATTTTCACCCATAATTTTTAAGAGAATTTAAAACCTTTTCAGTCGTCAATTGTTTAATCACAAAATAAAATCATGTATTCTTCATCAATTATTATAAGAAATATAGAAGTCATTTTTTGTCCTTCCAGGTTTCACATTCTCTAAAGATAGCAGACATTTGCTTAAATATGGATCGCTTGTTATTAAACTTCAATACCAACGACGGATAATAACAGACACTGATATCAGAATGAATATTTTTCAGCTTCTACCTTCACACAAGACACATCTACCGTGCTGATGATTACTTAGTTTTAAAACACTATATTTACAGGTAAAATAGCCTTGATGTTTATTTCAATTTTTTTTAACCGGGCCCGGCAAATTAACGTAAAATAGGTATAATAAACTTTGCAAAAGTATAATTTCAATAGAATTAAAAATTAAACTGTTTATATATAAGAAACTAATAGATCAAACAACTTAATTAGAATCACACTGAGAAATTTTACTCACTTAATTTTAATCCAATGCGCAATGTACAAATAGATCATAATTAATTAAGATAGAGAATTGCCATTCAATTTCTTTCAATGCTCTATATTACTTTAATAATTGTTTAGATTTGAAAACAGAAAAAAACCTCGTTTGAATTTCTCCAAATTTTGTAATATAATATAACGTGTTTATTATACTTAGAGAGGTTGAATAAGAATAGCGAAATACTCAGCAGTTATTCTGGATTTGGATAACAACGGAAATTGAAATAAGATGCACATTAATTTCTGCATGATTACTGCCAAGGTTACTAGTGTACTGTTGAGACCGTTCGCTGAGCGATCCGTAGTAAAAAGACAGAAATAATTTTATTGTGATGAGTTGGAGTTTATTAAAATATCCATCTATTATTGACGATATAACAATTGATAGAAATGAAAATTTCAGTTTTAAAACATTTTGAAGTAAAATGTATTTGATAAAACTATTTAAAGAAATGATAACTTTGATAATTCTGAAAAGTAACGAATCTGTAGAGATCTGGAGAAATGAAGAATGTATAAAAGAGTATATTCTAATCTATAATCAAATTAGTATATAAATATTGAAATTCAGTTCACGGGGAAACTTAAAAAAAACACACTGACAAATTTTTACAGGAGAATATATCAAAATATTAAGGGAAGATCTATGAAAATTCTTGAAAGAGAAGAGTAGATAACTCTACATAAATGTTTATTCGCGAAATTGAATATTAATTTTAGAATGAACTTATTTTCATAACTGCAGAATTTAATTTCTCGCTTCAATATCCTCGTGATATTAGAAACATAACTCAAACAACATAACAATTTAAATAATGATATTTGTTATCCCAAACGAAAATTGTTAGAGAATTTTGACAAGTGTAATAAATATAGATTTCTTGCAAGAAAAATCTCTTACTTCCATGTAGTGGCTGGTCAGTTGTATCAAGCAGAAGCTTATGTATTAAATCTTTCATGATCAAAGAGGAATAGGCCTTGCAACCGACGTTATAACAAGATGATAAAAAAATCCTTTCGAAAATTATTGATTTTTTACAAGCAGTAGTTTATCTATAATATCTTTAATGACCAAAGAGGAACAGGCGTTGCAACCGACGTTAAAAGAAAAAATTTAAAAAAACATTAAAAAATTACTGTTTTCTACAAGCAGTAGTTTATGTATAATATCTTTTTTTTTTTACCGCGAGTTGTAAAAGACACCAGGTTGGGAAATTGGCGCTGGATATCCTTCTCTTAATGAGGGTGAATGGGCCTCTCTTAAGCCGTGGTAGGCAACCCATCTAGTGATAGTGTCATGATAAAAACACCCTTGGTAGCTGTGGCGAAGCATCAAGTATTCAGCTACTGACAAGATTTGGAATCTCGGCCTGAGCCGCAAAATGATGATGATCATGATGACGCCTGATCAGGCACATTCGTATTTTTTCAACCCCCACCTGTAGTTTATATGGCAGCTATCCTGGGTGGACATTTGTTAGAGTTTCTGGAGAGTTCACATGCTATTTTGCGACAGAATAAGGACTAAAATAGCCAGATGCTCAAACCTTTGGTCACGATTACTTGTGTCTTCGTTCTAGCACAATCATGGATAGATACCAATAGTTTCCCTCTACCCAATTTCACTCACAATTTTGAATCAATCCGTGAAATTGTCTTCAATCAGTTTCCAAATGTGCAGTACGTTGGGATCGCCATCTCCACACCGATAACAGGAAGAATTCACCTTCCTGCTCTGGTGAGATTCGAAACTAGATCTCATTATCAGAACGCAGACGTTCTAACTTGGTAACTTACCCACTACTTCAATGTACAACGTACCTAATAAACAGCAGAGATCCTGATAAATGTTTGGCATATTCGAATAAACCGTATGTTATTTCATCCTTAACAGTCTCTAGTAATATTGTCATGCGTAAAATATATATATATAATAATTACTGTCCTGAAACAGATAAATTTTCATTGACCTCACAATCCCAGAAATAATATCATTCCAAATGATCACAATGGCAAAACACATAAATTAAACAAACTAACATTTTACAAGCAGCAGAAGCTAAATGTAAATTTATAAGATTGCCACCGAAGTCATTAGAAACATTCGCAGCGTCGGTTTGCTGATATATCCCTTCAATACCATAAACTAGATCCAGATCGATAAGCTAATAAAATGACTCAAGTTCGCATCCTAATGCAGTTACCGGCTTGCTCAGAATTATTCGACGTATTAAGTTACATCGGATGTTATGATTGAAAGTGAAATAGTGCAACTTGCAAGGTCGCACCCTTTTCAGACGGTTCAGAATACTTAGTGGGCATGAGAACATTTAAATGCATCATTCGGACAATCCCTTTCAATTCTGCGTGCTTCGGTCTATGTTGATGAAAACTGGTTTGCTGACGCACAGCAATAGCGAATACTTACCCGAGATTAAAAGCCAACAATGGCAGACGTGAGGACTCGGAGCAAATTAATCCGAAATAATGACTAATTGCTATCATGATGACCGCCGGCGTGGTGTTCGTGCAAGGGCTATTACGTGACCAAGCAGTTGTTATTAAACACGCATTTAGAGGGCATAGCGCAGAACGTAGAAAATGACCCCGTAAACGAAAGTTGTAGTATGACCATAGATGGAAAGAGATTAGTTGGCAAGGCATAAACTTGTTCAAATAATCCATTTCGTAAATATTACTATCAGTCTGTTTTTTTTTCTACTTCTTTCATAGGAGCACACTCTTTTTCTCTCTCAGGCATACACACCCACGGACTCAGAAAAAAAGAAAGAATCATTTACTCTATAATTATGTAACTAGAATTTAGTTGAATAAGTATATGAAATTCAATAGACAAGGTCTACTGATTTTATTATAAAAAATTATTTTCAATTTTAAAATAAATTATTGCACATATGAATCCTAATACAGGATCAATTGCCATATTTTATTTATTTTATATTTCAAATTTAATATTTCTGATCGTCTTGTTTATTTTCAATAACTACAGTTTTCAGAATCATAAACAAATATTTTGTTAGCAACAAGCAACAATCACTATCAATTGACCCATAATGCACTAGGGTCTCATGGTGTTTACATGCAGTTCATTCGTTACAGCATTGGTGTATCTAAATCAAGCTCATCTTTATCCATGCTATTTTGAATTCATAATTTTTCTTCTTGTCATATCGGAAAGCAAGGCTGTAGGATTCACTTTTTAATTATATTTACATTTAAGATACAGGGTTGAGTTTGTCATGATATTTAAAGTTCAGAATAATCCTTCTCGAAGAGCAATTGTAAATCAAGGCATTATATATTTTGTAATATTTTCAATTGATAATAGTCATAGTTCTACAACCATTGAAAATTAAAGCCTTGCGGTTAAGTTTGGTATGATATTTATATGTTTGCAAGATATCTAAATTTTCAAGAAAAAATATTTGGACTAGAGAATATGTGTCATAATGTCGTAAACTTTGTCATCATTTTACGCATTTTATATAAAGGAATACACATAAGTCTTTAATCAACAATTGTGCAGGCAACACTGCCAAGGTTAGTTTATTTTAATCTGTTCAGAGTCATACTTTTGAGCAATAAGAATGTTATGAGCTATAACTCTATGTTAATTAACAAGCATTGCGGTAGGAAACTTCAGTTATAATGCCCATCCAATACTGGCTGTATTAACACTAAAATACGTTCACTTAATAAGGAGAAGCCTTCTTTTGCATTACTATTTTTGACAGCGTGTGAGTCAACATTCAGATGAAAGGATGTAACTAACCTGATCTGTGAGAAAATGAAAAGCCAACGGAAGCAGTGTGTGCTTTTGGACAACGTCATACTAAAAAAAAACTAGAACCAATCATTCAATTGACGTGTAATTTTTAATGAATAATAATACTAAGTTTTGTAATTGCTATTAAATATAAAAGATTTAATGCGTAATTAATATATCACCAATATTATGATGCAACATATTAATTCATTAAGTTATTACACAATAAAAAACAGTAAAAACAGCGCGAACAATAATTTAGGAGTACTAAATATGACAAAACGAGATATACAACGACAAAGAAAGAAGATGCTACTAGTAAGCAGAGGAGTATGGAGATATTCATACAATGAATGAATTTACTTCTTGTTATATGTGATTACCTGCGTAACCTCCGGAGAGTAGTTAACGGAAGAAGTTTACGAAGAAGTTGACAGCAGTTAAAGAGCATCTAATACGATAGTTGACGACAGCTATTAGTCAGGCAATAAGCCGCACAATAATAACTTTGGACTTACTTATTTCTAGTTACTTTTTATTAACATTTATTTGAATATCATTTTTCTCGTTATACTAATGCACTCTTTTGAACCTAGCTTTTTTCCGTGTCTTTCTTCCGGCACAAACCGGTCACTTAAACGTTGCTGCGAAGTTACACCACAACTCCACAACAAATTGTCAAAGAAGATCCAGAACATATTTAACGTAATACAAAAGACAAGGTATTGGGGTAAAGACAAAAGAGGAACAGGATTCTAGAAGACGGATAAATATTTTAAAATGTGGAAAAATGAAATTACCAATTTAGCACTTAAACTGAAAAATTTCCAGTGGCAAGAAGTGTGAGAAAAGTAACTACTGTAGTAGAAGTGAGGTATAAGTTGAAGTATTTAAGCAGTAAACGGTTGAGGCTGATTCCAATTTAGTTGCGTGCTTATATTCATGCAGTTTAGACACCAGAGAAAAAATGCTCCTCAGAGCAGTTGACATGAAAATATGCCTAGAAATGATAGTGAAAAACGACGCCACGTCTGTGGGAAATTGACTGAAGTCGAAATGGCAAGTATGCATCGATAATATTACAAAAAATATTTGAGTTTTTTTTTTCCACAGCTTTGAGGGGATAAAAGGTTCACCAGACCTGATATGTCAACAATGTTCAATACACGGAAGAATGGTAGATGCGTAATATATATTCTGACGAGTAATAATTTCTAGCCACTATAAAATAATTAAAAGACTTTTTTCGAAATTCTATGAATTTTAGAAATACTGACTGAAACACGAAGAAGTCCAGAGGACCAACAGCTGAAATGTTGTTTTAATAAAAATGAAAAACACATTAATCAGAATGTAAATAAGATTTGTCATTTTTATTCGCATTAATCTTAAAAAATCTATCTTACTTGGTAGAATATCAGTTTGATGTAGTATCAAAAAGTGTAAATATTTGTTCAGAGACTCTTGTCAGTTAAAATTTCTGAATTCAAACAGTATTACCTATAAAATCTTTTTGGGGTTAAATAGAAATATACTCCAAAATATTCAATAACTTTTTGTTAAATATGCTGAAAATGCAATAATTCTATCGAAAAAAGTACTCTCTTTCATAAATTAAATTAATTATGCACTGTTATTTAAGAGTTTTCCACGTGTTTGCGTGCATAGATTTATATTTTGTGCATGTAAAGAGAATTACTGTCAATCATGGAAGAAGCAATTATAGTACATGAAAATAATTATTATGATAATACATTGAACAAAGCTCATATATAATTAAATGTGCTAATATCTGATAATTGGAATCATCATAAAACCCATACTTATATAATTAAAAAGTATTCTATACATCTTACAGTAGTAGTTAACTTTTCATAAATTCTTGTTAGATCATCAGGGGCCAAGACGAGCAACATCAGACGAGGGTTGACCTAGGGTCGTTAAAGATATTTTCCTAGATACTACAAAGTTAAAGATATGACTAATATAAGGATATTCTCTTTTTATTAATATTTTTCAAAAAGGATAATTTCCATAATCAAACCATCGAATAGACATATGAGATTAGGTACCGCGATTAAACACTATAACTAAACAATTTTAATATAAAGTCATTATTGAAGCTTTTATATTAGTTTCAATTCCAAGCTAATAAATAAATTTTAATATTTTCAGGACACAAAATGATTTGCTAAATTTTAAAACTAATTTAAATTGTTTTTGTTATTTTAATCGTTAAACACCGATGATTTTAGAATCTTGAGACATCTGACAGAACATTGTATTATTTTTCATTAAAAAATATTTTAAAAAATATACATTGATGTACTTTTGTTGATAAATATTAGTTGATTTAATTTTTATTTAATCTGATTTTAAATAATATTAATTTATTTAGTTTAAATTATCGCGTAAATGTAGTATTTAACACGGAGGTAGATGAAATATTTGATTAAGTGTAATAATTTTACAATAGAATGTTTGTCCATTTTTTTCCTCGGGTATATATCTGTCAAAATTACTTGAGTAATATAATAAGAGGGCTTTTACATATGACATGTAATTTTAAATAAATAATATTAATAAATTAGTAGTAAATAATAAGAGATTCAACCTGTAATGAATCTATAACGAATTTTATGATGCAACGCATTAATTCTTTAAGTTATTACACCGTGGAAGTTAAACTGAGTGAAAACTAATAACTATCCTGTAACCTTAAAATTTTGTACAATGATCTCATCTTTATTGAATTTTATGTAATTTGGTTTAAAATTGACTAAAATAATGGCTTTTTTCTTTTTTTTCTTTTTGATAATAGCGTGTATGGACTTCCATATTTTTAAAAAATCGTCACTTTATAAACAAATGCAAAAATCAATTTATTGATTTCTGCATTGTAGTAAACTTTCCTCTGCATGATTAGCAAAAATAGATTTACTTAATAACGATTCAATAATAAATAAACATATAATTTTAAAATAATTAAAATTCGAATTAAAATTAAAATGGTAAGGAAAACAATGCCTGTAAAATTTTATTATTCTTGTATTGTTTTTTTGCAAGAAAATTATATCCATAAAATATATGATTGTTATAGTTAATTACATGTTTTTTTTAATTAAATAATGTCTTTGTACTATTATATTTTTATCTTTCGGAAAAAACTTTCTGTAAATATGGGCTTTTTTACCACATATATGATTTAAATTCTCCAAGAAGTTCTTTGAATAATTAGTACAAACACAATATGAACGATTGGGTAACAGATACAAAATGATGTTTTGACCTAGATCTCTTAAAAATTATGCCAAAATAGTGTCATTGATTTGTGAATACGTTCCGAATATTTTATCAACATTTATTAACATCCGATAATTAATAAATGCTTGCGAAAGTGCCAAATCAATGTTTTTCACTGAAAACAAGACGCTAATATATTTTATAGAAATGTTTGATTGACGCTGACGAAAGAGATAACAAATTTAACTAAAATTTGAAAGTAGTAAAAAGTATGGATAATGTGGTTAAATAATGTTTTGGTTTTTCTTTTTGGTATTTCATCTCAATAATAATATTGTGATGATAAATGTTTGATTTTGTAGGGTTAGAGAAATTTTTCATCGTGTATGCACAAATTCAGCAAATCTGTGCCTAAATTAAATATATGAATTTTTTCTAAGTAAAAAGTCCATATGTCTCGCGTAGCAAATGATAATCATGTGTAATATATATATATATATATATATATATATATATATATATATATATATATACTTCTATGAGTAGACGCCTTACATGCCACCTATCTAATTAATACTGCAATAAAAAGTAATCAACCCATAATTTAAAAGAAGCCATCAGAAAATATATATTTGAAAATACACATATATATATTTTCAAACAATATATACTGATACTGTTTCTATACAAAATATATCAAAGAAGTTATTTCAATAATATGATTATCTAGGTAACAGAATTAGGCGTACTGCATATTGAGCGCATAAAACTTAGATGTAGAATAGCCGACTGATGTTTATTCGGCCTGATTTTTATTCTGGTTAGAAGCAATCGGATGTCTAACCGTACTGATGCGCTGCCATGCAGCAAAACAGAACTGTCTGGGAGTGACTATATATATATATATATATATATATATATATATATATATATATATAGATTCATTCATTCATTGATTGATTGATTGACAAGTAACTATAAATTTAAAATTGCTAATAATATAGTTATTTATTATAATTTTTACAAGAAATTGAATTGAGAGGAAACATATACCAGTATCATTATTCATAATTTGATATGTACACCAGGAATCTCGAGTTGCCCCAAAATCTCTTCAACTGATTTTATCAGGAACTCTAGTGGTATGGAAGACATAACTCCCTTAATTCAACCTTTAACTTCCTTCAAATTCTTGATATAGTATAATACACTTGCTTCTTTAATCAACCCCAAGAAAAAAGTCACTATAAGAACACCTATCTGAAGGTGCTTTTTGCATATATTAGTACTGAAATTAGAGTTATATTGATCAACTGTAAATTGATTTGATCTTAACGACTTCTACTGCGTTGACATTAAAAAATAAAGGTGCTATAAAAAAACCTTATCCAAAAAATTATCATGAAAATATTTACAGAAAATACATAGAAAGAGTACCTTACAACGGCTTAGGGAAAGCGACTAAAACCCGCTTTCAGGTAAGGACTAAGAATATTGCTGACTCGTCATTAGATTTTATCAAGAAGCTGAAGATAAATTCAAGAGCATCGGACCATATGCATCATCAGTATTATAAGTCTGACTAAATGGTAGACATATTGATATGTAAGATATTTTTATATAATTATATCGCATCAAGCAAGGCATTTTACTGCCACTGTTTTGCAGAGGGTCACATGGGAGGCAATTATGAGAAAGAGTGACAGGTTATATTGGGTGTAAGGGAGAGAGTAATAGAAGGATGAGAATACTGATGAGAGTTGAGCGGAGGGAGAAAGGAGCATAAGAAAGAGATAGAGGATGAAGGTTCGTGCGATAGCAGATGACTATTGACTTTACATTTAATTCTTTGGAAATTGTAGATGTCTGGAAAGCAAGTAAATGGAAGGGAATTACACAGGCGGGAAGTGCGAGAAAAGCGCTGAAGGAGTAAAATATGTGTTTCCATTTTTTTGGTTTCCCAGTAGCTGGGTTGGACCTAGTTGCTAATCTTGTGGCTCTAGTAAATTCGTATATAGGGGGCACCAGTGAGCTAAGTTCATCGGAGCAAGGGCCGTAAAATTATTTGTAGAACAGACAGGGGAATCTACACTGAGCCGGTGAGAAAGTGAGCTGCCAAGTCGGGATCGATCACATTACAGATACTCCGTTGGATTTTGTCAAGGACATCTAGGTAGATAGCAGGAGTACTCGATAAGATATGGCAGCAATATTCAATGCATGGGTGAATGCTAGATTTATATATGTGCAGGATGGATTAAGAGTTGAAAAACTCCCCGGTCCTACATATAGAACCGACTTTCTTAACAGTGTATTTATCTGTGGATTCTATACAGTCATTCAAATTGAGGTCTGTTTTATAGTTAACCCTTTGATGCACAGTGTTTTGCTTTAAGGGCTGATCGGCTGACCGGCTTGATCCATGACAATGGTGGGTAGGAGCGATTGTCAGTGATGGTTTGAAGCTCGGCAGCGAGGTCTGCTTTGTCAGCCTCGGTAGCTTTTTGATAGATGCGAAAGTAAACCGCAGTGTCTTCAGCGTATATGTCTACTTATTACATCTAGAAGATCGTTAATATAGATAAAGAAAAGCATAGGACCTAGAATAAAGCCTTGAGGAACACCCGCATTCGTATGATAGTAGAGGTATGTCCATTAAATATTATCGATTTGAAAGGAATGATTAGAAAAAGTCTAACAATTGTCTAGTTATACCATAGCCTCGCAGATTGCGTAGATAGCCAGGATGTCAGATATCTAGGGCAACAGTTCGAGCTTCGCCGTTCTTGTCGAGAACATGTTGTATATACTCAGTGATATTCTTGAGCATATAAGCAGTATAGATGGTGAAGCGGAAACCATTATTTTTGTCAGAGTAATGTCTGTGGGCTGTGAGATGTTGAACCACCTCGGCGTCGATGATGGCTTTGAACACTTTTCAAAAAATTGGTAGGATGTTGATAAAGCGATGATTAGAGGCGTCAAAGTGTTCACCAGTGTTTTTATATATTGGAACCACGGAGGAATTTTAGCAGACAGGAAAGCAAGAAACAAAGTGGCAGTAGTTATAGAGTTTGGAAAGAACAGCTGAGAGTTATTGGGAACATTTCTTCAGGACAATGGCTGGCATTCCTTCGCCGCCACTCGGTTTATGGTAGTGAAGCTTTGAGATTATGTTAGAGACCACCAAGAGGTTAATGTAGATGTCATTCAGTTGGGCCGCAGTTCAGGGTGGGAAGTGGGATACAGATACTCCAGATAAATCCAGTGTCGAGTTGGCGGAGAATCTGCGAGCTAAGCACTCATCCTCGTCTGTTGTAGAAGTAAGGATCTCAAATTCTTTGATTAGAAGAGGAATTGAGGGTTTGCTATTGTTTATTACATTTATACAGAGCCTCCAGTAGTCTTTGGAACCGAACTTACGCAACGTTATACGCTGCTTCATTCTGGCTGTAAATAGCAGCTTGGCTTTAAGTATCTTCTTGAGAGAATTTTGTTCCCTCGCACTATGCAGTGAAACAACATTTTTAGCTATTACCCTTGCAATGTATTCAACATAATTATACCATTTCAAGTATATATATATATATATATATATATATACTTGAAATGGTATAGCTATTCAAGTATATATATATATATATGTCCTATATGTATGTATGTATGCATTAGGAAGAAAAGCCGCTTAGACTACAATGTTTTAAATCTTTTGGATATAGTCAGGTGTTATAGAAAACATATTATTATTAACATCTCAATTATAAAATTTATTTAGTTGATGCTTGTGTCTGATTGTTTTTCTATTCTCACCTATGTATTCAATCTAAAAGTCTGGATATCCTGGGATTATTTTCTTGTTGTTTCTCTCGGCAGGTTTCGTATCGCTATCACCTTTATGGAATAGAAACTAATGTATATATTGAGCATATTTTATTGCAATAAAGAAAACATATTACAAATACATTTCTATATTTAATGAGCAATGTATATGTTGTAATGTGACGTCTCCTCAGCAATTAAATGATTTTTTTACATGCCCTTGAAAAATTTGCCAAACCAAAACCAAGAGAAGATTTGTAGAGAGTCTATCTTTCAGCTCCCAGCAAATTGACACTGTATTAAATACTATCTGCGTTATATGACCCACATTTTGTTATTACAACACAAATAACTGATGCGTTGAAATAATATAGAATGAAATTTTAAAATAAAATGGTCTAAATCTCTATTCTAGTAAGTGACACATGATTTTATGGAAGTAAATATTCATAAAATATTCATTTACTGTATTTTAAATACGTATAAATATAGAAATGAATTTATTGAACAGAATCTGTTTAAGGCAAATATATATAGTGTACAAAATTGGAGAAAAATATCGTCTTTCATAATTGTGGGTGATCATAAAATAGAATTAATTGGATAGCAAGTAACCATCACAATGTTTCAAGGCAAAGGAAATATTACATTCATCACTTTCTGATATTGAATGATAAGTTATCATTACAAAAGCCATTACAAAGTCAATGAATGATTCAGGTGACGTATTGTCTTCCAGGAAATTTATCCTATATCTATCGATACTGAAAAGTTGAAATCGAAATTTAATATGAATATTATTAATCGTTTCCGTGGATAAAAGAGCATTTATGTCACATAAATACAAAATAATCTTCGAAAAATGAATGTTTTACAGAATCTAAATACTCAAAGCCGTTAATGAATAAACATTTTGATACAGTAATTGTTATTACGAACCAGATAAACAATATATTTGATAGTTTATCTAGCATTTTTTAAATATTAAACAAGAATTGATGTAAAAAATTCTGTTGCATGATCATTCAAAAATAATCATTTTATAGACAAGCGGATAATCTTGACTTATGAAAAATGGGCCAGAAATATCGAAAAAAACATTTTTTAAAATTTGTTTTATTTGATAGCCAACAGCGTTTGAAAAATCGTTCATATGACTATTTTGTGAAATCTCTAAAAAATCAAATACCTTTATAGATGCTAATTACTGTGGATTCCGCACAAAATAATGAGCAACAAAACAGATATGGAGATGGGAAATAATGAACAACAAAACAGATATGGAGATGGAACAGTAGGTTATATTCAACGTAATCTACAAACTTGAACGCAGGTTAGTAAATCCAGGAATACTATTAGTAAGAAATAAATATATACAAGTTTTGAAGTGAAGTCGTTGAAATAGTATAACTGTGTATATTATTCTAGCTGAGTGGACCTGAGTGCTAGTCTGACTACTGATGTGGTAGTCTCTGGGTAACTTCGGCTTCTCTCGTATACTCTCTACTCTATGTCAGCTACTGCTGTTCTCTCTATGGCAGGAGTATATATATATATATATATATATATATATATATATATATATATATATATATATATATATACTCAGTCGAGTTCATTATCATAGACAAACGCGAGTTCCCACAACACCAATTTATAGTCTTGCTTCTGTTGGTCCACTCATTTAAATGCATGTTATATAAGTATATAATCGTACCTTTAATCGTGCCATGTTATATAATTATATAATCGTATAATATTTTTTGTTGAAAAAATAATGTTTTCATATAGCCCATATATAATGTTACCCCATCTATTAAGCAATTCAAGTAGGTCTAACATAACCAATTATGGTAGTACTTGGCGATATCCAGAATATATTTTATAGCAAATAATTGATTCAGTAAAATAAATATTTTCGTTTTTGATTCGTAAATAATTTATTCTGATATAGTAAAAGTTTCTTAATTAAGTTACGTTTTTGTATCGTAAATAATTTATTTATGTATAGTTAATAAATATTTACAACAAAAATATACTAATCCTTGTATTGTAAATGATTCCCTTCTATAGCATTTACTGTAATACTTTTTTGTATTATTCGTATAGGAATTGTGGAATTTGCTTTACAAATTCATCTCAATTTTATTGATTCGTACTGATAATATTGGATGTGCGTTGTAGTGCAGTAGATAGCGACTCGGAACGACAAATCGGGTTGCTGAGTTCGAACTCCTTGCATTCACTTACGCGCAAATAACCCTGGGAAAGGTATTAATCCGTCTCTTCCCTCCAATGATGAATTAAATAAATGGACAGATTGGGTTCTATAGCCTTGGCTTGCAACCAGTCTACCGTAAAAAGCCATGGCCACCTACTGCAGGATAATCTTCTGCCCATTCAGTCAAGTCACTTTCGACACATGGTCGCCTAAAGCGTGTATCACGAATGGCGCTAAACTGATTGATAATATTAATGCATATCGTACATAACCTCTAGAATTAATATTCATGTGTCTTTCACCCTGCGCATTCATCATTTAATGTATATTGTGGTACATTTTGCAGGTAATATATTAAGAATAAGTAAGTGCGAATTCTAAGTAAAAAGAAAACAAATCAATATTAAAAATATAATTGTGGTAATAATATAAGCATATTACAACTCTCCTGTCGCCTGTATTCGTCCTCTATATTAAAATAAATAGATAGACAGATAAAGACAGATAAAACATCAGACATTTATACTTAGAGTTGTTGCTATATTATAAAAATAATTAAACGTAAATATCAATAAGCACAGGAAGACCGAATAAAGAATATGACTGAAATGTATAGTGAGAATGTAGTTACCTTCACCGAAATTGCATTCAATCTAACCCTTCCAGAAATTATATACCTCTGTATATAATATGCAGTATTTTTACCTCTTCAAAAACCTCAATTGTGTATAATCTAATACCTTAGATTTTGCATGAATATAATAAAAATTCTCAATAAAATCTCGTATATACTATGAATATATTAAATAATTACCGATCAGGAGATTTATTTCTTTGAAAGTATCCAGGCATGATTAAATTGTTGCGTAAATTACAGGGATATATAGATAGACACATTGATCCAATGTCATCGACAACATCGTTTGTGAAGATTAAAACCAAAGTAGAATCGTGTATAAAACCCTGGGCGGCATTTGCATTAGCAGAAAAGGATCTAAACGAGTGGCCGTTCAGCATTTAACAATCAGATAAGAAAGACAGAAGTTGGATAATTTTGTCGGGGACGTCATATCTTCACAAAATAAATTAAATTACAAAATATTCTTCCAAAATGTATCGTAATATATCTATTTTTACTGTTCAATTGTACTACATGAAAGAAATTGACATACACCTATACACTAAGTAATTAAGTTGTGACGCCAGTACAATCAGCGAAAACAATACAAGCATAGATTTACGCATTAATAGAGCAATGAACAGAGGTGACAATAAAATTAATGCGCAACACCTACACAAAATTGAAAAAAAATCAACTCAAAGTTAAAATGTAAGTGAAATATCGTACCAGGTTATTCAAGTCACACAATGTCTGATTAAAGAAACAAAGAAAATAATTTTGGATTGTTATGTGATGTCTTTCTTTTATTAGGGCAGTGACTAATAGAAAATATCATCAAAGTTGAAAGAAAAAGATTAATCAATTGAAATGTAGTTCTACAGAAGGTTGTTGCGAATGTCATAGATCAAATATGTGAGCAATGATGAAAAGAGCAAACAAAAAGAAAATTAATACTGAGCATCAGGAAGAAAAAGCTTAAATTCTTGGGATATGTGATGAGGAATGTATTGGAGAATCTGAAACTCACAGGAGAGATAGAGAGAAAGAAAGACAGGGGAAGGCAGCAAATAACATATTTGAAGGGCCTGAGCATGTGGATGGTGAAGCTGGGTTTGTGTTGGATAACAGAAGAAAGCGTGCTAAAGAGTTCCCATCGATAGAGAAACGTAGAAATCCATGATCGACCACGTCGTGAAGGGACATGGCACAGAGATAAAGAAGAATTTAAATAATATAAATTGCAAACATCAAATGCATTCATTTTGCCATGCTTCCTTTTATATTAATTTCATATATGAATGGTAAAACAACAGTAAGATTCAAATGGTTACTAAATGAGGGACAATTAGAAACAGGAACATTAATAATGAGCGAGATTAACAGTAATTAAGAGGGTAAAAATAGCAATTGATATTGCATTTAAATTTTGTGAAGATTAATGATGGCGGGAAAGCATGAAGCCAGAAGAGAAATCCACGAGCCAAATGAGCAACCTTTAGCATAGAATTTACAGTTAAATAGAGTCAACTCAACTGTAAGTTACTGAGACATTGTCATCAGGTAAGTACTGCGCTAAAATTCATAATGTTTAGGTACCACAGGGAAGAGCTCATTCAAACAATTACCACGAAATAATTTATAAAAATAAAAAGGGAGGCAAACTTATGACAGAAGATCATTAATATTGCTCATTTTTTCGATTTCAAAAAAAGGAGCTGTAGATAAATAACAAGGGCACTGGCAGATGAGGGACTTAAATACTTATTTAAGATAGATTCTGGAAAGAATTGTCAACAAAGACAGAGTGAAACCACTTTCTTCGTAACTGACCTGGCAATGTATTAAATACATTCTTATTTAATCATACATAAAACTGTATCTCTATTACTATTTCTGTAAACATAAATGCACGTATCCAAACACACACACGTACACACACACACACACACACATACAAAAATATATGGTCACTGGGGTTAAAATCAAGCGGCGACAATTTTTATCTTCTTTTATATATGATGTTCTATGCTGCATTATTGGTAATAAGTTTAATTGAGTTAACCTAACGGTTATTGGTTAGGTGGCTACTATTATTTATCAAATTATTCTCCATTCGATAGAATTGCGCACACCAGTTCTTTTGTTTGTAGATATTTTTAGTGTTGTTTCTTAACGTTATACTCAATATTTATAGATCGATTAATTAATTATCTGTTGTTGTTATTATCATTATTATCAGTATTATTATTATTATATTATTGTGTCATTTTTCACATATTTGTGATATGGTCGCGCTATCTACCAAATCTGCGGAAAGATCTAAGGCAGGACGTGGTGAGTTTTTATGGCTCTGTTTATTGTTTTTTTTTCTTTCTCCCATAACATCTCTAGCGTCGTATAGACAATGTTCACCACAGTGTGAGGGCTATACTTAAAAAGACAATTACTTGTATATCTCTTAAACTGCGCTTTCCAGGAATTCTTTCAATGTGTTGTTTTGTTTTATTTTTTATCATTTATCATTTATTATTATTATTATTATTATTATTATTATTATTATTATTATTATTATTATTATTATTTCATTTAATTTTGTTTCATTTGCCTTTTCTTAAATTTCTTTGTTATTAGCTTATTTTGTTTATTTAGCCATTAAAAATTTAGGGGTTGGGCTGTATCGTTTTTTTAGTTTTTATTATTGGCTTTGTTTAAAATATATTACATTATCTACTAAGTATATAATGCATAATTTTAACAATATCAATTCACCGAATATTTTTATTTGAATAATAATCAAGAGTATAATCCTATTTATTTATACTGTTTCTATGTCGATTAGACATCTCATTTTGAGAATAGATAGATGTTCAAACTGCAGGATGCCTAAATCTAAACCTATAGACCAAAATATGCATTTTCAAGAAACTAAATTTTAAAAAAAAATGCAGAAAATATAATCTTCGATATGATTTCCATCATTTGTGATGCGACACTTGATGTACTTTTCAATATTCACGTGAACTTGATGCAATAACACAACATTTGCATCAATTTTAGCTCATTCACTCTTTGTGTGTAGCATCGTTGATTTTTCATTGAGTATAGCTTCTTAACTTACCCCAAAAAAGAAGTCCATTCTTCTTTCGACAAAACCATGTTTAATCTGTCGAGATTAAAATTATAGTTACTAATATTTCCTATGTGTCAAGCAACCTCTATTTCAAACAGGTGTTTTTACCCGGTTGCTAAAAGCCATATATACTTGATTTTGGATAAGGGATTATCTATTTAAATACAGCTTTTACCTTTTTCAGATTGGAGACTAAAATCACCAGTAAAAAATTAAATCTATAAACGTTATGTGGTATGTCATTTAGTTATGGATAACAGAAATTTTCTTTGAGAAATATTTTTGGTTGAAAGAAATTATTTTATTCAGAAAAGATGAATGTTTTTCCATGCACTTCCCGACTGTGAAATTCCCTTCTACACGATTGCTTCCCCGACGGCAACAATCTCCAGGAGTTTAAATGTAAAATCAGTAGATACCCCTAACACAAGAACCTGCTCCCATTCTATCACTCTTCCCAACTGCCCAACCCTCATCCTCGGTATCCTTACTCATCTGTCACCTTCCTCCTGACATTCCCTATGTCTAACCACTCCTTCTCTTTACCTTCCCCTATGTAGCCCCATGCGCAATAGTGGCAGTGGAATGCCTTGCTTGGGGTGAAATGATTAAAAAAAAACTTAATACCTACAACGAAAACTTAACTTGCGTAAGAAAAGAGAAACTTCAGGCCTGTTGATGCTCAACATGAGCGTGAGAGTTCTTCTCTACTACGCACCTCCACGTTTCACGTCAGTTGTCATGATATGCAAGTGAGTAAACGTTCTGTCAATTTCTATTACGATTGAAATGCATGCCACTTGAAGACGATTGGTTGGATTCTCAGAGGCACTAGTACAAAATAAACATGCATAAAGTGAACTAGAATGGTAACATGTTTAGCCGACACAATTTGACGTGTTAGTACTCTTTATTCCACTTAACACCCAAACTACAAATGATTTAAAAATATAGAGATATCTTAAAAGACCAAAAAACAGTCTCAAGAGATATTGCGCTATTTTAACACGTCTTGGTATGGACAAAACAAGGTAAATAATGTCATAAAATAATCGAAAAAATATTAGTAGCAATAAAAACAAGATTTGGTGTGTAATCGATTTCTTCAAAAACGATTAGATATGATCTGAGACAATGCAACAAATGAAAACTAACAGATTGAAAAGTTGTAAGTTTTGATCTTATTTTGTTCGTTGTTTGAATATTTTATAGAAAAACGATTATGTAAATTATTCAAGAAAATATTTTAAAAGGTATAAAGTTTCAAAGAAATTGCTGAAAGTGTTATGAGTTGTCATTTAGCAGAAAACATGCAATTTTTTTTATCAGAAAATCTACCATAAAAACAGTGAGTCATTTAAGTGCCATACAAGTTACACGCTTAAGCGACAATTTTTCGAAGAGACATGACTAACTGAGCAGAAGATTTTCCCGCAGTAGTTTTCTATTATTTTCTGCATTAGACTAGTTGCCAATCAAGGCCATAGAACCGAATCTTTCCTGATATTCATAGCTGGATGGAAAATTGAAGGAATCATAACTTTCTAAATCGTATTTGCGTGTAAGTGGGTGAAACTGTATTTCAAACACGGCTCTCCAATTTCGCGTTCCGAGCCGATTTCCACTGCACTACAAAGCACATCCCAAGCATCCAACGAATACACCTATGTAAAAAGAAACATAATTATATATGCAAGCTGGGACTAAGTGAATATAAAAATAAAGAACTCAACAGGTTAGCAATGGCGAATAACTGATAATTGGAAACAATTCTCTTTTCGTCTATGTGATTTGTAATTTGATATTATTCAGTATGCTACTTAATATTAACTCTTTATACCATAACATTTCTCATTATTACCAAATATTAAAATCTTAACTAACTATACCAAATAACTTTAGCCATATCCTTCGAAGATTTTCAAGTGTAACAACTAAAATGGATAACAACTCCAACTCGATGAGAAATCAAGATGTTATCATTCCACAAAGAAAATAGAAAGCAGGAAACAAACATTACTTAAAATTGTAGTAAGAGCTAATAAACTTGATAAAATTATTTATTGAAAATGTTTTCAAAAGCAAAACTTCGACCGGAATTAGCTCAATCTATACAATCATTGATCAATAACTTATTATACGGAAACGAATGATATTACACATTACCGATAGGAAAGCAACATTAAATATCGAGGACATGATATGCTAAGGAATTTCTTTATATTCAGTCTGTTTCGTGGTTGTATCATCCATTAACACAAACACATAAATTAATTACATGAGATTGTATCTGTTTCATTTTCTTTATATATGTTTTAGGAATATATTTTCTAAGCATTTTAAATTTGAGCTGTTTCTCTCTCGTTTAGATTATGTGCTGAGAACTACATCAACGTAGCTAAATCTTCTTAATCTATGATAATATACTCCCACATTCACCTACATAATATTACATAGATTTTCAGCAATTTTCTTTTATTTCTAAATAGATTCCATTCTATTATACTCAGCTTATACTCTGATTGCCAACTATGAATATGTGTAAACTGTCAGCTGTATACAACCTTTTAATTGGACAAATGGCTATAAAAGTCTTTGAGCGAATAGATCTTGTACAACTGAGCAAAGATGTTCTTTTTCGAACGCAATGAAATGGCGATGCAAAATCACAGAAAATTATACCAAATGACTGACCCTCCATCACTCGTAGGCATTCAACAACATTAATTACTAAAAGTAGGTAAGTCCACTCATTTTCGAAAGCAAAATCAAATTGAATTCTTAATTTTAGGTTTAATTGAAGGCCAGAGATTAAGTTTACTAATTCCAGTAAAAAATGTTTTGGTGAATTTGGTCGGCCTCTTAAATTTGTTTTACTTTTAAAAAATTCAATTTTTTGACTATTTCTCATCAATTGACACATTTTCTAAAAAGAATCCGATTCTCGGTTTTAAAAAATCTTGCAAAAATAAAGTATACTTCGCTGACATATTATTTTATAGAAATTATTGAATTTAAAATTAGCTTAATATCATTTGAGACAAGAATTACTCATCATATATTGTATCTTTGTTATTGAGATCATCTTTGCTTTGTCAGAGGCAATATTGACATAAATGACAGTAGCCGTCAGAAATGCTAATTATGGCAATCGAATTTGACATAATGTTTTTGCATACGCTTGTTTTCTTTCATTTTTAATTATATGTTAAAATTTACAATTTAACACAATTTTTTCAGCAATTATCCAATATTTTATAGAATTTTAGTTATGTTTGAAGTAAAAATTAAAAATTGAAACTAATATAAAAATTTCTTTTAAAAAAATACAATTTAATAACAAAATGAAATTATGTAACAGCAGAGGTCATCCAATAATTTATGAGATGTTAAGTCATTTAATAATTTTTATATTTAATATCGATTTTTCATATTCAGTTTAGGTACCTCCACAAATTGTGAATTTCGCAATTCCTTTTTTTAACAAATTAGGAAACATCATGTATGGATTTCAACCTTTGAAACATGTGACCTTTTAATTATATATATAATGCAGCGCACCCACCATAACAAGAAAGTACGGGTAATCAACATGCACACAATATGAATGTTTTAATTATTTTAAAAACCAATTGGCTTAATTATCTGTATTAATCTTTTCAATTTTCGATTAATAAATATCGTCTTCATGTAATAATTTAATACACTAGCCTTAACGATGAAGGAGGATTTTTTAAATTCGAAACTTTTAATTTATGCTAATAAAAAAATTATAAAAATGGAAAGTATTCATGCAAAAATACAGTATTCATTACATTATTTTTTTTCTTTTCTTAATTTTTATTGTTTATAAAAGCAATTGAATTTTATCTAAGCAAAAAATGGCATAGTTTTATTGCAATTTTGTTTTCACAATTCGGAGCAAATTTTCTGAAAATGGGCTAATTTTGAAAAAAAATAAACAGTTGATTAGCATTCCCAATGACTACTAAATTTAATTAATGTTCGTTTTATGAAGAAACGATGGCGGGTTTCCAGATATTTCCGGAAATTAATAATGTTGAGGTAACATAAGTAAAAACAAAATTAGTACTAATATTTTTCAAAATGTTTACTTCAGAAATGATTTCAGTCACTTATGAATATATGCTGAAAGTTTCATCAAAATACGTCAAAAATTTGATTTTTGCAACTATTTTCAATTAATGTGTCTTTCACAGTCAAGAACGTGACTTGCGTAATATTATGTTTGCCGTTATAAACCCTAGTAAAATTTACGTCACCAGCAGCCGAAAGAAAATCTAGGATTACTACCAAAATTTCGAACGTGTTAAAAAGATTTTAAAAATTTAAAACATAATTACAAAATACTTTGTTCTATTCTCTTAAAAAATAACATAAATATTTGGCCGATAACATTTAAATTTTATTTAGGTTCGGGATATTTTCCTTCATACTATGCTATTCTTTCAGCGATTTTTTGGAAATACCTAACTAAAACGAATATAAATTGTAAGTAGAAGAGAAAATAGTAGGCAATATTTCGACTTTTAAAATTAATTCAAGTGAAAGGTTAAAAAGAAATGAACAAATATGTCAGAAAACTTTTGCTATTGACTCAACTTGAGTAAAATGATTTTTGAATATATTTTTAAGAGAAATATTTTACAAATTTCTGCCGAAAGTAGCTCTAGTTGCTCACTTAGTAAATGTTAAAAGTTTCCTAAGAAGAAACAGTTAATATTACAATTATTAATATTTGTTCATATTTGATCCGGAAATGATCTCTTTCTATTACCCCTACAAACCGATACTGACAATAAAATTAATATCGTAATGAAAAGAAAAACCGAAATTGAAAATTACATAATAAAAATAAAAATAATTCCCATCGTCTTTTATTTGAGAACCGAAATGACATGATATAAAAGTAAATATAATTGCACAGAGAGGATTATATAGAAAATATTTTAAATTTTTATTAAAGCAAACACGAAATGTTTCATATGAGTAAGTCATCTTACATCTAACGAGTAGAATTGCTCTTATTATAAAAATAAAAAGAAAGTTTCGCTTAGCCTTCTTTTAATTTATTTTATTTTATGGAACATAAAACCACCTGACTCCTTCTTAGAACTAATTTCAAGGCAATTGTGAGTCGTTATCTCTCCTGATTTTTATAATCTGCACTTATTACAAAGGCAGCTCCCATCCTTATCTCTAATACAGGAACCACGATATGTCGGAATAGTTAATATGCTTGTCTTGCATAATTAATTACAACTGAATAGTGTGTTCCTAACACATTGGGTGCCCATTAATTTAAGAATTGTGCCACATCTAAGCTATGCTTAAAAAACCACCACCCTTATCTGTTATATTCAGTGTTAACAGTTCAATTACATTCTGCGCTTCTCTGTACTCTTAATGAAAAATGTTAGTAAAAATCAAGAAAGCTTGAGCTAGATTGTCTGCAAAAAAAAAAAATACAGTTGAGGAAACGAAGAAGAAATTGAGCCTGTTAAAGAGAAATTTTCAACTTTGTGCAATGCTGAAAATACCTAGAAACGATCACAAAGTACGTTTTACTTGTTAGGAGGTAATTAATTGAAAAGTGTAAAAAATAATCGGGTACGTACAAGCCAAATTCGTTCTAAATGAATTACAGGATCTGCGAGGAATTTGAAATATTAAAGCTACACTCAAATCAAGATCAGACATGATTTATTTTAAATATATAAAATAAACTTTGATATCAAACAAAAGACGGCACATTATAGTTTGTGAATATTAAATCGATAAAAATACGGATAACCTCATTAAAATAAAAATCTGTGTAAAATGAACTCGACAATCGAGCATTTTATCAATATTTTATTCTTTCTAAAAGCGCCTTGAAGTTTTACAAAAATTTGAAAATCCGGGGAGGAAATGCTGAATACATGTGCCATTGACTTAAATATGGTCGTTTAAAAATGTTGGAATTTAACTAAAACTTAATACAGTAGTTAACATTCGACTTAGAATAGGAATTAATTTGCTAGTTATTCCCTAATCAGAAATACAGAAGAAAAAATAATTGCAATGAGAAATAAAGCTAACTTGTAATTTAATTAAAAAATAGATGTCATTAACATTCTTAATTATGTAAGCCGATCACCGAGCAGGTGAGCAATGAAAAGGTTTTGGAAAGGAAGGAAATATTAAATCTTTCTAATTCTCCTTCACTCCTAATCACCATTTACGTCATAGTCGTACCATCAGTTCGCTTACGACCTTGACATTTTCAGTATTTGTGAAGTGACCTATCAAATATAACTAAGCTGTTATGAAAAACTAAGTATGTTTTATAAGAATAATTTTGATAATTCTTTTTTGCAAATTTTTTGTACATGATTTCAGTGCTTCTAATTTGTAAAGAGCATAAAGCAAAGAAAACGCAATGTGTGTAGCAAAAATAATCAAATTCGGAAGCGACGGTCAATTGCTGTCGAATACCATAACTAGGTTGCTGAGTGATTAAAAGTTATGTCTCATATGTAATTATACCTAATGACACGTCGATTGCCTTCAGGTCTAACAAGTCTGTATACTACAATATTTTATTAGGCCAACCTGTCTGGGGATTGATGATATAGATGCAAAATCTCGGCCAAAGTAATTTATTGCTCGTTATTAAATCAAAAGCAAAGCGTATTTCCACGAAGTCGCATAATAATCGCCAATTCTACCAATTTCATAAAGATTTTCGCTTATTCTCTTTAATTCATTCTCTGCTAATTCTCTCTCTTTCTATCTTTCTCTGGTTTTATGAATTTTGAAAAGTGCTTGTTGTTACTATGCTTTTTATATACATATATATTTAATGATAGTTTCTTTCAGTCAATCCCTGTATTATATTTAACGAGAGAAATACATGTAAACTGCATCTAGAGATTATATGCAAGTTATGAATTGACGTAAAGATTTGCGTCTTTAATGTTAAAAGTCCCATTATGATGTTGTTTAGATTCTACTCAATATTATTAATTTAGATATAAAGTGATAGAGAAAACTATTGTTTTTGTTTGGACAAAATTTCTAAGTTAACAAAACATACTAATTTTACTGTCAGTGGTTTATTTGCAAATATTTATTTTGATATTTTACATTATTACACCTGGTAAAACTAATGTAAAAAATAATATGAAAACATTTTAGAACAAATTCGTCAATTTCTTAAAGGAAAAACATAAAAACATTATCTTTTAAAAATAAAAGAATAATAAGAAACACTTAAAATTTATTGCACAAATGCTCCTTTCTTTTCAATAAATCTTAGCAAACTATTGTCAACATCTGATGTTAGATTTGCAGTTTTAGCAACAGGTAAGTTATTCGCAGCAATTTTAACTGCCTCTCAGAAGTCACACTTGCAGTTGAATTGCCTTCCATTAGAATAAATGTCTCTCTTGAGGATGCTCCACAGGTTCTCATTGGGATCCAATCACAGCTCTTTGAAGGCCAGTCCATAAGAGAATCTTCAACAAATCCATTTTCTTTCAAACAGGAGTTAGTAAACTTTGAGGTATGACTTGTGGCGTTGTCTTGCAAAAAGATCATAGATCTTCGCTTGACTAAAGACTGGTTTTCAAAAATATTGCTCTAGAAAATCACAGTAACTTTTGGAATTCCTTTTAATCACGTCTTTTAATTTAAATAGACCCACGAACTCATTAGCAATGATCCCAGCTCATATCATGATACCACCACCGCCTTGTTAGCGTTTAAAATATTTTCTTGAGTCCTGTTGCTTGCAAACTCATCCTCGAGCCCATTTAACGGGCCCATCGATGGTGAACCTTGATTTGTCTGTAAAAAGCACTTTACTGAAATCAGTTTTCATGTATTTTTTTTGGCCCACTGCAATCTTCATTCCTGATGTTGTTTTGTTAAACTGTGATACCTTATTGGATATTTACATCAGCAAACTTCTTTCCTGCTTTACAACTTGTTTCCCTTGATACCATAAGAGCTCCAGCGGCCTCATATATGAACGTACTTGACGCATTTGGTTTTCTTATTCATTCTCGTTCAATATGTGGTAGATCTCGCTTTGTTAAATTGCAGATTTCAGCCTGAGACTTTTTTTTTTGCTGAATTCCTATTTGACATATTTTTTGATTGTTCGATGATCCCTTTTCAAATCGTTAGAAATTTGAAGCGAAGATTTTCCTTTACTAATTTCTTTGAATATATAATTCTTTTCATTCATTATTAGTTCTTACTTACGAGCCATAATACTAAATTCTAGTTCTTGCATATAATCTCTTGAGAATGTAAATAGCTATAATTACTGAAAGAATACTACATATCAATCTGTAATTGAAAATTAGGTCTTAATTGCTTTCATATTTACTCGCTAT
Organism: Ascarosepion bandense; assembly: GCA_037127315.1. Classification (NCBI taxonomy): domain Eukaryota; kingdom Metazoa; phylum Mollusca; class Cephalopoda; order Sepiida; family Sepiidae; genus Ascarosepion; species Ascarosepion bandense. The sequence continues at coordinate 638,776 of JBBBDQ010001046.1, forward strand.
ACAAAACAGTATAAATTATTTCATTGGATAACACATTTTTTTCATAAAATATTTGACAATAACTATTTTGCATATAATCTCTAGACACAGTTTAGATACATCAAAATCAGAAACTAAGCGTTTAGAAATCATTTATTTTATGCGACATATACTTTTTAAAGTATATAATGTCTTTCACATAGGCATTTTCGATTGTTCTCAATATTTTGAAAGAGACGCAGGGATCCAAGACAAGACAGGTACTGGCAATATGAATGATGTTTTAAAAATATGCAGAGACTATATAAGACGAAATATAACGCTGAAAAGACTTGGCAACGTTTTTGATTAATACTAGCAGATTTTTCATGTTTAAAGATATAATTCATGTTAAGTATTTCTCAAAAGAAACTATGCTGAAATGAAAAATATAAATTATAGAATGAACACAATGTTTACAAAATAAAATTATTATTGACATAGCAATGACTTAAAGTAATATACCCAAATATCATGTGTTCTGAATCTAACTAGTACATTCTTAAAGACATGCGCGGCAGGGCACACACACACACACACACACACACACACACACACGTACGGACACAAACGAACTCAAACACATCTGTATATCTATATATGTATGTGTGTGTGCGTATGTATTTGTATGTATATACGTATTTATTGTAATCTTATGGTTTCAAGCATTAATGATAATGATATTTTGTGTAAGAAAAAATATACCTCAGCTGACTTAAACGAAAGAGCTTTGACACTTAAATAAATAACGCCAGTGAGTCTAAAATATATTACCGTCATTCTATTGATTATTTCTTACAGTCGTCACGGCGAGTTGGTAAAATGTATTTAATATTTTAATACCGAAGAAATCAAGTTATAATTATCAATATTCACAGGAGTATCTGTAAATATCGATAATCATAGGAGTATAAAAACACACTCGCAATTATATAAAAATGTTATTGTTTGATGCAAAAATTCAGCCGGAGCAACTCCAGAAACAACTATTGAAGGCAACAGAAAATTTTCAATATTAATTTTCTCTCGACTCATCCGATATTTTCATGACTGAATTTAGAAACAATTCAGATGACTGTCATAACTCTGCTTTTTCCAAAGATGCGAAAGTATTTTCAGAGAAGAATGCCGCCAATCAGAAGACGAGAAATAACACAAGAATTATGTCATAACCGGTGGTTCTTGAAGAAAAATGGACTACTCCCACGCCCCCGAAAATGAGAAATTTGATGAAGTCGTTTATATTCTTACAAACGTTTCAATTGAAAAAGGTCTTTATTCAAAGCTCGTTGTAAGTGTATGAATGTTACGAAAAAATGACGTAGAATTTGTCACATGTGCTGGAATCATTAACAAGGTAAGTGAAAACTTCAGATTAAATGAAGTGACTCTGACTATATTTATATTTTCTCTCTCAGTCAGTTAAATGTCATATATGACACATGTTTCGGCGATCATGTTTATTTCAAGACACGACAGTCGAATCAGAAAAATTTCCAGCAGTAGTTTGCAATTTCTTTTTGTGGTTTACTTGTTGCCAACCAATGTTATAGAAAACACTGTGTCTTGATACTGGATTCACAGTTGGAGAAAAAAGAGATTGGATAATAGTTTTCCGAAATGTATTTGTGTGTAAGTGAATGAAACGAATTCGACTGGAATTCGAACTCAGCTCTCCAATTTCTTATTCTGAGCCGATAATCATTACACCACAATTTTCGTTCAAAGGATAACAAAGGGAAATAGACGCAGAAATAGGTGCTAAGATTGTAACAAAAAGTGAACATATATTAAACTTCCACTACATGATTTATCGGGCAAATGTCAGAGACTGTTAAATCTGAGGAGCCTGGCCGATTGTTATTCAGAAAACAGAATCTCCATGATTACAGGTGAAAAAAAATGTAAGAAAACAAGAGAACATTTAAAAAAACGAAAAAGGGATAAATTCTTTTGAGAAATTGAAAGAAAAAAATTTTCGAATGTTCTGTCCACTTAGTGGAGTTAGTGTTCCAGATTTAAAGTGAAATTTTAATTAAAATCACTTAGACTCTAATATTTGAAATATAACGGAGTGTACCGTTCACAATATTGGAGTAACTCAATGAAGAATTCGACAAACATGAAAAATATGTGTAATTGAAAAAAAATGTAATAGTTTAATATGCGTAGCACAAGCAGTGTATGAAAAAAACTAATAAAACCCTTGTCTCTACTGGCTTTTCAACAAGGTTAAACAATAAGTTAGTACCAAATATCTACCCATTACCAAGTTCAGAAAAAATGCTTGCAAATCTGAAACGTATTTTGTAGTACAGTTTGAAGAATTTCTAAACTTAACAGCTATAAATATGCACGTTTTCTAATACTTAACAGTCGAGTAGAACTGGACTGATAAGGATTAGAAGACGTTTAAACATATATAAAATATGAACGATAGTCTTATTTTTCGGGCAATACCATCCAAAAGTAAAAGTTTTACTGGCTTCAGATTTTAGTGCAATTGGTATATGAGCATTAGTGCAAGCGTTCAACCGACAATCCTTTTGGCATGAATGTAGTTCCAGCTGTATTCAAACATGCTATAAATACTTTTAAATAGTGATTTAGCTGAGGATAATCTGAGATATTATTTTTATTAAATGTTTATCTAAGGAACAACATATCGGGCACGCGAAACTTTTTTTAAAATACGGGAATACTGTTTCGACCTCTATGAAAAGTTTTGCGAATTGTTTTTGCTTCAAAATAAGAGTCCTTGTCAAATCATTGAAAAAAAGTCCGTTAATCAAATCGGCCGAGAACAAATGAAATTAAGAATATGCCTCTCTCAAACAATGTTAAAATTCTACAAACATGTCTGGGAGTGGCAAACTATTATCTCAGTTATGTACATAATATGCAGAATTTGAGAGCTCAACTGAAGGATTTACCTAAAAAAGCGGCTAAAGTCGAACTGGACTGATAAATATTAGAAGACGTTTGAACATATAAAAAATATAAATGATAGCCTTATCATTAGGGCAATACCATCAAAAAGCAAAAGTCTTAGTGTATTCAGATGTTAGTGCGGTGGGTATATGAGCATTAATTTTATATAAGTAAGATGACAGTAATATGAAAGCCATCGCATTTGTTTTGCATACAAATACTACAGTCAAAACGAAAATATATTTTAGCAATAATATTTGCTGTGAAAGAATTTCAAAAAAATATTCACGGATATATGATATCCATATTCAGTAACGGAATATCAGACGTATGCCTGGCCAAACGGAATCCATATTGTTTATCCCAGAGTATGCAGTAGGAGGTGAGTAATTTAAACACTTCAGCATTGTTTAAAACCTCGAATACTGCGACAAAACTAGGTAAGTACCTAATCTGGTGCTATTTAGTGGTTTCAGAGGTTTCACAAGTATTCTTAAAAATAGGAACTACTGATGAGTTATTTCAACATACTGGAAAGCAAGAATCAGAGAGGCAATAGTTATAGAATTTGGAGAGGACTAAATCCAGCTCAAGTTTACATTATTTTTAGTCGACGGTTGCGATTCCATCACCTATATTTGACTTATTGGATTCTAATTTACAAAAGAAGCTTAAGACTTAATACAGGGTTATGCTCATAGCCTTCAGTAATGCCTCTGTTCTAGGTAGAAAATTAAGTGTAGGCACTCCAGACATTATTAGTGTTGAGTTGGCAGAGGATTCCCGATCACAACATTCCACATTGTATTCTGTAGATGTGAGGATTTCAAATTGATTGAATACAGGAGAAACTGAAGATTTGCTGCTTTTATGCACATTCTTTCAAAGCCGCTAGTATTTTCTAGAACAGAACTTGCGAGATGACATTCTTTGTTTCATACTATCAGTAAAGATTAATTTCACTTAGAAAATGCCTGCATTCATTACGAGCAGAGATATAGAGACGTCTCTTGTAATCAGACGTGTAACTCTCGTACAGCCTAGAGGAACAAATCCTGTGGGTAATAGCGGACAAGCATGCAGGTAAGAAACAAAATCGTGAACGAGATTTAACTTGGAATTTTGTGTAGAATGACAACATTGATTCCGACTTGCCGCTAGAAGGAGAACCCCGAAGCGCATTTTGAAAAGAGAAATCAAAATTACGTTCCAAAGGACGTCACGAAGGAAATCAAGAAATGAGCTCCAGTCCGCACTTCCATATTAGAAATATATCGTGTTGATAGGAGTTTCTTTATCTCAAGATCAGTGTTGCCAAGAATACAGAGCTGCATAGCATGGCATGGGCGAGCAGTAACTGAGGATACTAAAATTAAGAACTAGAAACGTAATCACTAGTCATGGGTAAGGAAATGAGAATTGTCTACCACGTAAATGAAAAAGGGTTCAGAATTCTCTGTGGGCTAATTTAATCGATATACATGTGATGAACGCCGGAGAACAAAACGAGGCAAACTTGTTAGAAAAACAAGAAAAAAGAAGGCATTATTTATAAGATCAGTCAGTCAGTTGAATGCTATACGTGATAAACGCTTGGACGATCCTATCTAGAAAGACATATGACTGACTGAGCAGAAGGTTTTCTCGCAGTAGTTTGTCATTAATATCTGCGAGAATCTGTTTGTCAAACAAGGCTACAGAACCCAATCTGACCTGCTATTCAAATAATAGCTGAAAAGAGAGGCTACGTATTCATACCTTTTGCCAATGGTATGTGCGCATAAGTAAATGCAACGAATTCAGCTGGAATTCGAATTCGGCTCTCAGATCTTTCATTCCAAGTCAATATCTCTTGCACCACAACACTCATCCTCATACTAGTTATAATATACATAATAGAATAAAGAAAAAATATGTTTCTGTTCTGTTATGTAATATAACAGTTTTTATTGAAGTTATAAATTTTTATTTTTCTACATGAAAATTTTTATCCTCTTTTTGATTATTTTTTTAAATTCTGTATATTAGTTATTTATATTTATTAATTCATTCATAGATGTATTAATTTACGTATACTCTGTACTGTACAAAATCTATAGCATTCTATACATTCTTGTCTCATTTTTGTTTTCTAAAACATATGTGGTCGTAAGACAAATTATGTAAAATAAGCCATATTATAAAGAACATCAATGTTTCTTAAAATTCTTTTTATTTGAAATGAATGTCATAAATATTTTTTCTTTTTGGGATTCATACATCTTCATTGTTAAAGAATCAAATTACTTCCGCCTTTCAAGCTATTAATTGAAATTGAAAATTCCAATTAATATTTGCGTAAAAACATTGTTACAACATCGTAACTTCTCAGTTTTCTAAATTCAAAACTATATACATAAAACACATATGTTAAATTAAAAGCTAATTTTTAGTACAAAATTCAAAGAAATGGAACTGGTAATCTAGGCATTTTGACAATAACGAACTCTGCTGTATCAAAGCGGACATTCCATTATAAAATGACTCAGGTTTCTCTGCAAAGAGACTTGTGAATATTGAATTTCTTAAATGATTGTGTGGGGTTAATAAAATAAGTGATTTTTCCAGAACTTTCTAGAAAACTCATTGACTTGCATCTCTCCTTTGTTGTAAGGGATAAAACATTTCTTAATAATGAAGGCTTTCTTTCTTTCCTTTTTGATTACATGTTTATTGATATTATTGCCTAATAAAACATTCCATCAAACAAGGGAATGTTCTTCTCAGCAAAAGCCGTAAACTTTTCTCCGGATTACGAAGAAAATCCGATACGAAATATGCTTTGTAAGTTTATGGTGAAGCTTTTATCATTAATTGCATGTAATTACTAATATATTGATTATTAATATAGCTTACTTCGGAAAATGTTTAAAGAATGACTGAAAGCAGAAATTAAAAAATGAAAAATATTTATTATCAACATCAGCGCAAGCATGAAATTATAAAATAATACTTACATTTTTGACCCTCTGTATCTTAATCTCTCTCTCTCTCTCTCTCTCTCTCTCTCGGTATATATATATATATATATATATATATATATATATATGTGTGTGTGTGTGTGTGTGTGTGTGTGTGTGTGTGTGTGTGGAATAAGTTGTTCGGTCAAGACTCTCCACATTTTCTCTCACAATTTACACACGATAAGTAGATGTGTTGTTTACTCCGTACTTCATTATATTATCTATATGAAAAATTCTATTCCATATTATGTCTTAAAGATTTACGCTTTCTCTTTTGAACTCTAAATCTTATATTTTTCCATTTTCTCTAAATCCTCTTCATTGCTCACATGATTTGTCCGTGATATTATTAGAATCCTACCATATATAGTTTATATTTTCAAGGTCATTCCTAATTAGCACGCTGCATTGCATAATATATTTTTCATTTTCTAGCACAATTTTTAATGATGCAATTAGTGTTCTGAAATGCGTCAGGATTTTTAGTATAATTATTAGCATTTCCTAATTTTTGGAAGGGTTGATTTTTCATCCTAAAATCGTTATCTAATAGAATGGTTCCCTACTGCTCTAATCAATTTGCTGCATGAGTAGGTATTATTTTTTTCAAATCATAAATTCTTATTCGATGTCTCTGTTTGTCTGCAACAGATAACTTCTTATATCGTGTTTTGGGCAATTAGACAAAACCCTGACCCGCATTTGTTGTAACATCTGAGAATTTTTCCCTTAGCGTACACGCTTGAAATGTCTCACGGTAAAAATCGTCCTTGTGCCACATCCATTCTTTTGAATGTGGCTCGTTAGAGCTTACATTTTAAACAATAAATATTCTCTTTAAATATCCTACTAAAGTAGCAACAGCTAAACTTGCCATGATGTTTAACATAGAATTAAATATTTTGCCCAGAAATCTTATAAATCAAGTTAAAGTCTGCATGCACATACATTATTGCGCTGTTGGATGCTGGATAGAGGCGTTACATTTTTTTAGCTGAATCTTAAGTTCAATTTCTCCCTCAGTCAATTCAACATTTGGAAGTTGGAATAGCATAATACTCATGATGAAAATTGATATGTACAGCATAAGAACATTTTAGTCTGAAGGTATAAATAAATGTTTTTGTATCCAACTCGAAAAATTGTGAAAGGTATCGACCGTTATCGATTATAACAAATAAAATGCGGTAACTAGTTGGAAAGGAATCAATATGTTTACTTTTTTCAAATAAAAAACAAACTTTTCTGAGACTTTTAAAATTAAATTAGATTTTTATCTTTGGAATTTACAAGAAAAAATTATGCATTCTGGCAGTGAGAAAGAATAAAGAACTATTTTATGCACCTAATGTTAAAGATTGTTCTGTTATGAGAAAAATTAAATTAAATTATTTCGTTTACGAAAATGTTACAATAATTATACTTTAAACGTATAAGATACAATATGGCATTCGTGTTCTGGCATTTAAAATAAATGTATAGAAAAAAGATACAGTAATATATTTAATCTTTACTTCGATGTGATAACGAAAATTAACGTGTACTAATTCATATTTCCTAGAATATATATATACTTCTAAATTATGAGTAGTTAATTTAATATTTTATTTTTAAATGTACATGTTATCATCTGTATTTTAAGCTCTTAATATTTCTTGCTATCTATAACCAACAATTAATATTTTGGCGTTAGCATTATTTTGGTTTTTCCGTTTACGTAATATTTCTAGGTTTATATAATAATATCGTTTTCCATTTATAGAGAAATACGATCACACATATCGATATCAGTATATACACATGAAATCATTTGGAAAATATGTGCTGGTTTAATTTAAAATGTAATTTTCTTTTGGATTAATTTAGCACGCAATATCTAATAATTATTTCATGCTCAAATTAAATTTCAAATTTTATCAAGTTAATTCATCCTGTAACAAAAACATTTTGTTTTAATATTCCCTAGATTAAAATTGTGATTACTGATAGAAGATTTCATTAGAGCAATTGTTTTTAATTATGAAACTTCAGGAATATTTTTCTCTTTTACATTAGTCATGTTGAAAATACTTCAACACTGCTAACTTTCAATTCCTTTTCAAAGATAAAAATATGCTTTTCTTTGGAGTCGATACTAAAATAGCTATAGGCACACTCAGTTGTTCAATGCATAAACTCCGTATCCTAAACTTTTCAAGAATAAGATCCTTTGCAATATACTGAATTAGACCTATGTGCTGTTAATATAAGAAACTTCACCCTATTTTTCGATACAGAAATACTGAATTGAATGTTTATAAATAAAAGTAACTTCTTCTTGAAACTTTTTTTAGCTTAATTTATAGCTAAATGATTGAATTTCGTATTTACACCAAGCAAAATACTCTGCTATATTTCTAAGAGAAATTATATTCATTTTAATCTATAATCCTTAGGAATTTTCAGAATTTTCAATTTTCAATTTTCCGGCCATTTTTAAAATGTTAATTTCACTTATCTTTAAACACTTTGAAATGTTAATTTCACTAATCTTTAAACATTTTTAGAACGTAAAATTAAATCATGAAGTACTAAGTTTGTGTTATTTATAAAAGAAAAGTGGATTCCATATTTTTAAAATATTTTAGCGTTTGTAGATTAAAAATTTCATTATGGCATAGATTGATAAATTCTGACAACTAACAGTAGGGCCGCTGATTTTTCTAAATTACATTTGTAGCAAATCATGAGAGTTCCTTTCACACAGTTTATATTGTGGGCCTCTAATAGCAGTTGGGCTTCTTGTACTATCGACATATTTAAAATCACCACTGAATAGTAGCGCATTCTGATGTAATAAGCAATAAATTGTATGTAATTTTCAATAGCGCTTCTTCTCCAGAATATTTACCAGGTCTGCCTTACAACCAATATTTATATCTGTCTTATATAAAAAAAAAAAAAACAAAAATCGAAAAAAACAAAAACAAACCAAATTTAAGGCTGTCTATACAATGTTCGCAGGGTACCAGTGGCATTTCTTGTTCGAATATACTCTATCATACAGGTATTTGCCAGTCTCAGTTTCTGTTTCTTAAGGAAATGTTAAATGGTGTTCTAGGCCCCCCTTTTATTTTAGTTTAATGTCAACATTTCTAAAAAAAACTTCTTTGTCCAACAAACTTTCTTTATTGATTTTGATATCAATTAAACAGAGAAGATTTTTTAATACGGTTAGTGTGTTCTTCATAAGCCACTACTTCTTCTCTATCACCACTGGCTTTTCTCTATGTGTATTTGTTTTATCAATCATAATGTTTTCAAAATTAAAACCTAGATTAAAATCACATATACAGTAAATCCAAGAGAATTGCTCAAATGTTAAAAAAAACATTTCCTCTATATTGTGTTTTTTTTTCTTTTTTCAGTGATTTTAATAAAACATTTTAAGTTGAATAAAAAACATTATAGAAAATAATACATTAAACTCTACTGTTACTTTATATGTTACTTAAACAATTTGCATTGATATCTTTTTTAAAATTTATATAATTATTTTATATTAAATATTCTTATGTAAATAAAAACAAAACTTACTCATACAGCAAATTATTAACGACGAAACATAAATTCCTTGTCATTAAAAATGAAGTGAAAACCTTCCTTTTTGTCTTTCAGATTTCTTTTAAAAAACATCAAAATAAAAATTTTGTTTAATATTAACATAAACTGCGATTTGATTATAAAGATATTGCATTTATAAATGCCCTTAAATATTTATTTTAAAGTAAAATTTATAAAATATTGTATTTGATATACCAATTATATAATTACTATTTAATATAATTTTTTCATCGTATGAAACCGAGCAAGGCGGTAATGCTACTGATGTGAAGGGAGCTCCATGAGAGTAAAAAGATTCAGGGGCTACATAGGAGTAGAAAGATTAGGGGGCTAACTAAATCTAAAAAGATTAGATAGGAGCAGAGTAAAAAGAAAGAGGAACCAGTTACAAAGGAGCAAGAGAATGATGGGAATACATGTGTGATGACAGTTGCAAAAGTGAAGAGAAAGGAAAGGAAATACAGGGTGGTGTAGAAAGAACTAGAATCAAGTCGTTAAGAGATGAGCACTGATATTGCATTTAAATTTCTGGAGGTTATAGCCGCCAGGAAAGCAAGAATATGGAAGCAAGTTCCACAGGCTGGAAAAGCGAGAAATGAATCTTCAGGAGTAGAATTGTGGTTTTCATTTGGTTGATCTAAATGTGAATTCGTGAGACCCAGTTGCCAGTCTGGTAGCACGAGTAAACACTTAAGTTCGGTGGAGCAGAAGCCATAAAAGTATTTATAGAACAGACAGAGGGAAGCCACATCCCATCGGTGTGTAAGTGGCAGGAGAAGAAACGCCAAGTCGGTACCTATCACATTACTGATTCTCCTTTGAAGCCTGTCAAGAACACTGAGATAAACAGCAGGAGCGCCTGACCATATATAACGGTAGTACTCCATGCACGGATGAATGAGTGATCTGTATATATGCAGGATGGATTCAAGTTTAAAAAAGATCTGGCCCGACACAGTGACCAAAACTTCCTAGCAGTGGATTTAGCTATTGACTCAATGTAATGGTTCCACTTGAGAACGGAACAGAGTTTACGACGGAGGAGCCGCGGTGTTTTCCTCTCAGGAAGATACGCTTGGTCCATGCTTATGGAAGGCAGCAGGTTGTCTGTGATGATTGACATATAGCAGCTTTGTCTTAGACTCATTGAAATTTACAAGCAACTTCTTACCCCAATCCACCACAGAATCTCAAGATCTGCAGCGAGGTTATGGTTGTCATGCGTAAGGGATAAGGAAATGGCAAAGATCATAGAGTGGATGCCATCTGAATCAGTAACAGAGTTTTAAGCCACTCAGCATGATGAGCGTTAAGATTTCCGAATACAAATATGTGAGCAATGGGTGGGAGGAAGTAGTCTTATCTATTCTGTCAGAAATACTTTTTATGAGGGGGCAGTCGGGAGAGGAAGGGGAACAGTAAAGGAACAAAAGGAAGCTAACCGAACTGAGAAGTGACAGACGGAGACATACATATTGGTGGTCAGGGTTTTCGAGCTATGTCACCTAGCTACAGGTATCACTAACGTAGACCCCGAACCCATGCATATGGACAGTGGAATCTTTCCTTCAGAGGGGAAGGTAGCCAGGGATTATGAAGTCAGAGGAAGGAATTGATGAGTTGAGGATGTCAGGGGATTTACTTGGATGAAATCTTCTACACTACCAAAGTTAGTACGAATGCCCACGATATTAGTAAAATAAATACTAAGAGGATTTGGTGATTTGAGTTTGACTGAGATATTTTGTGATTTTGTTTCCCATATTAAGGATTATTGCTTGGGAGGGACCATGAGTAGAGGATGGCTGCGGTCATTATCCATGATATGCGCTTGGAGGGAAACTGGTTCGGGCAGATTCAAAGTGTGGCCTCGCGGTTGTCTACCAAAACGCTTGCAGGGACACCTATCCTATCGCGAACTCTCACTACAAGAACCCCGATATTATGCAACTGATGATCAGAGCAACCGCTCTTGATGTTACGTAAGAGTTAGGGCTCCTAAATATCAGTCGGAAGCAGCAATCAGGAAACTGCCAACCCGATACCCTCACAATGATGAGACGTTGCCACAAACCTCACACATCGCAGGAAAATCACGGAAGCACCAAAACTGAGATCTGAGGAAAGAACAGAGAAAGCCGGAAACCACATCCTAGACAGGGAACAAGGGATGAGCCTCTACAGCTTTTCAATAGAGTTGGGTGGAGTGTGAATCGGGTCTTAGTTTCGTCTATTTACTCCAATTAAATAATAAAGAAGAAAAATGTAGGGTGAAGAATTGCTAAGCTTTAAATTAGTTAACTCTAACAACCAGAGAAATTTCTGCCAAGTTAAAAGAAAAAAAAACGAACGTTCACTTATGCATTACGCACATAACAAATTTAAAATTAAAAACAAAATGATTTACTTTTAAGAATATTTTAAAGAATGTTGAGCTCCCATCCTGAACACATGGTTTCTGTTAGTAAGGTTAAAATACAATTATTTTTAACTTTTTGGCCGAACCAAAGTGATAAGTAGGCGGCGGTGGAGAGTCAACTAAATAGCCAGTATGTGATCCGTAAGGTCCGAAGATACAGAAAGAAACACAGAATCAAACAGCCGAGGAGGAAAGAGAAAAAGAGAAACAAAGAATCCAACGACCAGAGAAATTTCTGCCAAGTGAAAAATTAAAGAAAAGAAAATCGAACGTTCAATTATGCATGACACGTAACACATTTAAGATTAAGCCAAAAATGATTTACTTTTGAGAATATTTTAAAGAAAGTTGAGCTCCCATCCTAAACACACTTTTCCCTTCATTTTTATCAAGAAGGATCAAGGAATAAGGACTAATTTTAAATGAATCTCTTTCTAGGCGACGAATATGGCTATTGAACTAAGTGCGGAGGAAATGAGGAAGGTGTCTAAACGACGTGTTCCCTGCGTCACACTACTGGATAATCGGACAGTGTCTACAAACAGGTATTTTCTGCAGCTTTTCTTTAAAACTTTCAGGAGTTCTTTCCCTAGAGGACCGGTCTCAGCATGGCTCAGTTCGTAGCCTATTTGGTGAATTTTCCCATTTTTTTTCAGATTTAACTGGCTGTGTACGAGAGTCCCACTACAGAGTTAAATCTCGTTAAATCACCGGGTTTAGATGGTCTACCCAAAGAAATTTACTAAAAGAAGAATCCCTGGAACCCCCAGGATCAAAGTGATTTTCTGTGCACTTTTTGTTCTTATCAGCTGTGCTGACAAACTTTTTTCACAGCTGTCGGGTCCGTGGTAGTGTCGGGTTTCGAAGTGTCCGTTTCTTTTCGGGAAGTTTCCCTGTCGGTTCATCGGTGTTCGTGTTAGGTCGTGTCGGGTGATCGTTGAGAGTTTCGATGAAAGCCTTCGTCAGTGGGAAGACCAAGACGGAGGCCTCTGAAAGGCCTGGATCGCCAGTTCCTTCCAAATGATAATACATATTAGTAGATAATTTTCCATTAACATAGCCTCGATATAGAGGCTGAATAAATCTGGTGAGAAGAAAAAACTACCTTATTCTTTATTTATTTTTTGTACTGACTTTTGATATGAAACTTTTAAACAATGTTTTCAGTATTACCGATTGCTAAACAAACATGAAATGGCAGAAAGACTCAACAGATATATGAACCAGTTCAAACAGATGATAACAAAGAAAATTTATATATATATATATATATATATATATATGTATGAATTTAAATTTCTTTTTATTTAAAACTTATTCGATTTTCATTGCATTTATCTCGCCATCGGGCAATGTTCAATAACGTTTTGATCGCAGAAAAAGTTGAAGGAACGTGTTGCATATTTCATACTTCTTATTATAATCAAGAATATAAGGGACGACGTATATGTTACCTGAAGAGTAAAATATGGGTTCATAATATCAATATGTCAGTATCAGTTTACACTGATTTTAACTAACCACAATTCACTGATCGGTTATACTATTTTTGTTTTATATAAATTGTTTCTATTATGGATTATATGAAAGCGTTTCTGGTTAGTAATATGTGATTTTTTTATGTTTAACGATATCTTGCAAATGTCTGAGCCACAGAATAATTAATTAATATTGTATGAATTTGAGCAATTTCTAGTGTGATGGAAAATATCTGGATTAAAATTAATATAGAAACATATTATTTTATGAAACCGTGACTGTTATCTTTGTCGCATTTGCACAGAATATTTCCCGCTGTTATGTAACAATTTACCAGAAGAAAGTTTATTTCTGTTCCACTTCATAAGCATGGAGCTAATTACTTTCTATAACGTTACGCTTCTATTGTTTGTCTACTTCCCTCATTTGCAAATTTAAAAAAAACCAACTACCTGTTAATTTTGTACATTGAGGCAAATTCTCTCGTTCACTCACTCACTCACTCTCTCACACAGAAATAAAAGAGAAGAGTTTTATTCGATGCAATTTCCATTCATTATGAAATGTTAAGTCCGTCTTGCGTCTAGACAGGATTTTCACATCTTTATAATTAATAAACAATTTTTCATAGCCAATCAGTATCATGTGTCCAACTTTTTCTCTGTTGCTATATAAATGAACGAAAACTGTTTAATGGCAGACCAATTATAATTCTTGTAGTTCCAATGCAACATAATAAATTATGTTCTGAATATTCCTCTGCTAGTTCTAAACCTCATATCGCAGTTTAATAGTGTGAATGTAAAATACAGATCTGAATATACTTCAAAGAACATTTTCAACTTGTATCCAACAGTAAAGAAATATTAAAGCTGGTAACGTCTCCATTAGGCTAATATATAACTTTACTTTTAAAAGCTTCTTATCGATTTTAATTTCTGATAATTATCTTCATAAAACAGTTTTACAGAAATAGCGTCATCACATAAATATAAAGATAAGGATGTTTAAACTAAAAAAGATGTTTCAAGCATGTATGTTGAGCAATATATGAATAGATATGCATGCTGTCAAACAAGCAATAAGTAATTGGATTCCTCATAATTGAAGAAACAGAATTCTATAATATAACGTGTCAGACAGCAAAAATTTTTCGAGAATTGCAAATTATCATCATCCAAATTTACTTTATTTGAATATAAATCGCGTCTCATCAAGATATGTAAAAATCATGACATCTAGAGACGAGATTTATTGACTGTAAAGCGTTTGCAGACATCGAACTTAAATTAACTTAGTTTATTAAATTAACAATCTTCCTAGCCTGCTTGACATTCATGATAATTTATAAAGTAAATAGGATAGCGGTTCACATTTTTTTTATTGTGGATTTTAAAAGAAAGCATTCCTATCCACCTCACTCTCAAGCACACAAACATATATAAACTTAAAGAAATATATGTGTGCGCGCGCGCGTGTGTGTTGCTGGGTGTGCGCGCGTGTGCGTGAGTGTGCGTGTGTGTGCCCGCGCGTGTGTGTGTGTGTTCGGGCAATAAAAATTACTTCACAAAATTTATTAAAGATAAATGAATAAATTTGGGGGTTTATATTTTTCAATTTTCAAAAGATATTTCTAAAATTTGATTAAATAATAATCAGCAGATGTTTAAATATTGTCATCGATATTAAGAGCCCGTCTATTTATAATACTATCTGTCTTTGGATACCAATTTTAAGTAGAATAAACAGAAAACTAAAACTGGAGCTCGGCTTGACATAAGAGAAGAATACGAGCATGGATATATATATATATATATATATATATATATATATATATAGATAGATAGATAGATAGATAGATAGAGAGAGAGATATTCATTTTCTTCGTTGACGTTCTGTGAAATAGAGTGTTGTCGGAGAAACGCATACGATTTGAACAGCTCGTTCGTCATCTATTCTCTCACCTTCTCCATCTAATTTTTTATCTGACCTGTCTCTCTCTCTCTCTCTCTCTCTCTCTATCTATCTATCTATCTATCTATCTCTCTCTCTCTATCTCTATCTCTATCTCTCTCTAATCTCTCTTTCACTTTTATATAGGCCGAATCTCGTTTGGCTACGTCACCTTCTGCTACTCATGTTGTTTATTATTTTCAAATGTTCATATTCTCTGATGTTGACCCTGCAGTTTATCAAAACAAAAGTTGCTCTGTCGCTGAGTTTTCTGTTTCTGACTATTTTGTTTCTTTTAAATTTTGCCAGACATGGATTGTTCTATCAAATAATTATTTAATCAATGAAAATTCTGAGCGAAATTATACACCACAATAAGACAAAATATAGTATATTCCATGACTGCGAATTTGTTCAGATTTTGATCAAATAAATTATTATTTGTTTAATATATTCAAATTGGTCAGAATTTATTTCGAACGTTTATAAATCTTTTAAACGTCCGTGCATTTAATACTGCTGCTATATCTGCACTGTTTCCTCGACTGTATATCTCGAAGTTCTTTACAAAATTAAAAAAATTACTGATATAATCGATTCTGACGAGGCATCTCGACTTCTGTCACATTTTCAGCGACGTAGTGTCTTTGTTCTGTTTTTTTCTGCTAATATATTTATGACAACTGTTCTGATGAGCTTTTTAAACATTAGTGTATCCGCTCCTAGATTAGAAAATAGGTTTCACCGTTGACTGTTGAAACCACTAGATGCATCTGCCAATCCTATTCTCGTAGTTTACTTTCTACGCACTTCTTACCTGTGTAAATTCCTTCAGTTATTTCTTTCTCTACCACTATCATCTTAAAAATTTAAATGCAACGTTAGTTGTCATATTCTATTATCCTGAACAGTCCAATTTATTGTCCTTTCCACACTTCTTCTTACTAAAGTTTTCTCAATCGCTTTCACTGCTTGTAAAACCCTGCTACTTACTCACATTACTGCTTTGCTTGGAGTTAATTGATTGTAAATAATTAAAATGAAATATTTCAGCAAAATCTTTTCTATAATGACGCATACAACATTTCTCTTGCATCATCTTATAAGAGGCAAATGTAAATGTTCTTTGCGATTAATAATGGAGCTTGCATTTTTTGTACATTATTGTGCAATCCCTCTAATTGATTCCACCACTACTCCGAATTAACAGTTTTGCATTCTTTCACCACCTCATCCTAGATGACACATTCCACATATCCTCAAATAGAAATAATATATGCGGGTATAATCCCATTTTAGGATTGTTTCCGCTGTTTCACTGTGTGCTAGCAATTTCATTATCGTTGAATGTATTATACTTTATGAAAATATCCTCATTGTTCGTTATTCTACCAAATAAACATTTGGTAGTCAATTAATTTTTCAATATCAGGCAGAGGGAAGATGGTTTAATCTGAAAAGAACATAAAATATGGAGAGATACGCGATAACTTTTACATAGATTTATGATGTCATAAATGCATTTCATGATAAAAGTGTGACTGTATTTAAAAGTTTGTTAATTCTTTTGTAGTTTTCTTCAAATTTTTCTGAACATCGTTTCGGAGTTCAATATCGGCCAAAAATTAATTCTCAACTGGAATAAAAACATCTTTCTATAGTTAATATGTTCTAATATCTAAAGCTTTTATCACTAGAAAAAATATTTTTAATCACTATCATTGCAGAAGGAACCATATTTGCATTCACACAGAATAAGCTGATATGTGATCGAAGAAAAAGCATGTATATGATTAAAATCGATGAACAATACCCTATTTGTCATAAAGTATGTTGCAAAGAAATGAAGAATGAAGAACTTTAAATATTAGATATTATAACTTGACTATCATAAAAAGATTCGCTCAATGTAATAATATAAGTACTGGCAGACGATTTTATTTCCTATCTAATATATATTTTTATGAGATGTTATATATGTATATACGTTTTTCACCTAATTGCATAATTCGAAAGAAATAGCCTTAAGCGAGGTGTAAGGATAATGCCGAAAATGAAAGAAAAAACATTTAACTATCAATAGTTGTCCGCTCAGAATAAGAAAAAATGTCAAATCAGAAACGGATTGCAAAATTGATATTCGTGTAGCGAACCCAATTCGATTTAAAAGCTTTGTCTTATCAAATTCTGAAACCCCTATTTTTCTCATCACTAGAACAAATTAGCCAATCTACATTTAATTTTGTTTCCCACATCGTGAGTTTTGAAATTCAAATATTTACAAGAGTTATTCCTTCAGTATTATAGCTATTCGGCATTCTTGGGAGGAAAAGATAATGAAACGTATCTCAAAAATAAAAATGCATATAAAGCGAACCATTGAGATATCGATGTGTTAATGTATTCACATTCAAGTAAATGTGATAACGTTTTTATGTATGCTATGGTTAACATTCAGAAGGATCGAAATGATTTGAAAAATAACGATAAAACAAAGGCAATATTTCTTTTACACAAAGACGTATGCGCACACACATATTCGCATGAATATGCGTATGAATATGATTATACTGAGAAAATTATTGTTGAAACAATAATATATATATATATATATATAGTGCTGAAATATTTATATATCTATAAGGAAAGAGATGTTTAGTGTTATACTTAGACCAATTTCCACACATATATTAATACGAAGCAGTAACTAAATGTTAGATTCCATGAATAAAATTACACAGAATAATAACAGCTGTGCACACTTCGGAATTCTCCGCTGTGAAAATATAACGAGACATATAAAATGCATTGCTGCTGTTGCGTAATACATTGGCTTTACCCAGTTTTCGAATTCAACAAAGTTTCGGTAACCCTGTGTCTATTTTTTATCTACTCTAGCAGTATAGCCCCGCGTTGCTCGGGTGTTATGAAAGCTTTAAAACTAATCCATGTTCCTGGAGCTCAGACTCTTTGTACGTTGGCACGAAAAACACAGAGCAATAGTTGTTTCCAGTTAAAGCGAAACCGAAGATTGAATGAAAAATTAATGGATGTAAGTCAAATTTTGATTTCCTGGTATCGATATCAAATAGAATTTGTTCGTCGTAGACTGAATTTTTAGGCTACATAAAACGTCTGAGTAAATGGTATCATGACTGAGACTAAGAACTACAATTATACATACTTAGAGCCAAAAGAGCTGAAAAAACTACAGATATACAGTCAGATAAACATACACACACAAACATCTTGCTTTTTCTATATATATTATCGATTTTCTGCACTACTGTAGGAACTTCAACCTTGAAACTTCTGAATATAGTTTCTTATGTCTTTGTCTATGAGTACATCAAATTTGATTTAAATCGGACCACTTTTTCTGTAACCCGATTTTTTCGATTAACGATTTGCGATATCTATCGAGGGTACTTCGAAACAAAACCTAGCTGAGAAGACTTGCAGACGCTTATGGTACTGTGTAAATTTTCAAGAAAATCGGTTCAGCCGTTTCGGAGTCTATAAGTAACGGACACACGCACACACACACAGACAAACACACACACATATACAAACACGCACAGACAAATTTTCATTTATAAATAAGTTGATTTGTCCAATTTATAAAAATGAAATTACGCTTATCCATTTCTCTTGTTCAACTCACACTCACACACACGCACACACACGCGCGCGCACACACACACACTCACACACACACACACACACACACACACATATATATATATATATATATATATATATATATATATATATATACACACACGAATGCGTGTGTTGACTGTGTTTTTCGGCACCGATTTTTCATTGATGTATGTTTGTTGCAGGTTTCATTATTTGTCAATGATTTTCTACCGGACACTTAAATCAAAATATATATTTAAGCCTGACATATGAAGGAACATGGTAATTTCTTTAGATACAAAGAAAAATAATATTGAATAGTAATGCTATATAGATCCTCTTACCTATGTGAGAAATATATTCACATAGCTTAGCGCTTAAGCAGTGAAAGGAAATTATCAAACATAACAAGACATACCTGGTATAGAAAAAACAATTTATTTGTCTTGCAAAAATATGCTGAATTTTGCTGCTACAGTGTAGCTTGGTATAGTCTCTTTTCTCTGCTTAGCTTGGTATAGTATCCTCCGTCTAGGAGTGGGATGAAAAAGACACAAGGAACTGCGATCCGCGACGTACAGGAACTTTCTTCTGGGTCAGCTTCTTTCACAGTTTCTTATCTTGGTATAAGATGATAGTGCTTAGAGAATTTTTCTCTAGGAAGGCAAGGCTTTGCCCATAGGGTATCCTTTTTAAGGTAAGAAGGGTAACAAGAGATTTTATCTGTTACAAAGTTGTGGCATTAGCCTAAAAGATTACAAAGAATTGGTAAGATGGTCTCGATATAGCGAGACAAGTGGGCGCCAATTTAGGCCCTGCTGCAACAAAAATCCGGAGCGGCACAATACGTCCGATACTGTTCGTGCTAGCTGAAAAAAGGAGAGAACAAAACCATCAGAAAAAAAACATAAAACCTCTGGTAAAGCCCGCCTAAAGTTCAAAACGAGGTTCGGGTTAAATCAGCCAATCAGGAGACCCGTTACATCTGTAAATTTCCGACACACTGCCAACGGAGAACGAAAAAAGTAATGGTTATCCATTACTTTTTTTTTTTTTTAGAATAAGATCAAGGGGAACTGAATGTGCTTCTGTCTGCCTTTAATTCCAGGGGAAATAAATGTTTTAAGGAATGAACCTGTTCGCAACCGTTCCTCAACACACAGGCCGAGCGAACTTTACCATCGTTCCCGGTAATGAGTCTAAGCACCTTACCTAGACTCCAAAATGGTCTAGTCTTATTAGGAGATTTGATTAATACAATTTCTCCAACTGACACCTTTAGAGGGCAATCTCCCTTCAAATTCGTATCCCTCTCTCTCAGAGACAACAGATAATCATTGTGCCACATCTTCCTAAATTTTTCGACATATTTATGTCTTAACTCCAAAAATTGCACCAGCTTTATTCTACTAGGGGGATCGGGGCACAGATCTTCCGATCCATAGTTACTAATTAACAAACGTGGATTGTAGCCAGTTTGTAGAAAGTGATTGGGGGTTAAAATATCTAGGCCCCCTTCTGAAGCGGTAAAATAAGTCAGCGGTCGATCGTTGATCGCTTTCTGCACGTCAGAAATTATCGTTAAAAATTCAAAATACTGAATTTTCCTCCTACCAATTAATTTTTTCAAGCATTGCTTCATGGTTTTGATCATTCTCTCCCATGCGCCCCCATACCAGGCGGAATAAAGGGGAATGGTGTGATGACTAATGGAAGCGGACCTAAAATGTTCCCTGAATTCGTCGGAAACGAAAATTTCAGACAACATAATGCCGGATGCTAGAAAGGTTTTAGCATTATCCGAATAGACATGAGAGGGAACGCCAAAAAGATTGGTAAATCTGACGAAGGCTAACAGGAAGGATCTGGAGCTCATGTCAGGCAAAAGCTCCAGATGCACTGCGCGAAGACTCATGCAGGTAAATAGCAGGATGTACATCTTTATTTCATCATCCTTGTACTTTACCAAGAAATGGCCGGTAAAATCTATACCCACTTGTTGAAAGGGGTGAACAAAATTTGCCCGATGGGTGGGTAGTTGAGAGCCCGAGGGAGCTTTATACGGTAAAGAATTAATTTTCTTACAAGTAATACAGCTACGAAGTGTTTTCTTTACCGATTGTCTTCCCTGGGGAATCCAAAATCCGGATAATCTCAACTTGGAAAGAGTTGAATTGGTTCCCATGTGGCAACAATTCAAATGCGCCTCTTTGATAACCAATTCAGTTAAGGGGTGATGTTTACCCAAAAGTATAGGGAATTTGACTCCGAAGTGGAGTATACTGGAATTCTGGATGCGTCCTTTAGTCCGCAACAGACCATCCCTATCAATAAACAACCCAAGGGCAGTTATTCTAGGAGGTACCACCTTATTAGAAGGTTGAGTCAAATATTCCAACTCAAAGGGAAATGCCTCCCTTTGCATATCAGAAAAAAGCAACAATTTGGCTTTATGGTAGGTATCAGTGTGTCGATGCATCAACTTATCACCGAACCTTAAAACCTTTTCAAGAACGTTGATCGCTCTAGACAATGTTGAAAATTTAGAAATATTTAAAGGAAGACTGGATTCGTCTGCGCGAGAATTCTCGGTTAACATGCAGGATACAATCTTCCGGTTGGTGTCATTAAGGCAAGGTAATGGAGATACTGGCCAGTCGATGTTATGTTGATTTAGCCAATCGGGTCCGTATACCCAAAAATCGAACAATTGTTTAAACTTGGAGGCTGAAAGGCCTCTAGTCAACAAATCCGCAGGATTTTCCGACGAAGGGACATACTTGAACAAGGGGGTGACGCCAAATCTGATGTTAACGTCCTCCAACATTTTTTTTATGTTCAGGACACGATTTTCCACAAAAATATTTCTTTTAGACCCCTTTCCATTTAAAACCCAAGATAAGGCTACTTGTGCATCTGACACAAGGAAAATAGAAAGTACGTTGATAGGCTTCAAGGCTTCAATAACCTTAGGAACAACTTTGAGAGCGAGATAGATCGCCATTAGTTCCAAAGTAGGTAGGGTTTTCTGCTTAATGGGAGCCACCTTAGCTTTAGCGAACAACAAGGAACATCGATTTCCTTGTTTAACATATAAAGAAAACCCGTATGCGAGCTTAGATGCGTCGCAGAAACAAATAAATTCCACCGGGAAGCTCTCCTGCAACACACGTCTGGGGAACTCAAATTCGCTTAATTCATTAAGTTCCTTAGCAAGAGTTTGCCAAGGGATAGTAAAATTTTCAGGGATCTGTTGATCCCAGGACAAGTTGTTTTTCCATAGTTGGCTAACGAATGTCTTGCCCTGAATAGTAACTGGGAGAAGTAAGGAAAGCGGATCATAGATGCTGGAAGTCTGAGACGGAATTCCACGTTTAGTGTCTACGTTAATGTTAATCTCAGTGGGCGCAAGTCTGATTGTATCTTGTCGAGGGGAATAATGATACCCCAGTACCTTTTCATAGGAGGGAAGGGGGGAGGTAATTGATCCATCCTCTGACATTTTCTTTTGCAAATCCGCACAGTTGGAGTTACAGGACTGAAAATCGAATCCTGCGTCCTTCAACTTGTTACATACAGTACTATACACAGAAAGGAGAGACCTAACAAGTACTAAATGTTATACTAACAAGTACTAAATGTTACACTAACAAGCACTAAATGTCATATTAACAAGTACTAAATGTTACACTAACAAGCACTAAATGTCACCATAACAAGCACTAAATGTTATATTAACAAGCACTAAATGTTATATTAACAAGCACTAAATGTCATCATAACAAGCACTAAATGTCATACTAACAAGTACTAAATGTTACACTAACAAGCACTAAATGTCACCATAACAAGCACTAAATGTTATATTAACAAGCACTAAATGTCATCATAACAAGCACTAAATGTCATACTAACAAGCATCAAATGTCACCATAACAAGCACTAAATGCCATATTAACAAGCACTAAATGTTATATTAACAAGCACTAAATGTCACTACAACAAGCACCAAATGTTATATCTTCCCAAGTCGGCTGTGCAGAATTCGAACCTTCTGAGAAATGTCCGAAATTCAAATTTATCCGCCGAAGGAGAGCCACTGAAGTCAGGACACTCCAATTGTAATTTTAAAGGTTGAAGAGAGACAGGTTTTAAATTTTTGCCGCTCTCCCGCCATATGCCGCCCTCAAACATACCAGGATAACATGCGAAGAGAGAGAGAAATAAGGAAATGTCAAGGCTTATCCAGTCAAACTAACCCCCTCTCCGACAAATTTTGAAAAAAAAAATTTTTTTTTTTTTTTTTTTTAGGTAGCAGACAAGAAGCACCAAAAAAAATCACACAAATAACAATTCTGGAAGGGAAAAATTTACAATAAAATATGTAACGCACATATTTTTGCAATAAAAGCTATGTGAGAAATATATTCACATAGCTTAGCGCTTAAGCAGTGAAAGGAAATTATCAAACATAACAAGACATACCTGGTATAGAAAAAACAATTTATTTGTCTTGCAAAAATATGCTGAATTTTGCTGCTACAGTGTAGCTTGGTATAGTCTCTTTTCTCTGCTTAGCTTGGTATAGTATCCTCCGTCTAGGAGTGGGATGAAAAAGACACAAGGAACTGCGATCCGCGACGTACAGGAACTTTCTTCTGGGTCAGCTTCTTTCACAGTTTCTTATCTTGGTATAAAATGATAGTGCTTAGAGAATTTTTCTCTAGGAAGGCAAGGCTTTGCCCATAGGGTATCCTTTTTAAGGTAAGAAGGGTAACAAGAGATTTTATCTGTTACAAAGTTGTGGCATTAGCCTAAAAGATTACAAAGAATTGGTAAGATGGTCTCGATATAGCGAGACAAGTGGGCGCCAATTTAGGCCCTGCTGCAACAAAAATCCGGAGCGGCACAATACGTCCGATACTGTTCGTGCTAGCTGAAAAAAGGAGAGAACAAAACCATCAGAAAAAAAACATAAAACCTCTGGTAAAGCCCGCCTAAAGTTCAAAACGAGGTTCGGGTTAAATCAGCCAATCAGGAGACCCGTTACATCTGTAAATTTCCGACACCTAGAAGAGAAGACAAAAGGATTTTATGTTGAAACGACAGAAATGGGATTATACAGAACGCTATTGAAAATCGTATTAGCTACTAAATACATGCTAAATTGAAACAAAAACATATTGATATATTTCATCCAAATTACATACAGCATTTTGTAAGAGTTGGTCAACATATGATTTGCATTCAGCAAATGGTATTGTCATTGATATAACTTCAGATCTAAACAGGGGAAAAATGATTTTAAATAACTTTCCTGATGATAAATAGGTGATGTATTAGTAACAAAATGATTCCACATAATTTGATAGAAATGAAAACGATCACCCTATAGAGGGGGAATTCAAAGACACCCCAAAAATAAAAGTGAAAACATGATGCAGCAGATTGGTTTATTTTGCCAAAATGTCTTTTAGAATCTCAAAATGATCCTCAGTAGTTTGCGTGGCCACCACGTGCTTGTACTCGTTTCCCGTACATTTTCGATAACAGCATATAGCAAGTGCGAAAAATAGTCATCAATCTAATGAAATCTAAATAACGTCATAATCTATTAATTAAATATTCTATTCTTACATATCGTCAAATATTGGGCAATCATTACACACTAAAACTAATATTTCTTCCATTTTTATGGTGATTAAATTCATATAAACAATATATATTTTAATAAATTTGTTTCATATCTTTCCATATTTATTCGATGTGAAATACAATTTTATTTAATTATAATTTACGAATTATTTTGATAAATATATATTTAAACATATTTCTTACTAAGAAGATATTATCGGCAAAATAAACAGATTATGATCTTCCACATATTATTTTAAAATGATTACCATTGAGGAATAGAATTCTACTCTTCTTCACTGCGCTCCTGTTGACAACACATTGCTCCATCTCTTGGTGTCAGATATTGTCCTTACAGCCTCGGTCATCTTAATTCTATCCCATATCTCAATATTTCTAAGACATTGCTTGTCGTTACTAGTGCCCTTGCCTTCCACGGGGCCAGTAGTATGTCCTTACCAAAGACGCCTCATGAAATAATATGACCAAATTACATGAACTCTCTTAGTGTCATCTGCACACACAACAGGTATCATCTTCTGAGGTCATATATCAACCACTTATTAAGGCATCTAGATTTCAGTGGCACACTTAGGACTCAGCGATATTTTACATCTAGAAAGAATCAACCCGGTATATTTACCTATTCTAACAGAAGAAATAAATAATTCAACTCCAAAATATATACAGTAAATTGTCGTTGAAATTGCGCAAAAGTCAAAATTATATATTTACCAAAATTATACAACAACAACAACAAAAAAAAACTTAGAATACTAAATAATTAAATTTTCCCAGTTAATTGCTATTCGCTTTAGCCACGCCCTCTAGACAACTTCGGAATCTCATCCTATCTTCTGGGCGGTCTCGTTGTTTAAGTTGATGAATGCAGTCATAATCTTTTCATTCAATTAGTTTTGGGTGTTACAAGGAGATTTTTCTTTTAGTTTTCCCGCTGATCTGTCCCCACGCATAATAATTAAGTGTGTTGCATAAGCGAATTCGATTTCTTGCCGATGATTGACTCTTTTCCATTCTGCAACACATTTCGCACCGTTGGAACTTTGTTAGCCTCTATCGATATCTTTGTGTTAAAACAGCAGATATTTACAGATAGTTATTCTCAATGTCACGTACACTTAGTAAACTGATCCTTATTCTCTTTCTATATATTTTTTCCTTGATAAAGTGGAAATTCCATTGGTATATTCTTTCATATAATTGCTGTGGGAGTTAGGTACAAGGTGTCAGGTTTCATGTTGTCCTAAAATGTTTCTGACATCTATGGCTGGGTTCAACAGATTGCATTGTATTTTGAAGAGTCATGTTTCCAGACATAAGAATTTCTAGCTGGCATCCTCTTGACCCATGCCAGAACTACCTCCAGAAATCACCTGATGTTGGTCACTGTGTAAAGTCTGAGACACTCACAAACAAATTTAGGAGATTTTCTTATTAGATCGGTCCGAGTGTGCTCGAACGGTCGTATCTTCGATACTACATTTTCTGGTTTTATCTCAACAAAAAAATATAATGTAATCTAATCTTTTAGTAATACAAGTCTTAAGAGCTGCTCAGGATGGCGCGTTGCTGAAAGATTTTTTTTGTAATATTGTAATAAGTGGCTGTAAGAATTATATACTATTATATAAGGTAGTTAAGAGTTGACTAGGGTGAGGTTGAAGTGGAAATGAAAGCCTCTTTTTGGATTCTGTTCTCAAACACAGCAATTATATGAAAGAATATACCAATGGAATTTCCACTTTATCAAGGAAAAAATATATAGAAAGAGAATAAGGATCAGTTTACTAAGTGTACGTGACATTGAGAATCACTATCTGTAAAGATCTGCTGTTTTAACACAAAGATATCGATAGAGGCTAACAAAGTTCCAACGTTGCGAAATGTGTTGCAGAATGGAAAAGAGTCAATCATCGGCAAGAAATTGAATTCGCTTATGAAAGCCTCGAAGGCTGTAAATTGATGACTAGGCATCAGCATTCTTTACCCCATCAGCATTTAGTAAATATAACTATGAAAAAGAAAATGATATATATATGAGCTTACAGAAAGACGCTTAATATAGCATCTACTGAAAATAGGATAAACGTCGAGTATTTAAGAAAAAGGGAAACAAATACACTTTATTTTGAATCAGAAGACAACAGTTAAATTTTCTAGAGATCATATTAAAGAAAGATAACTTAGAGAACTTACCACTTGCAGGAGAGACAAAAACTGGAGAAATGCATGAAATGTAGAGCAAACTAACTACCTAATATTTGTAAATGGTTAAAAAAAAGTGGGACTAGAAGAGATAGCATAATGCCAAAAGATGATAATATCTACAAATGGCAGAGCGTTGAGTATAAACATGCCCATATTATGAATGCATACGGTACAGAAAAATCAAAGATAGGAAAGTATGTGAAAAATTAATGTGGCTAAAGCAGGCATCATAAATGCAACGATTCAATTAATAAAAAAGAAATATTTTGAAAAGAGTATTAATTCGTTAACCGATGATTAATAATATCCTTACAGAAACCATTATTACTAGTAAAATCAAAAATACAGATGAGATGAGTATGCTCATTTGTTTCCCATTATATCTAGTGCCGATCACGAAATACTAATCACGGGGATACACATTCTCCAGTATCAATTATAGAAATAATGAATATAAATATGTTATTAATTACGAAATTGAAAGCAATGAACAAATTCTGATATTCGTAGCGAGTTAAATGGAAAACTCTTATATTTTTTTGTTTCTCGATGTAAAATGAACATGTTCAGAAGAACATAATCTTAATTATATAACGATAACGAAAACTCAAAAAGAAATACGAAGGAAAATTTTGTGGACATTGCTGTAATGAGGAACATTTTGCATATTAACAGCATCTGAAAATCAATTATGAAAAGTCTGGCTAGAAAAAAAAATATTGCTAAATTACAACTGTCATCAGCATGAAGAAAGTGAACAAAGAGCAATTGAACTAATAAGCGAAAAAGCAAATTGGTCGGATAGGAAAACAGAAGACACGAGTGCGAAGCAACACTTATTTTTCTTTTGTAAATTACTCAAAGACTTCGATCAGGGTATGTAAATATATTAACAACGCTTACTAGAATTCTTTTAATGACACTAATGAAAGAAAATATTTTGGGTTTTCTACATGGGCAAATATTATAAAAGTTAAGCAGCAAAACGAATATTAATTGCGCAATAATTTGCAACAAATACTGTTTATGTTTACCCAAAAATGTTTGTATTTCTGTTGACACTTCTGAATATTCTAATCAATAGATGACTCAGTATTTTTTTTAAATTAATCAGTCATACAATTTTATTTTCATCATTAATGATATTGGCAATAATAGATGTTTTCCCAGAAGAAAACATTTTGCATTCACTGTCCGACCAACCAGTATGACTTTTGGCTGTTTTTTTTAATTGTTTTACTCTTTAACTATTTTCAGGAAAATTGGTTTCACAGGACTAATTGCAACTTCCAGTACTGATGGGCGTTCGTAAAAAACATTTATTGGAAATATAGTGAAATTTCAACTTCTTGATTGCCATTATTTTCTCTTCGAGATACAGTTGCTATCCATTTTAGTCTATGCTTCTGTTGGCAGCCCTGATGTGATGTGGTTTATGATATTTGGTACAGTAATTGATGTTTGTTGTGGTAGAATGGATATCAACACAAAATGAGAAATTGGGGAACCAAGTTCAAATTACACTTGAATTCGTTGCATTCACTTACATGCAATTACTCTTTGGAAATATATGTCTATATTTTCGCACTTCAGGTATGTGTTGACTAACAGACACACATGATTCTATAGCCTTCGTTGGCAACTTATCTACAACAGAAAGAAATGGCACCCTACTGCAGGAAAAATATTCTGCTTCGTGAAACAAGACTCGAAAGAGATATGATCATCGAAGCGTGTAACATATATGACAACTGACTGATAGTGCGTATGATTCTGTATTGCTATCCTACAATGTGCAAAGAAGGATGATATTTCCAAAAGCTCTCAGGGTTCACTCGCTTATTGCATTTCTAACTCCTGATAATAGAATACTGTTGTGTACAATTAAGCATTTAGATATTTCTGAAAGGGTTTAGCGCTACGTATGCCACTTCATCTTTGATGATATTGTTCAGTATTTACTGCGATATTGAAGAACTGACATCACATCGCAATCCAGTACACTTTTCTTTTTTTCTAGCAAAATATTCCTGTCTCTTAATACAATACTCAACTTCTGTAACGCGTCCTTCTTCATGCCAATTCTCTCTCGGATTTCTGTGTCGCACTTTCCGTAGAGTATATAAGCAATGATGAGGTTCTGGAAAAAATAGAAACGGAAAAGAAAATAATGCTATGCATCAGAAAGAGATAGCGAAATTTCTTGGGACATGCATTGAGGAAGGAGAGCTTAGAGAACCCGATACTAACAGACCAGACACAAACAAAGAGAGACAGGGGAGAGCAGTGGATAACGTCTTAGAAGGACCTGATCAGGTAGCGGACAGAACAAATGTTTTGTTGGGTAACAGTTGAAAGCGTCCTAAGAACCACTAGGGATAGAGAGACATGGAAAGCTATGATCGTCTACGTCCTGAAAAGATAGGGCACAAAGAAGAAGAAGAAGAAAGAAGAAGAAGAAGAAGAAGAAGAAGAAGAAGAAGAAGAAGAAGAAGACTCAAATATGAAAGTCACGATCTGATGAGGTCATTTAAGAACATGATGGGTTTTCAGGTTAATATTTTGTTTTTTTTATATCACCGTCTTCCATATACGAACATCCACGCAACTTACGATTTTTTTAAACTGACATCTTAGATGGTTGATATGTTTACTGTAAACAATTAGTTGGTTTCATTTTGTATTTTTTTTCTTTTACTTCATGCTACCCTACTACTAACGGGCGTAATATAATTGCATTAAAACTTAATAGAAAACATCTCATTATTAGTTTTTCTGTATTGCTATAGAACTATTGCTGACAGTGGTGTAGAAAGCAAAATAAAAAAAGTGTCTATTATTGCTATTGTTGTCATCGTTTTTTATGATTTTGAGTCGATAATTAGTAAAAAATGGGAGACTGTTTTCCCTCTGTTGGTGTAGAATGTGAGAAAACCCCAAAAAGAATATTCATTATATATCGTTTCGATTGGGTTTTGTGCAAGATTAATTGAGTAGACATAATGGTGGAAGAGATGTACAGCTAACATGTAAGACATGAGGATCCAATTCCCATATCCACGCTATAAAATAAAATAAAATAAAATAAAAAACAAACACAAGTTTTTATCTAGGGAAATATTATACAACTATATATATACGTAATATTATTTGACACTTTCGTTTGCTTCTCATCAAAAATCAGATCAAATTTTTTTTGCGAAAATTATTACAGATACGTCTACAACTTATTTAAACAAGAATCCACATTATCATTTATTTTCTTTTAAAATTTATAGAAATCCTGTTTTTTATATACAAATACACCATTTTATTATCCTTTCAGAAACAATACTTTTTGTGAGAAATTCGTTTAAGTGCATTGACCAGGAAACAGATTATGTAGAGAAAATCAATATTTACCAAGAAGAAAAGCTTCTCTACATAATTGGGCTACGGAAAGTTTAATTTAAGTTTACAGTGGTTTAACATACTTAATTATATTCAGATATGCAAAAACATATCTGCATAAATGCATGCATGTTTTTCCATGCTTAAATAATTTTCGATATATTTGAGTATATAAGTACATACGTATATAGAGAGGATTTATAACAGATTATTAATATATTTTGCGAAGGAATAGTATTCATCAGAAAAGTAAAATTTAAAACAACTTTTCAACATGAGAATTTTTCATTTTTTCCTGTAAAAACATTGTTTTTTATATATTACTTGTATTATTTAGAAATTATATTTCCATTAATTTTAGCATATATTTGAAAAAAATACAGGAAAAGAAAAGGTATTTAAGATTGAACAATACAATTCAACCGGATGCACAATGATCAAAATCTTCATGATGAAAATATTTTTACTGAAATAAATAAGAATATGATATACAAAGAGAAATATATAGCATGAAACTAAATTCATCAAAGTATTGACTTCAGACTATTTCAATTTATCTACTCTCCTTAATAATATAACATAAAATATATAAAGTAAGAAAAACTTTATAAAATAAATATATAAGTCACTAAATAAATTTAAAAGTTGAGATGATATGAGTTAAAATCGGATTTTTGAAAAGATAAAACTGAAATAAATAGCAAACGTTAATACGATGAACTGAAATCAAATTGTCTGTAACAATAAAGATTTTTTAAATAAAATAAATTTTCTAAAGCCAAAAAATAAGCAAGCCAGATGCAAATGATGATTTTCGTATTGACTTAAATATTTACAATTCCGTAGGTATCGTATCTATCTACCCTACAGATATATATATATATATATATATATATATATATATATATATATATATATAATAAACTGTGATAATTTTGGCGACAAGATTGTTGCCTTTTCAATAGATGTACTGATAAAAGTCAAATTGATTAGAAGGTTTCATGCTGAATTCAATATTTTCTGTGGACACCTCTGTGACTTTTTCACAAATCGGTGAAAGATTTTTTCTTCTGTTGAGCCATGGTTCCGTTTCCTATGTATAAGGCAACGTGCTTCGTATAATATGATATATTCTAAGAGCGGTCCTACTTGCATTTGGTTGAGTTTCCTTTTCTTTTTAATACATTTCTTATTTTTATTGTGCAGGTGTTTGGTTTCATGAAGATGCTTTATTCATTGTTTTTAATGTACACATGAGTGGGTCTCCTCGTAAATAGTTTTGTATTGAATAGTCGCCTGCTTAATTGTTTTTATTTTCTTTTGTTTGTTCTTTTCATTTAAATTTCCTCTTTTATTTGTTGGACTCTTTCTCTCAACGTGTTAATGTGTTTGACAGCTTAAAGGTTTCTTTTATAGTTCATGGGTGGGAGCTTGTAGTTTGTGTATTTTTGTGTTTGTGGAATTTCAGTGTACTATCTTCGTTTAACTGTTTTTTTATATAATATTCTGCTTTTGTTATGATTGAGTGATTGTATATTTTCTTGTTATTTAATGTTATTCGTGTAGAAAAGTAGGTATTTCTTCATGATGTAATGTTCCTCCTCATAGTAATATGATTGGCTAGTGTAAGACGTAAATACAGACTAAGGAGTGGTCGCATAGGACTAAGATTATTGAATACGGCTATAGCATAAGCCTACACCTAAGCATAATGCATACGACTAAGACGTGTACTAGTCCATTACGGTTATTTGCTGCATCATCCTACTATTTCGAATATATATATATATATATTTTAGGGACATATCATTTCACATGTCTAATTACCCAGTTCACAAACACTCAGTAACACCTTGTTCTTGATCTTTTTCTGTGACTCATTATTAACTTTTTCTTTTATTCTCTAGCACTCAGTAGCTTCTTGCTTAATAATGGATTTATTTTATTGACTTCGGTTGCAATGATTCAAATATGGTTAAAAATAATGTAAAACCTTAAAAATTTCTTGCTTTTTGAAATTCTAATATCGCTCTTTTGATATTCAAAAATTTGAAAGAAATAATAATTGTTACCTTTTGTGTTAATTCTTGTCATCGTATTTTAATCTGATTTTTACATTTTTCTCTCATTGTCTAACTCTCACTAGCTTTTTTCGTCATAATGGCTTCATTGTATAGGCTAAGGTGAAATGATTAAAAATATATCTAGATATAAGTTTTATGTTAATAATCACTTATATCGCCCCTCTCAGAATGCAATTTCCTCTCTCAGAAAAATAAAGCCAACCTGATGAGTGAAAACATCATAACTGAGTCATCACACAATATCGAAGTCGGCATGAACTTTCTCAGTTAAAGTGAAAATTCTTTGCACTAAATCAACACATATATATATATGTGTATGTGTGTGTGCATATATAAGTATCTAAGAATTAGTTTGTTACAAAAATTAACGCAGATTTTAGAAACATTATTTTATTCCTGACAAAGTAATAAACTTTGTGCATCTATGTAGATCTGCCATCGATTGACAAGATTAAATTTTTCAAGTTGGTAAATAGTTATTGATTTTGACGCAAAGAATTCGCGTAGGATGATCCACCTATATTGCGGACGTAAGAGTTTTACTGTTTAAAATGTGCTTAGATCCTTAAAAATCATGACCAGTATATGAAATATCAGGAGATTAGAAAAAATGGTAATCTCTCGTATTCTAAACCTGTGAGTTTTTGCAACATCATTCTTGCAACATATTTTCGGTCCACGTCGATTAAACATTTCTAGTCTCATTTTTCAGTAATGCTCTGAATTAATGATCTCATTTGTTTCGAGAAAGCAGTAATTGATAACATCTATTGCAAAACACCAGACAATCATCATAGTCTTCTGCTGACGACATTTTGGCTTTTGTAAATATGTTTGGGGAACTCATCACGATCACTTCATTGGTGTGATTGTTTAATGTTATCACATTTGTAATAAGTGATTATTCTGTCAAGAAAGTGATCATTAATGTTACACTGAAAATGTTTCGAGCACACTTCAAAAAGCCTAATTTTATGATTTTCATTCAGAAAATAAGGGATAAATTTCTTGAGATTTTCACCTCGCCGTTACTCTACAAATTGTGTGAGACTATTGCATGGCTGACACTAAGCATATGAGATATTTATCTGACAATTTGACGGGTGTTTTGAAATTCTTCTTTGTCAAAATGCATGACCGTCCTTTAACTTCTTACTGATCAAGGTTATAATCAACTGACTGCAATTACTGAAAGTTCCATCGTAATGTTCGATCTCTTGTGGACCTAAGTTCCCATGGTCTTTTGACATTTACAGAGGTTTTTTGGAGGTACTGAACCCAAGTTTGACCTCATAAAAGAAAGTTACATAAATGTCATGTCTTGTCATGTTAATTATGAAATGCTTTTTTGTTTCAAGAATAATTATACCTGAAAATAATATAAAGATTAACAAAGTCCGCACACTGATTATTATTTTTAACATAATTCACCTATTTTATACCGTAAATACTATACTGAAAATGTGCTTTCCAAAAAAGAATCACGTCGATTTGCGATAGTTTTTGTAACAACCTAGAATATATGGTACTTTTTTTACTATTTAAAAAGACAGGATTCCTCCGTGATACAAGTTATGTTAAGAAGGAATTTATAAAGATATGAAGGTATGAGAATAGTTGACTCTCTACTTGAACAGGTTAAAATTGTAGTGATCAGAAAGACATGCTTATGTGTGTGTGTAGCATAGTGTCGTGGTTCAATGAAAGAAGATATTTGAGTGAAATTTACTTCTCGCCAATGACATATGGATGGAGTATGGGTGGTCTGCTACTATGATAAATGATACGGCAGGACCTAACCATAAAGGTCAGACCTGGTGGAAGCTTCCGATGCAGTTCATTTGTGCACTTTCTATGTTAAGTAGTGATAGAACTATGAGAAACTCGCTACAACCGACTGTTTGAAAGAGCTTGGAGTATGGAAATTAGGTATTCCTCAACAATACCTCAGAGACGCTTCTAAAATCTATATTTACTGGTAGGTGTGGTTTATACACCAGCTACGCAGATATTGCATTTAGGTTGAGTTTTGTTCTAATAAATGTAGATATGATAATGTGTCAGGTAATTACTGAGGCTGTATAGTGAGACGATTATTTTACCTGCATCTTCAGAGATGGATCGTATACAGGAATTCCAATTGAGTTCGGGTGTGTTCAGTTTTAATATCCTCCAAAATGAGCCTCATCCTCTGGATATGCGTTTCTTGTGACTGGTATTATTTTGGGGTCTGATCGACGGTGATTGTATACAGTTGGTATGGTTTGGGAGGCATTTAATGTGACCAGCCAATTTTCTCCCATTTGAAATGTAACGTTAAGTTGAAAAAGAGGTTAGCTTCGAATTTTTAATCCTCAATATTTTAAGATTCGCGCCAGTATATGGTCTGATAATTGTCATATATGTTTGCAAAGAACCGGAGTATCTTCTTATGTAGATAATTTACATAAGTCAGAACGAAGTTGGTCTGAAAAATGACCCAAAGGGGACGCCTGCGTTAAACACTAGTGTCTCAGAAGATTTTCTGTTAAAATTAGTTTCACCTGTAATAAAGGAGTTTATAACAAGAAGGTTTAGAAAATTATACCTTTGATTTCATAATCTTGAGAGGTTATGGAGTAAAATATTTAATCACAGCTTGTGGAAGGCCTTCGAATTACCTAATGCTTTATTCAATGTGGTATGTGTGGCTTCAAAGGTCTCAATGGTTTTGAGTGTCATGGTAGTTAGAATGTCAGCAATTAGTAAGACTGATTGAAACCCATCCTGCGCGTAGCAAGAGAGGTTGTTTTTATCGATTTGCTCGCCGACATTTTGTTGATAATTACCTCAAAACAGAACCTGGAGGAAAGGATCAGTTACTCGCGTCATAAGAACCGATATTAGCTTGCCGACTTTCACGTTCTTGGGAAAATTTTCTTCATCAAGCAGCGGTTAAATAATTTTATTCCGGCCAGTGGCTTCTTTGGGAGGTTGATACTTTTGATAAATCTAGAGACTTCTTTTACAGAAATGAGTATATTTCTGAGATTGAGTTCACTGAGACGTAGAAAGTTGGGGAGGGAATGACTATTGAAATCTAACGTTGGGTTTGAGGCAAAAGTCGAGGAGTAGAGCTTCGACTTTTCTGTCGAGGAAGCGATGACCTCGAGGATCGCTTGGAAATTAGTTGGCAATCTTCCATAATTTACAAGAACTAATTTATTACATTTTAACTTTGGCCTAAACAACTCACGCATAGCCCATCATTGCGTTTCCCAGATTAATCTGAGAGCGATTTTGATCGGTTCTGAAAGAATCAAGGGCCAGATAATACTGTTCCTTGCAACAGATTCTGAAGTCATGAAATATGTCTGCCCTGCGTTGCATCGTGAGCCAATGCTGACTGTTTACTTCTGAAATAACTTAGGATGTTATTAAAAAGTCGTGTTTTTTAATGATATTGTTATAGTGAAATAACAAAATTGTTGTAGTGAAAATTGAAGTCATCATATCTGTGAAATTTGGGCAAGGGTAGTTCAGTTAGAATGTTTTCAATGTCTTCTCATATTCAATAGAAGATTACCGACCGCTCATTCTGAGAATGAAACAAAACAAAGATAAATATGATAATATATATAAGTACTACACAGAAACACATATACGGGTAATTGGGGTCCTCGGGATTTTGTATGGCCTGCCACAGGGAAAATCGTCTTTAATGTAGTCACCAAGCCGGTGATGGTAGAGGTTTAGGTAGGCTCCTGTTTTTATAATTGGCTAACAAACTGTGATAATGTGTTGCTTCAGTGGTATTGATGGAAAGATACATATTTAATACACGTTTATATATATATATATATATATATATATATATATATATATATATATATATGTAAAAACACCTCTCATTTTTTTAAAAAGTAACGTTATCGTGAATGAAACATGTAACTGCAGTGATAAAAGTTAATGCCCATTTAATGTAATTTGAACACCATCAGTGTGCGGTTAGAGAGGAATGACCGGATTAAGTCCAACAAAACTCCAGTTATGCCATACCTTCACAGTTTCCGTAGAAGGCCGGCATGCCATACTCTGTTGAATGCTATAGAGATATCCAAGGCGACGGTTCGGGCTTCACCAGTCTTGTCGAGAGCCTGGTATATATACTCGGTGATGGTCGTTAGCATATCAGCAGTAGACCTGGTGAAGCGGAAGACATATTGTTTGTCGGTGAGGAGCCCGTTGGCTGTGAGATGCTGAACGACCTCGGCATTGATAATGGCTTCGAACACTTTGCCCGAGATCGGAAGAAGGTATTTTCCGAGTGTTCACCAGTGTTCTTGAATATTGGAACCGCAGAAGAAGACTTCCAGCAGGCATGAAAGCAGGAAGAAGATAGGCAGAGGTTGTAGAGCTTAGAAAGGATAGAGGAGATTTCAGGGCCACAATTCTTCAAGACTATGATTGGGACTCCATCCCCACCACTCGCTTTGTGATGGTCCAGTTTTGAGATTATGCTAGAGATCAGCGAGGGCGTGATGTGAAATCAGGAAATCGGGTGTATGGATTCCAGACGAATCCAGACTCGAATTGCTTGAGAATCTACGGGCGAAGCATTCAGCCTTATCAGTAATTTATATTTTAATCTATCTGTGATCTTTTTAAGCACCGTACCGATCATTATTCCCGATAACATGATAATGATATTACCCGTTCATTTCCTTCCTTTGTCTGAAAATATTTTATTACCTTTTTCGGTATCTTTCATACAATTACTCCTACTCCTGTAGTGTGATATTGTTAACAGGAGTAGATAAGCCCAGCTATCACCAGGCCAGATATTCTACACAATTTAATGAACACAATTATTGGACCACGACATCTTTCATGTCTAGAATATGGCTTACAGTTTCTGTCTTCTCAGATGTTTACAATGATCTAAATGTCTGAACTCTTTGGAGATCAGAATAACCATTAACTTCACCTTTCTATTACGATCATATCAGGTTGAAACTTTGCTGACTGCTGTATCCCACTCATAGAAATGTGTCCAAACACTTTTTACAGGGATATCTCAGGGCATCAGTCACATTTTAGCGAATTTTCTTTTACTGCTATGTTGTCATGGATAGTTGTCGCTGCGTATATTTCCAGTGAACAAATTACATGTCTATTGATAAAAAATGAATGTGTATCCCTTGTGCTTTGATAAGGATATGATTTATCGGTCCTTTCTCTCTTCCAAAGCAGCCACCATGATTTTAATGTTTCTTAACCTCTTTTTTCGAACACACTAACCAATGGATTTGATTTTTTTATTTTGAGCGTGTCGTGTAGGCCGTTTGCTGACTGCTGCTTACGACTGAGTGCTACGAAAACAAACTCTTTGGTAGCTCGGACCGTCTGATCTGCTGGGCAGTTACATAATACCGGTGTATGTCTAGTGCCATATAACACATGGGTAGGTGCCTCTGCGGGTTTTTTCAGTGGATAACACATAGTGAAAACAATTTAAATTGCTCAACTGTTCCTAATTAATTCTTGCTCGCAGGCTATATTGCAATTTTACGAAAAGATTCCAACAATCCGTTTCATAGCCTCTGTGTTCGCATCCGGGGTGATATTTCTATGACCAAAGAAATTATCTCTCGAGATCGCCAACTATTCTTTCACTGGCTTCTATTTTTTCAGTAAACTCTGTTAGCTATCTCATTTTGTTTCGCCCACACCCTTCTTCCTATGACTAGAGTATATTCGACATATGTGACAGTCGAATATACTATTAGAGTAAGAGTGTTTTCTCTCTAGTCATTTGCGAGCATGTTTGTCTTTGATGACATTAATGCAACACCGGTAACTTTAGAAAGGCTAAGCCGCGTTTCATGGTGAGCATAAGATTTTCAATTGTCAAATCCATTATCCAAGTTATTACTCGTTTCTATGAAAAAAATAAGTCACAAGCTTCTCTATTTAATTCATATTTTACTTATTTAACCTCACTCTTGCCGAGCCTCGCAATAAGACTGAACACTATGCGGTCGCAATTGACATTTCGTTCCATTAATCTATAATAGAAGACATCCTTATCCATACGCCCTATTTCCCTACCAGCATGTTGATTTGGACTCACTCCGTAATAGTCTTCTTAATACTCCATGGAGTTATGTCTTTAATATCCTAATGAGAATTTGCCTAAGTTACGTTTCATCTTAGGTCAAAGTCGGTATTTACGCTTTCGCCACTCGGGAATACCTGGTAAAACCGCAATATTTTCTATGGTGCACACCAGTATGCTCGATTGATATAGCACAGTGGAACAATTATTTTCGGCTATATTAACCTGATGGCTCTTGTCTCAACAGTCAATTAATCCTTGCTGCTCGCAATAAATGTGAGTCATCGAAGAAACATAATACACGTTTTCTGAGAGAATGAGGCAACGTAAAACCTCTAACAACTTATCTCTAGTTTAATGTCTGCTCTGTATTAAAATATTAAACATTTTCAAGGTCTCTATCTACCAAACGCGCTACAGTGTTATCATCATCTGGTGACAAAGACAAATGTTTCGTTAGTACATTCTCCTCAAACTCTTGACCTGTTTAAGTCTTGAAAGATTCTGCTGAGACACTCGACCCTAGCAAATAAATTTGATAAAAATGAATGTGCATCCCTTGTGCTTTGATATTTGCTTTCTACCAATTTTTGTGAAATTCCTAGCAGCCCTAATCAATGCTAACTTGATTCATAATCGCTCATCACATAGCCGATTATCCGACAATCAATACGTATTTCGTTTCTTCAGTTCCATATCTGATGTAATGACTGTAATTATGCAAAGTATCTATCATGATCTAGAAAATCTGTGAGGCCCTAGCTGTAGTTTCATTATCTCGAAGGACTTTGATGGGGATTTTATGGAGGTCTTATCCACAATCTGAAAAGTAACGTTGTCTTCTTACACGATTTTGTGTTTGTATAGATTTTCCTATCTAATTGGAAAATAAAAAAAAAATACTGTAAGTCAATTCATCCAGGACATTTCTTAATAACGCAGGTGGTTCCCAGGCCCCCATCCTTGGTCATACGTTGTTTCTGAGTTTTATTACCAAACTTACCGATGAAATAATTTCTTAACTTTTATTTCCATTGACGTCATAACCATTTACTTCTTCCTCAACAGTAATGCTAATATGTCAGACAATATTACATTGTCAGATAATATTCATAATGACATTAAAACCGGTATACAGACACCTTTGGTAGCTCAGCCTCAAAGACAATCGGTTTACGGTGTTGTGTGAGACAGTCCTTTTTTGAATATATCTTAGATACCTCTAGTCATACCAGTTGTCTATGCCTAAAATATTACTGCCACATATGGTCCGATGGTGCGGTTCTATAATTTGCACTCCATAATAAAATAATAATAAGAATCTGCAATCTCATGATCAAAGTGCTCGATTTCAGTCATATACTCAAGCATAAAATTATTTAAAGCTTTAAACACATAATCCCAATTAGCAATATATGTATAGTGTTTTTTTTTCTTGGAGAGGAAATTGCGTGTTTACGACTATATTTTATCATGGCTGAGTGGGTGTTTCCCTCACCCCTGGAGATTTTGGTTGGGGTAGGCATATTAATCATGCCTGAACCATGTATCTTTTTTATCTCAGTCATGTCTTTGAAGAATAAAAGTTTCCATTTATTCACGGCATGAAATTCCTTTTAGGGGTCAAACATAGCATACTTGAAATTTAATTCATTGCATATATATTTTAATCACAGGTGTACATTCAAAATATAAAAACTAAAAACTGTACAAAATTGGCTAGGCATGTCTGGAAATTATAATCCAAATACGTAAAAGAGCCAGACATAACGTGGAGTACTGTAAAAACATACAAGACTTACAACGGTAGAAAAATATATAGACTGTGCCAAGAAGAAAAATTAAAAATTACGTATTCCCAAACAAAAACAAACTTTTAAATGAAGGAACGGAAATTATGACTAAATGCATCCACACTAAGAAATACCGCTTAGGTTCATACAATCATAGATAAAAACGCCATAATTCGTTTAAATTTAAACATTGCTCGTTCGTAAATTCCCTGCCACGTAAGATTTCAAATAAAACACCGTTAAAAGAGCGATCTTTAAGACAAACTTTAAACGCGTGAAAAAACCACTCATGGTAGAAACGTAGGTAGCGAAATAACCAATTTGAAAATGGAAAATATTTAAAAATTGTACAATATAATTGTATCGAACACTTTTTAATAGAAATCTGAACTGGTCTAACCATATTATGGTCAAATACTACGTATTAAACAATCAATATATATATATATATATATATATATATATATATATATATATATATATATATATATATATATATATATATATATATATATATATATATATATATATATATATATATATATCGCTCATTTGATAATGAATTGGAGCCCGCTAGCTGGTCGTGTTTATATGCGCTAAAAAGCTTACCGGACGCTCGTGGCCTAGGGGTAGAATCGCCGACTGACTGCGATTCGGTCGGGTTTCAATCCTGGCTTAGGGAGCAAACGGAGTCTAAACCGTACTGCTGAACTGCGAAACAGTTCTGTCTGGGGATGACTCTATATATATATATATATATATATATATATATATGTGCGTTGTGGTGCATTGGATATCGACGCAGTCATCAACTTGGGGATCTGAGCTCGAAATTTAGTTAAATCCCTTGCGTTCACTTACGCATAAATACACATGGCGTTTCTTTTCAGATTTCACGAATTTGCTGGCTTGTAGCGTTTTCATTTTTCAAATAAAACCAAAATGGGGCATACATGTTTTTAAATATATGGGCATCTACTTTAAAATTTTTCAAGTAGAAATAATATCGAATTAAAAATAACTTTATTAATACTTGACCAACAAAAGAAAAACAGAAATATGATGAAGATGCTTCAGAAATTTGCCCAATGCTATATGAACCGATATGATGGCATCTGAATGGCCTAATTATTTCACGAAAAAAAAACAAACAATATATTCACTAAAACCTTAGTCAAAAGATCCCCATCACCGTACACTTCTGTATAAATATAAATAAACAGCTCCTAAGACGA
The DNA here is from genome assembly GCA_037127315.1 of Ascarosepion bandense. Taxonomy (NCBI): domain Eukaryota; kingdom Metazoa; phylum Mollusca; class Cephalopoda; order Sepiida; family Sepiidae; genus Ascarosepion; species Ascarosepion bandense. Next base: position 680,285 of record JBBBDQ010001046.1, read on the forward strand.
GTTCAAATTTTTTTACACATTGGTACTTTATGGTGTTTATTATTTTCCGTCGGGAGCGAGGGAAACAATTGTGTGCTTTTGGCTATACATGATTATAACGTCTTGAATGCTTTTATCCTCTCCAGGTGAGTTTGATTGGTGTACGCACGGTGTACACCCACCAACCACATAGTTTTTTTTATTCAATATACCTGGGGGAAACATTACCATTTTCTGAGTAAATCTTCAAATCCGCCTAATAATTGCATAAAAAATAAAAATTATTTTTGGGGTCAGATATTGCACGCCTAAAATTTAATTCATTAGCTGAAAATCTCAGCCATTTCATATGGGGTTGAACACTTTTTCGGGATGAAATAATGGCGGATTCGTTTTGAGAGCTATTTATTTCTATTAATATAGGAACTCTGTCATATTTATCTTTGGGGATCCTGTTCTAATGAGCAGTTTTTGCTTCAGAGTTTTAGGCTTCAGGACAGTGAACATATTAATTCGTGCAGCAATTAGAAAATTTTGCAGAATCGGCAAAATCTTTCTGGAGACGTTTTTATTTTGTTTGTTTTGTTTAGTAGGGACAACTGTGTGTTTAATGTTTTATTTGGTCATAGCTGGTGGGTGGTTTTCCTCCTTTCATAAAATGATTCATTGTTGTACGCAAAGTGCATGTGCCAACCATGTTCCTTTTTTCCCTTACTCAGTTTTGCCTTTGGGAGTAAAATTTCCCATTTTCACACATGTGCCTTACAGTAGACATCGCACTTTGCACGCCTTAAATTTATTTCATATATATATATATATATATATATATATATATATATATATATATATATATATATACATATATATATACATATATATATATAATATATTGCCGTTGGTAATATGGTCACATACAAAGTACACATCAATATTTGTTTTCAGTCATGGGCTAAATTATTGGATCTTCTTTGCAATTTGATCAGCTGCAATGTAAGTTTTTTTTTTTAGTTATGACGAAAAATTATGTAGAAAAATTAACGCACATCAAATGAGTGTTTGTTATTGGTTAACATTATGGCATGCAGTTTTTAATTAATATTTAAAAATACTTTTGATGGCTATGTTATCACAGCCAGTCATAAAACAATAACATACAATGAAATACAGTGGGGACAAACATGATGCAGTCTTATTCGGCATGCTAAAATCTATTTTTGATTCAGGGATTTTATTACTGTTTTATAATTTCAACAGGTATTATTCAAATAATGCAATCATCCTATAAAAATTAGATATATGCATATATCTAATGAAATTAGTTTCACTAGAAATATTAAATTAATTAAGAAGTAAGGCGAGGAAGAAGTATAATATCATTTTTACAGCAATAATTATGAATAAATTATCAACAAGAATATCAGATATTTTTATATAATTCTGAGATGAGGTACTATAATTTCTTATTCCGTTTCCATTGTTTAGGCTGTTGTCCTCATCATTCACGATGTATTGACATTCTTCAAGGATTCATGGCTCAGTGGAGAAAGTTTTGTTTCACTCCAATGAGTGGAGCAAAATAGTTGTAATTGTAGAGTCCACTTGAACGGAGATAACTGATACTGATTCTTTTTTAAACTAGAACAATGTATCATGTTGAATAAAATAAAGGTTTATGTTGGAAATTACAATCCACTGAATAAAACCTTTGCTTACAACGCCTAAAACATCATGACTACTGCAACAATGATGAATACAACATTCTGAACGATATCAATAGAGTACATAAGACTATTATACTGCTAGTGTTAATGAGTTATGGGAATACTTAATTTGGTGTCGCTTAACTACTGCTGAAGTATGTTCTGTAATATATTGATATTATCTGAAGTAATAAATTATTTGCCTTTAAGTTTTCTGTCGCCAACGGTACCGTGCAAATTGAATATATCTAACATCTATTCAAAATTCAGTGTTATGATTTTATCAGTGAATAAAGAGACAAATACTGACGTTTAATTATTATTCTTTCATCTTCAGATGACATGGCCAAAACTTTATTGCGACTTCCATATATCCCAATCATATTATCAGATATCATATTTTGTTCGTTTTGACAGAACACATTTTCCAATTCACTTACTCTATAATTTCCACGTAAATTTAGAACCCGAATTGATAGTATAATTATAGATGTGTATAAACTATTTTGCAAATCATAGGTAGGATAAAATTATAAATTATCTACAAAACATTCTTGTACTATAACAAAAGTAATGGTGAAACTTTCGGTCTGCATTGACCGAACATTTAGTATTATTGTTGTTGGAACCGTATAAAGTATATTCTTTAAAGCAAGTTCAGGAAATAGTCCCTTTAATGCCAGAGTTAAATAGTCCCTTTAATAGCTTAGAGTTGAAGGCTATGCATGACATGCACAGTAATGTTTATATATGACGAGTATATATAAGTATATGACTAAATTTGTTGGAATAATTTGCAGTGGTTGAAAGACTATTCTTCTTTCTAATTGTTCTTTCTTCAAGCACTTTGACCTATGTTCTGGTAAAAGTTTTCCATGGACAGTGATATTTTAAGTGTTTGCAAATAATTAATTCTAACTTTAGTTTACTTTGGTTTAAGAGAAATATAATCATAATTTCATAAAAAATTTAGATCGAAGGATCTATTATTGAAATATTTATTGAAATACTTACATATTTGAACATTTAGCAAATTCAAAAATCACAAGTGATAAAGGTAAAGCTAATATTAGTCGTTTTCTCTACAAACTTTTGTCATTCATTGAGGGAATAGTCAGTTCATATTTATAATCCATTTCTCTTGAAACGATTTTAAAGAAAAGAAGTTTCCTCGTGCCCAACGGCTGTTATCAATTTTCTGTTTTAATGGTTATTTCCTTACTCAAATTTAACTTGGCTGATGTGAAATGTTAATACTTTGATAATTTTCACTTAAAATTATATGCGTTATACATATTCATTTTTTGTTATGTTTATACTTCTCAAGTGTTGTGACTGAACTTGTTACTGTATCGCTTTTCCACACGGTTCGAAATTCCACTGTGTTTTAATTAACAATTAAGAAATACTTAAAAAAATATTGCTGGTCAATAATCTATTTTAAGCAATTAGTTTATTATAAACAATTAATTGTTACATAATGTAATATAAAAATAAGATATATAAAAATAAATTTATATACATATAAAATATATAATATACATATAAAATATATATAACATTTATGAATGCATAAAAATGTATAAATATATAACATATATGTGCGATATATATATATATATATATATATATATATATATATATATATATATATAATGTTTCACTATTTTGGATTTATTATTCCTTAATAAATAATGCAAAATATAATATATTAAATAATAAAATATATATTATATATCAATATAAAAATATTGAACATATAAAAAGTAATACAAATCATAACATAATAGAAATACAAAAATAATAAGAAAAATATTGCTTTATATGCTACTAAGAAAACTAAATAAAAAATAATTTCTGTTCAGATTCTCTATTGTTAATCAAGAGAATTCGAAGTAGTATAGCTGTTGCCAAGTTTTACATGTCTTAAATTAAACTATTAAACAATTGAATCAATGTAACAATAAATTCTTTGTCTAGTCATCTTCAGTGACATACTTATTTTAACATATTACGTACTTCTGTTGCTTGATTCATGTGTTTATTTTTACTTCTTACAAATATGTGTGGTATATTTAAAACTGAAACATTTCAAATAAACAGAATAATTAAATTTGTTGAATGAATTTTGCACTAACTTTTTCGTAATAGCAATACCAATGTCGAAAACCGACACGTTCTTTTGTCATATTTGACATACTAATGTTATTCTCTTTTACTACGATGCTGAGCAATATCACATCATGCAAGATCCCATTATGTCGAAAGAAAGATCAGAGATCAGACTGTTTGTCAAAAGGAGACAGTGTCAGAATGTACTAATTATCCACCAAATATTAGAAAGATTCAGACTGTCATATGTTCATCCTTAACCACTACTGGTGTCTATTCTTGGTGTTGTTGTGTTAGACAAAGAGGATCGACCCAGGTCATATAAACGTTGGTTACATTGTGCTGTTCACCGGCCACTTAAAGGTTAATGACCTTTCCTGGCTCGATGCATCAAATAAGAAGTAAATGATACATTGGCTTATTAAATCTAACTATATAATACCTATAATCGCAAGAACTACGTATCTAACGTACATTTTCAGTTATTACTAATATATATGTTTTTGTGCATTTGAAATCGGGATATACGCTTCTGATTTCTTATGACAATAAATGCTTTAATAAAAAAAGTAAGAAACTGGAATATTCACACACACACTCACTCACACACACATAGATAGATAGATTAGATAGATAGATAGATAGATAGATAGATAGATAGATAGTGTCTTGCGGCAGTAATCCCACTTTTATGCAAGTTATAGGCAAAAATGATAGTCAATGTAATAAGCATACGTTAAATATTCTAATGCAATATTCTAAAGTTTTGTTTCAGTTCATAAATTTTAAATATTCGCACAATTTTAATTTCATTCATGTAAAACGAAATTATATAAAATCTTAAGTACAGCAATTTATCCATCATATCTAAATGAAATTTGCATACACCCACATACAAATGCGTATATTGTGGATATTTCAGGGAGTGTGGGGAAATCTAAAAGTGTTATTAATTGTATTTTAAGCAAACTTGAGAAAACCGTGTCAAGTGAAGACAAGAAAAAACTGAGTGTCTTAGGAAAGTTTTTGCAAGTGAGAACTGAGGGATTGGTAAGGAATATTAAAAGATCTATTTGCTAACCTTGCCATCAAAGTATCAAGGCAAACTATTTATAAATAAGTCTGAACAGTCGAATAACCTCAACAAAGCCTTACAATTCTAAATAGAATCAAATGTGGCGATTTGAAATTAATCACTGAACATGTCATATTGACAGAAAAATTGGGATTTCAGCGATGAGTCAATGTTTAAACTGTTCGGTTGTGAAGGGAGAAGGTTTGTTCAACGCAGTCATTGAGAACGATATGTGCACTAAAAGCAGCGTTTGGAGGAGTAATGTGATGGTGTTTGGCCTGATTTCAGCCGCTTGTACTAGACCTGTTGTTAAGCTACATAGTAAAATTAACCTAACTGTATACAAAAAGATATTGTCAAAAAATATATATTTTGGAATTATATAATTTACATTTATATCCTTAATTTTCCTTAATAAAATGATCTAATACACTTTAAAATAAAATTTATTTCACATTTAGACTCTTTCTTGACATCGTTCTGAACGTTATGCTCGCCATTGTACATATATACACAGCTTCAAACATTTAGTGGAACTCTTTTTAATAAGAGTATAGTAACCTATCAGTCAAACTGTTGGGATATTGATCAGGTCAGTTAAGTAGCAAAGGGAGTTGTTAATCAGTTTCAACTGCTTTTTTGTTAATGAAATCAACAACAGGTGATTCAGACGGGCAACAATAAGACCCCCACCCCCCAAAAAACAAGTATTGTTGAGGCCACTGATATTTATCCTTTCCCATTTTATTTAGCTGATTTTGTACTGACTGGCTTTCCACTGCTGTCATTTTTCATTTGTCTTGGATCAATATCTCTGTTAATAGCAATAGTGTGGTACCTGGACGCTACAGATGTTGCACAAGCAGTGTAAATTCTCTAGGATGGCACATCAATACGTGCTGTTGCAAGAATATTTGCTGTGTCACCCAGCACAGTCTTAAGAATATGGAGGAGATTCCATGAGACAGGTAGTAATTCCAGAAGAGCTGGACATGGCCGTAGAAGATACTTAAAACCGCAATAGTATCGGTATCTGCGCCTTTGTGCAAGAAGGAAGATGATGAGCACTGCCAGAGCCCTGCAAAGTGAAATACAGCAGGCCTGTGGTGTTAATGTTTCTGATCAAACAATCAGAAACAGACTCCATGAGGGTGGCCTGAGGGCCCGACGTCCTATAGAGTGCTATGTGCTCACTGCCCAGCACTGTGGATCTCGATTGGCATATGCCATAGCTCACCAGAATTGGCAACTACGCTACTGGCGCCCTATGCTCTTCACCGATGGGAGCAGATTCAATCTGAGCACATGCAACAGATGTGAAAGTGTCTGGAGATTCCGTGGTAATGTTATGCTGCTTGCAACACCATTCAGCATGATCGGTTTGGTGGTGGGTCAGTGATGGTCTAGGTGGGCATATCCCTGGATGGACGCACTAACCTCTACAGATTAGATAATAGCACACTGACTGCTATTAGGTATCTGGCTGAAATTCTTCGACCAGTTGTCAGAACCTACGCTGGTGCAGTGGGACCTGGGTTCCTCCTCCAAGACAATGCCCGACTTCATGTAACTAAAGTATGCAAGCATTTCCTGGAGAATGAAGGAATTGATACCATTGACTGGCCCCCATGTTCACCTGACTTAAACCTAATAGAATATTTTGTTTAGGTTCATCCGTACCGCCAGTTTGCACTTCAAACTTTCCAGGAGCTCAGTGATGCCCTGGTTCTGGGAGGAGATCCCCGAGGACATCCTGCGTTGACTCATTAGGTGCATGCCCCGACGTTGTCAGGAATGCGTACAAGTACGTGGGGTGGGGTCACACAAACTACTGAGAATCATTTTCAGTTTCTAAATGACATTTTGGCAAAATAAACCAGTCTGCTGCATCTTGGAGTGTCTTTGATTTCCCCTCTCTATAGAGAGATCATTTTCATTTCAATCAAAGTATGTAGCATCATTTTGTTACTAACACATCACCTACTTATTAACAGGAAATATATTCCAGATCATTTTTCGCCTGTTTAGATCCGATTTGTTTTTGAAATGTTCCTTTAATTATTTTGAGCAGTATATATATATATATATATATATATATATATATATAGAGAGAGAGAGAGAGAGAGAGAGAGAGAGAGAGAAAGAAAGAAAGATTATAATATTTATATTATTAATGATTATAATATAAATCATTTTACATTGATACACAGATGATTTTATGTTTTCAGTACTATGAAGTGTACTTTGTCAGGTGATAGTTGATAACTGTTAAAAAATTATTTTTACGGATATTTCAAAACAATTCGTTGCCTTATTTCCAAAAGCTAAATTGGAGACATCAGGTCAGAACAAAAATATTTATACTTGTGTCCTCATATCCCCTCAACGACCATAATCACCTGCAAACGACGAATTGTTTTATATGAATTTAACCCGCTACATATCCCTAAACAGAGGCCTCAACAATTTCCACTGTAGCTTTAGAAGATGCTAGTCCTGGAAATCTAGATCACCAGATAATGACGCGTTCAATTTCCAGTAACCAGCTATCATAAACTTTAGCTTCTCTAAGTTAACGGGAACACGGACAACCATATGATCTGTGTAATCTATTGAATGAGAAACTTAGAAAGTTAAAGTACTACATCGAATCTTTAACTCGTTCTCGATCGACGTAGTAAGAATGCATTTTCATAGCCAAGCCACCCCCATTTATCCAACTCCACACTACCTCCCAGGTCTGCTTATTACGATACTTATCGTAAATTCCCTAAATGGTTGCACATATCGATTGTCAGTGCCCGATTTCCCCACTATAGGATCAATTTCTAATGTATCATTTTAATCGGCCTCTAAAATTACTCGTCTTGTTGTTAAAACATGGTTCGTTTGCTTGAAAGAAAATCAGGCTACTCAATACAGTTATTGGGCTGAAGAAGCTCAATGAGATGACGTGGCGTACACTTTATTTTAATATCGAACACACAAAGTCTGCCTTCCAGATCATTTCCATTTTACTCTTAATGATAACACAAGGAGACAGGCCATGAATACCTCATGGGAAAGTGAGTCTTAATGCTCTGTATAGGGAAGGGAGACATCGGGAACATCACAGAACAATTTTCCTTTAGACGTTTAACATTCTCTTTGTCGGAAAAAGACAAAATTAGAAAATTTCAACACCGTTATTATTTAAAAACTTGATATTTGGGACGGATTCAGGGTCATTTATTTTCTGAGTTTGCATCATCAATTGTTATTTGGACAATCGGTACTCGTATTCCCTAGCATTAAAATAAGGGTTGTCATTTAATTTCTGCTTAGTTTGAATTGCTTTGCTGAATTTATTAACTTTTTTTTTTTAAATTTATTTGTGTTTATGCAGGAGATGGATTACGAGTTAATTTATGTGTATTGTTCTTTTTAGAGTGATCATTTTAGAAGGGATGGTATTGAAACATGATATCATTAAAGGAGGTGCCATGGGATACTTTGGTTGATGATGTAGACAGTGCCGAGAAAGAAAGTCTAGCTGTCCGGATAGATGATGTATGCATAATTCTATTATTATTTACAGCTCCTCTAAGGTTTGCGATTTCTCGAATATTTTAAAGCCTGGCTCGTATATTAGTCTCTGCTCTCTGACTTTCTCATCGTAGCTGGCCGGTGTATTACCCTTGAAATTGGCATGTCGATTAGTGCTGTTTGTGACTTTTTCATAGGTGTGACCAAGAATAGATTTCTGCTGACTATAGCTTCTTTTTTATCCGAAAAAACCGCGATATTTGCTACACTGGTCCTGATCACTGGAATTAACATTAAGGTACAAAAAAGAGTAATATACTCTTATTAAAGGGGATTCAAAAAGACTGGAGCCAAAAATAAAGAGGCCTTTTTCTCTGGGCTGCAAGAGTAGAGGTGACCGGGTCGACAGACTTTCATCATTTTATATACGGCAGTCACAATGACACGCATTTACTGGCTTTCCAACTGTTAGTGAAGGAGGCTAATACATTCGATCTATACTAAACTCAAAGATGAATGAAGTGGAAAGAAATAACTGAGTAACTGACCAAATTTGATCCTTCGCTTGATCTCATAGTCTAATCTTAAAATGATGTCTTTTATGATTAGATCATGACTGGATGTGTACTCACATTTGGCAGGTGCAAGCAAATGTCCGATCCACATGAAATAACATTTCCCTCTGATGATAATTCAAGGTTGGACCCACGTTGACGTCAAAAATTTTGATAACAGTATCATTTGTGGAGCTCAGAATTATCACAGAATACTTTTCTGAAAAGTCTGTAATACCGGGAACATCTACGAGGAACCAACTTTTAGGGAAAATGTATGCGTAGCTCTTATTTCTTTCGAGGAATCTGTCGGTGGTAACTTCCAAAGAGAGAGCAATTCCCGGGCCACAGTATTGCTCTTTTTGTTAATATCACTGATTTCATTTACTGAAGATTGTTATCTTTTTTATCAGATTTTGACCAGTCCTGCACTCCAGAAATTATTTTGTATTATTTTGGGACGTCAACGGAATTATATTAAATTCACTGGAGTTATCTATTTAAACGCCTGGACTTGACTTGTACATTTTTTCACCTGTGGTGTATTATATATTCTACAATATTTACCTGTTTGACATATCTTTTATTCATAATTATATTATTTTTATTTGTTAGCTTTCACTACTACCTCTCTCTAGCAAGTTCACAACGTATGGAATTTTGTATTTTACTTTTAGTATGAACCCCTCGTTTGTTGTTTCTTTTACATTTTCTTTTTCTGGGAATGCATCTATATTCAACAAATTCTTGACTGTTTGTACATCAAAAGTATCATACAATACTTACAAATGATTTTCAGTTGTTTCTGGATTTCTTCAATAAACTTTTTTAACTGTAATGTCTTTTGCGATTGCATTTTGTTCCATAATGCGCAAATTCACATAATCAATTTTATCCTTGAAATTCCCGGATGTCTACTATGAAATTAATTTAATATTCAATGTTGTAATATACTAAGTATTACTTCACTTTGTCTGGGCATCAGTAGTTTGAATCATAGACAGTAACTGTTTAAATCTGGATTGCGTTCTTTCTTATTTTATTTTAGTAATATGTATTTCCGCTATAAAATTGTTTTGTTCTGCTATTCTTTTATAAATTTCAGGCTACTGGTAATTATCGTACTGCATTGAGTAATATACATTTTTCTGTTTTACTTTTAAATTCTGTGATGGAAGTGTCCTCAAACGATTCGGTATTATTAGTATAAGTGAATGTACAGCGATTCCTTTTGTCAAACTATTAATTGATACTAGATGTCTGGGATTTGTCTTCTACCAAAAACTCCTTCCGTTGATAAATTTGTGGAATTTTTCTCTACAATTTTATCGGATATTTCAGAGATTAAACTGTCTGTTATGTCTCCCAAGGTAAATGTTTTTATAAATGATGTAGTTTATGTCCTGTGTAAATATGACGTGAAAGTGATATTTCTGTGTTTCATATTAAACACAATTATGAACGCCTGTGCGTGTATTTGTGTATACATTATACAAATATATGTTACCAGTAAACATAGAGCATAAACGCAAATTTAGCACAGGCGAATGCAATGGCAGACTAAATCAGTGCGTAATGCGTAAAGAGTCACTTCAAATTTTATAGTACCAATTGGTATTGAACGTTTTCATTACACAATGTATTGTACAAATATTATAATAGTAAATTCATGATTTCACATATACTGTTCCGAAAAAATGTATTTTAGATAAAGAAATTCGTTGGTTTATTCAAAGTAAAATTTAGATGTATTAAAATGAATTCTTCTTCTTCTTCTTCTTCTTCTTTGTGCCCTGTCTCTTCAGGACGTAGGCGATCATGGATCTCCACGTCTCCTTATCGCTTGTGACTCTTAGTATGTTTGTTCCTGTTGCTCATGTCAACCCCCGTTCCGTCATCCACCTGATCAGTCCTTGCAAATATGTTATCCGTTGCCTTCCTCTGTCTCACTTTCCTTCTATCTGGCCAGTCAGTATCAGGTTCTCCAGGCTCTCCTTCCTCATTGTGTGTCCAAGGAACTTCAGTTGTCGCTTCCTGATGCTCAGTATTAATTTCCTTTTGGTTGACATTATTTCCAACACCTCATCGTTGCGTGCATGCACAGTCCACGATACCCGCAGTAGAACCGCATTTCTGCTGCTTCCAATTTTGTCCTCATTTTCGATGATATTGTCCAGCATTCACTGCTGTATTGAAGAACTGACATCACATAGCAATCCAGCACTCTATTCTTTCTTTCTAGTGAGATTTTCCTGTGTGTTAGAACTTTAATCAGCTTCTGGAACGCGCCGTTGCCATGACAATTCGCCTTCGAATCTCTGTGTCGCACATTCCATCTCCTATTAGAACACTTCGTAGGTATTTAAATTTTTGTACTTGCTTGATTCTGGTATCCCCCACCTGTATTTGGCATTTTGGGTTGCACCTTTTGCTGATGACCATGCATTCAGTTTTCTTAAAGTATATTTGTAATCCTTGTTTGTCACTCTCCGCCAGTACCTGCTGTATGAGGTGTTGTAGTTTCCTTTCCGTGTCCGCAATAAGCACTGTATCATCTGCATACCTTATGTTGTTCAAGTTGTGGCCTCCAATAACAAATCCTGGCGTGTCTTCTAGTGTCATCAAAATATTCTCACTGTACAGCTTGAACAAAACCAGTGAAAAGACACATCCTTGTCTTACGCCTCTTTCTTGATTACTCTTATGTCTTTGCCGAAAATGTCGAGGTTGCCGAGCATCTCCATCAATTCTTTGTGTCTTATCTTGTCGAATGACTTCGCATAGTCCATGAAACGTACGTATAAGTCTTTCTTCATTTGTATTGCCCTTTCGGAGAGCATCCTAATCATGAATATGGCGTTCCTTGTTCCAGTGTCTTTGACAAACCCGCACTGTTATTCCCCTCTATCTGGCATGATTCTGCTTCTCGCTCTATTCATCAGGATTCTGAAAATCAATTTGGTAATTGTACTCATTAAGCTGATAGTTCTGCGTAGTTCATACTCGTATGGACCTGGTTTCTTTGGCAGTGGTATAAATATCGACTTGCATCGGTCGTCTGGTATTGTTCCACTGCTAAAAATTTCGTTTATTATTTCGGTAATTTTTCTATGCCATATTATTCTAAGGCTATCAACAGTTCTATCACTATGCCGTCTGGACCAGCTGCTTTGTTTCTGTTCATTTTGGCCATTGCAGCTTCCAATTCGGATTTTAGTATTTCCGGTCTATCAACCTCCTTGTGTATTCTCGGTTGTTCTCTCCTGTCGCAAAAAAGATCCTTTATATATTCTTCACATCGCTGGAGTATTTCCTCTTTCTCCAATATGAATGTTCCATCCTTGGATTTTATGCAACCTGTTGAAGAGTAGGATTTTTGTCCTGTCAGTTCTCATATCTCTTTATGAATCTCTGCTATATTGGTCCTGCTCAGTCTCTCTACTTCTGCGCATTTGTTGTTGAACCATTTCTCTTTGGCTTGTCTGCATTTGTTCCTTATCTCCCTGTGAAGTTTCTTGTACTCTGCTCCATGTCTTGGCGTTATTTTTTGTCTCCTTTGCATCATGTAGTACTACTATAAATATATACACAAAATATCAAAAAGCCATACTTTAGAAATTTGTAAAATTTAATAAATATATTGGTGTATCGAGGAATTCTGTCGCGGAGAAAAATATGCACACTTAAATACTGACACAATTAAATTTTCAGCATCCTTCACACACACACGCATATATATATGTATATATATATATGTATATATATATATATATATATCGTTCATTCAGCAATGAATTTCAAAACTCTCGTCTACTGGCGTGTGTTTACATTGTATATAACACGCTAAAGTCCGCTTTACTCTACCGAGCACATATAACTCAGGAGCAGAATCGCCGACGGATGTCAATTCGGTTGGGTTTTAATCCTAGCTAGAAGCAACCGAATTTCTAACCGTACTGATGAGCTGTGATAGAGCGAAACACACACACACACACACACACACACACACACACACACACACATATATATATATATATATATATATATATATATATATATATTTAAACGTTTCACCCCGAGTAAGGTGGAAAAACAAACTGATGTGCAGGGGGCTACATAAGTGTAAAAAGATTAATTAGAAAAGAGTGAGGAGTACAAACTAGTTAGAAAGGAACAATAGAAAGCTGAGAAAGCAGGTGCGATGACAGATACATATGTGGAGAGAAAGGGAATGTTATACGGGGGTGGGGAGAGAGCTAGAGTCCAGTGGTTAGTAGATGAGTATTGACTTGGCATTTAAATTTCTGGAGGTTGTAGCCGTCAGGAAAGCAAGAATACGGGAGCGAGTTCCCCTGGCGGGAAGAGCGAGAGAAGAAGCTGCAGGAGTAGAATTATAGTCTGCATTTGGCTAACCTGACTGTGAATGGGTGGGACCCAGTTGCCAGTCTGGTTGCGCGAGTAAACACCTGTTGAGGAGGCTTCAGTGACTTAAGTTCGTCTGAGCAGAAGTCATGAAAGTATTTATAGAACAGACAAAGGAAGGCCACATTTCGACGATGGGGAAGTGGCTGCATTCGAGCCGCCAGATCTGTACCTATCACATTACAGACTCTCCTTTGGGGCCTGTCAAGAACACTAAGGGGCACCTGACCATAAATGGCAGCAGTACTCCATGCACGGACGGATGGTTGACTTGTATATATGCAGGATGGATTCAGGTGGAAAAAACATCCTGGAACGGCATAGTGACCCAACCTTCTTAGCAGTAGATTTTGCTACGGATTCAATAGAGTGGTTCCATTTGAGGTCTGAGGACACGGTAAGTCCCAGGAGTCGTAGTGTATTGCTCTCCGGGAGAATCGCTTGGTCTATGCTTATGGGAGGCAGGAGAGGTTGCCTGTAATGGTTGACAGACAACAGCTTGGTCTTAGAGGAATTGAAGTTGACAAGCCACTTCTTGCCCCAGTTCACCACAGAGTTTAGATCCTGTTCAAGGTCAGCAGCGAGATTATGTCTGTCCGCCACGACAGGTTTCTTACTGGTGCGGGAGTATATTGTAGTGTCATCTGCGTAGATGCCTACTTGGGACTTGATCTCATCTAGGAGGTCGTTGATGAAAATAAGGAAGAGCGTCGGGCCCAGGATAGAGCCCTGTGGGACACCAGCATTCGTGCTGTAGGACGAAGAGGCACGACCATTCAGAACGACCTTCATTTTACGGTTATTTAAAAAAGATTGGATGAGGTCCAACAGGCGACCGATAATACCATAACTGTCGAAAGCCTTGGAGATGTCCAGAGCAACAGCGCGAGCCTCGTCAGACTCATCAAGGGCCTGTAGCATGTACTCCGTTACGGTTGTTAGCAGGTCGGCCGCGGACCTGGCAAAGCGGAATCCATATTGCTTGTCGGAGAAGAGTGTGTGGGCGGTGAAATAATGAACTATTTCAGCATTGATTATAGCCTCGAATATTTTCCCGAATATCGGTAGAAGACTGATAGGGCGATAGTTGGATGGGTCCGAGGGTTCACCACAATTCTTAAATACACGAACGACTGAAGATAACTTCCAGCATGCAGGGAAGCAGGAAGCAGAAAGGCAGTAGTTAAATAGTTTAGAGAGGACAGGGGAAAGTTCAGGAGCACACCTCTTAAGGACTATCACCGGGATTCCATCGTCTCCACACGCCTTATGGGGGTCGAGTATTGAAATTACTCTCGATACTACTGTCGGGGTAATATATTCGTCGTGCAGTTTGGCCTCAATTCTAATTGGGAAGTTATATATATATGTACACACACACACACACACACACACACACACACACACACACACACACATATATATATATATATATATATATATATATATATAATCGTTTCACCCGAAGCAAGACATTCCTGCTACTGGTGCGCAAGTGACTACATAAGGGGACAGTGAAATGTTATATAATTAGAAAGAGAATAGAAAGTGGAACATATTACAAGTGGGGTCAGAGAATATGTAAGAGAAGGATGGGAATACTTTTGTGAAGGGCGTTACGTGAGAGTTGAGTGAAAAGGGAAAAGTAAAAAGGGATGTCGAGGAAAAGATAACAAAGGAGTGTTCTCAAAAGACAACTGATTGAAATTAACGTTGCACTTAAACTTTTGGAGATTGTCAGTCAGTCAGTTAACTGTCATACGTGATACACGCTTGGGCGATCATGTCTCGAAAGAGACATGACTGACTGGGCAGAAGTTTATCCCGCAGAGTGTTGCCATTGCATTCTGCGGTAGACTGGTTTTCGAACAAGGCTATAGAACCCAATCTGTCCTGCTTTTTAACCCATAACTGGAAGGAAGAGACGGATTAATACCTTTCTCAAGGGTTTTTGCACGTAAGGGAATACAATGGATTCAGCTGGAATTCGAACTCGGCTCCCCGGTTTCTCGTTCCGAGCCGATATCCACTGTACCACAACGCACATCCTTTGGAGATTGTAGTTATCAAGAAAAGAAGTCTACAAAAGGGATTTCCACAAACGGGAATTACAAGAAAAGAAAATATTATAATAGAAAAGGCGGTTATTTTTACTATTTGGGCCATAAAATTGTGGAACCGCTCCTCCAGTGAGTTTCTATCTTATATAGCTTAAATATAGTTTTGCGTCTATTTAGAATTAAGGATTAATTGATGATCTTTTCTCCACGTTAAAAAACCAAAAAAAACAAAAAATGTTTAAACCGGATTATGTGTCATGAAAAGATTAATCAGATTTAAACGAGTATTTCTTTTCTTCAGTTTTAGGTGTTAAAATATTTTTACACGTGAATGGATTTTTTTATAATATCAAAAAAGATTTAATACATTTCAGGTTAAAGTTAGTGAAGCTTAAAACTAATTTCAATAGAAAATACATCTTAATATTTTTCTTGTATATTCTGTGTCATTCTCTTAATAGTGTCATGTTCTTTTACGCACTTAATATTTTTTACTTTATGTTAGCTTTCCTAATCCATGCGTGCATTTTATTTGGTCCAGTTTGCGAGATAGGTAGCGTGCTGCTTTACCTGTTGCATTCAGTATGTACTTTGAGCGTCACTTTTCATAACCCACTTTCCTCATTATATGCCAGAGAAATTGTCTCATCCTTATACTTAACGTGTTTTTCTTGTATCTATTTTCTCTAAAAATTCGAATTTATTACATGATCAATCGTTTTCTTAGAATCCTGCTGCTGAAAAAAGTACTTCAACATAAAACACACGTTCTCTATCACATACAGGCACACACACACACACACACACACACACACACACACACACACACACAGTCATCCGCAGGGATCTGTTTCGGTTAGATAGGCGATTGCATTTTTATCCAAGATTGAAACCCGACGGAATTGGCCTCAGTCGGCGATTCTACCTCTGAGATATCGTCGCTCGGCAGAAGGAGTTAGCCTTTTTAGCGTGTATATTATCATTATACACGCCCAATATCTTAGAGTGTTCTAATTCATTGCTGAATGAACGATGCGTATATGTTAAAGTAATTACTGTTTTTCAAAGTCTACCATTCTTCCAGGGTGTAAGAGCGTAAATAGTATATATAATCTCATCATTTCACCCCAAGCAGAGAAGAACTGAAACTGGTGCGCAAGGGGTTACATAGGTCGTGAGTGTTGAGAAAAAGAAGTGACAAGGGAGTCAGAAAAGGAGTAATAAAAGGATGAGAATAATGAGTGGAGAAGGCCACATGAGAGTATAGTGGAAGAGACGAAGAACATGATACCACGGTTATCAGGGAAATAATGTAAGTCAAAAAAAAATAAGAGAAGGTAATTGACTTTACATTTAAAATCTTGGGGATTGTAGCTGTCAGGGCTGGGAGTATACGGAAGGGAATTCCACGGGAGGGAAGTGCAAATTATTTGTAGAAGAGAAAGAGGGAAACCCAATTACGTCGCTGAGGTGACTGGAGTTGAGCTACCAGATCGGTGTCAATTATATTAGAGATTTTTCGTTTTATTATTTTCAAAAAGCCCGAGATGAATAACAGGATCACCCGACAGCATGTGACAGTAATATTCAATGCACGGGCGGATGGTAGATTTATATATGTGCAAGTTAGGCTTTAGACGAGAAAATTTCTGGCCCTACACAGGAAACCAACCTTCCCAGCAGCAGATTTAATTATGGATCCAATTTACTCATTCTACTTGAGTTAAGCTAATAGATTTAGGCTGAGGAGGCGCTGTGTATTGCTTTCAGGGAGACTAGCCTTATCCGTTCTCATGAGGCATATGAAGAGGCTGTATTTGCTGGTTAAAAGTAAAGCCACGAGAATTTTGCCAAAAATCTGTAGGAGGCTGATAGGGCGATAATTATAAGGGGTCTGATGTTTCTCAATGCTTTCTTATATAGAAGAACTAGATGGGAGGAGATCCAGCAGGCAGAGAAATAAGAAGCACAGAAAAATTAGTTGTAGAGTTTGGAAAATTTATGGGCACATTTCTTCAGGAGAATAATTGGAATTCCATCACCTCCCGTAGCCTTATTGCGGGACAAACATTGAAATTATTTCAGAGACCAGCGAGGGTGTAATATGACCGTCACTTAGTTAAGGATACTCTACAGGTGAGAAGTGGGGTGTAGATACCACAGACGAATCAAATGTTGAGTTAGTGGAAAATCTGCGAGCAAATTATTTAGCCTTGTCTGTTGCAGATGTGAAGACTCCAAATGTATTGATTCAAATGGGGATTGAGGGCTTGCTGTCATTAACACATTAACACATGTCAGGTTAGTATACTTTGATGAAGAATTCAACGCTGCAAACGTTGGTATGGGCACCACGGATATTCTAGAAAGTGATGTTAATAGGTTTAGGTGATTTATGTTTAGCTGGTTAAATTTGAGTTATTACTTTGTGTGATGAAATTATTAATAATATTTTTGGTAAGGAGAGGTGTAGAGTAGTAGTATCAGTCGGTCGTCAAATGCAAGATGTGTTAGAAGAAAACTGGCGAAGACTACATCATAATGTAGCCTCAGGGTTATCCACTGGAAACACAACCAGGGATACGCATCCATGCGTGACATGCCATTAAATCATACCCCAATATTTTTTAACTGTTGACTATCGCAGCCTGATTTCGCTACGCAAGATTTCGGGTTCCTAAGTATCAGTCCTGAATCTCTTGTTTATTCAGGAACGCAGTAGTCCAATGCAAAACGTACCCAGGTGCTGATTGCGGAAATGACCACGTCCCAGTCATCTGCAAACTAAAAGTGAAACTCCGAAGACTGAAGAAACCCAGCATAACACCAAGACTGCAACACGACACACTAGAGGATGATCTCACCCTGCAGAAAGAATATAATAACAGCGTAAAAAAGAAATATGAAGAACAAATTGGAAAAGGATACTCAAAATGGGAGTCACTAAAAGAAGCAATGGTGACCTCAGCGAACAACATAGCCCCAAAGGAAATCAGACGCAGAAGAAAAAATGAGTGGATGACCGAAGAGATCCTCCACATGATGCAAAGGAGACAAAAAATAACGCCAAGACACGGAGCAGAGTACAAAAACTTCACAAGGAGATAAGGAACAAATGCAGACAAGCCAAAGAGGAATGGCTCAACAACAAATGTGCAGAAGTAGAGAGACTGAGCAGGAACAACAAAGCATAAATGCATAAAGAGATAAGAGAACTGACAGGACAAAAAACCTGTTCCTCAACAGGATGCATAAAATCCAAGGAAGGGACAATCATAGTAGAGAAAGAGGAAATACTCCAGCGATGGGAAGAATACATAAAGGATCTCTTTGGCGACAAGAGAGAACAACCGAGAATACACAAGGAGATGGATGGACCGGAAATAATAAAATCCGAAGTGGATGCTGCAATGGCCAAAATGAACAGAAATAAAGCACCTGGCCCAGATGGCATAGTGATAGAGCTGCTGACAGCCTTAGAAGAATATGGCATAGAAAAGATTACCGACATAATAAACGAAATTTATAGCAGCGGAATAATACCAGATGACCTATGCAAGTCGATATTTATAGCACTGCTGAAGAAACCAGGTGCAAACGAGTGTGAACTACACAGAACTATCAGCTTAATGAGTCACATTACAAAACTGATTGTCAGAATCCTGATGAATAGAGCGATAAGCAGAATCAGGCCAGAGATAGGGCAGGAACAGTGCGGGTTCGTCAAAGACACTGGAACAAGGAACGCCATATTCATGATTAGGATGCTCTCTGAAAGGGCATTACAAATGAAGAAAGACTTGTACCTATGCTTCATTGATTACGCGAAAGCATTCGACAAAATACGACACAAAGAATTGATGGAAATGCTAGGCAACCTCGACATTTTCGGCAAAGACATAAGAATAATCAAGAATCTCTACTGGCAGCAAACGGCCTGCATACGGACAGGTAACGACCTCAGTAGATACACAAAGATAGAAAAAGGCGTAAGACAAGGATGTGTCTTTTCACCGGATTTGTTCAACCTATACAGCGAGAATATTTTGAGAACCCTAGATGACACACCAGGATTTATTATTGGAGGCCACAACCTGAACAACATAAGATACGCGGACGATACAGTACTGATTGCGGACACGGAAAGGAAACTGCGAGATCTCATACAGAAAGTAGCAGTGGAGAGTGACAAGAAGGGACTACAAATAAACTTTAAGAAAACTGAGTGCATGGTCATCAGCAAAAGATACAACCCAAAATGCCAAATACAGGTGGGGGATAACAGAATCAAACAAGTCCAAGAATTTAAGTACCTAGGAAGTGTTCTAACAGGAGATGGAAAGTGCGACACGGAGATCCGAAGGCGAATTGGCATGGCAAAGGACGCGTTCCAGAAGATGAGCAAGATACTAACACACAGGAAGATCTCAATAGAAACGAAGAAAAGAGTGCTAGACTGCTACGTGATGTCAGTTCTTCAGTACGGCTGCGAATGCTGGACAATATCATCGAAAATGTGGAAAAAACTGGAAGCGGCCGAAATGTGGTTCTACAGAAGGATGCTACGGATATCGTGGACTGAGCATACAAGCAACGACGAAGTGTTAGAAAGAATGGCAACAAAAAGGAAATTGATGCTGAGCATCAGGAAGAGACAACTGAAGTTCCTGGGACATGCAATGAGAAAGGAGAGCCTGGAGAACCTGATACTGACTGGTCAGATAGAAGGAAGGAGAGACAGAGGAAGGCAGCGGATAACATATCTGCAGAGTCTGATCAGGTGGATGACGGAACGGGGGTTGCCAAGAGCAACAGGAGCAAACATACTAGGAGCCACAAGGGATAGGGAGACGTGGAGATCCATGATCGCCTACGTCCTGAAGGGACAGGGCACATAGAAGAAGAAGAAGAAGAAGAAGAAGAAGAAGAAGAAGAAGTATCAGTCGGAAGCATCAAACAGGAAGCTGCCAACCCGGTACTCTCAGGATGAACACTCAGAATCGCTACCCTCCACGTACATTCCAAAAAGCTTAAAAAAGCACAACTATTAAGACCTGACAAAGAGGAAAAATGGGAAACCATTCCGAAACAAAAAACAAAGCTATATATATATATATATATATATATATATATATATATATATATATATATATATATTATGCGTTTCAGCAGCAATTTCTCTTTTATGCAGGATTATATTGAAGATAGCAAAAAAGTTATTTGCTTTAAATATTTCACTTAATTTTTCATGTTTTAGGCGTTTTTCTTTTCACAAATCAAATTAGATAAGAAGTTTATAAAGGTTTTGTTATTTTAGCATTTTATGCCTACAAATTGTAAACGAGGAATTTTATTTTACTTGCAACTTAATATGTAAAAAGATTATGTAAATAGAGTCTTGTGTATGTTGTATTCTGAACACGATAAGCAAATTTTAACCGTGTTCTTAAGTGATATTTTTTACAGGGCAGTCAAGTACATATTTTGGCAATCCGTTGTTAACAAACTTTTGATTGAATTTGTGGAGTTCACTCAAGAAAAGCGTTAAAGAAAATGAATTCTAGACTGTCCCACTGGCCTTTTGCGCCAGCTATGTTATCACTAGACGCTTGTTTTGATTGATCCAATCGTTTCTATCAAACCGCGTAACAAATGTGTTTAGAATGGGCAAGACTCCAGATATTATCACACGAACGCAGGTGTTCCTCAGAACTACATCCAAATTCTAACGCTCTCTCTGATCGTCATCAACAATCTCCGTAATGTGATTAAATCCCAAGTAGGCATTATATGGCACCACCATTTACTCCTGGTTCCCTAAGAAATATGCCAAGGCAGACAAAGATAACTTTGCTACTGATTTTGAAAAGTACCTCCAATCTGTGTTGAACTGGGGCAAAAAATGTCTTAAAAATGTTAATGCTTCCAAAACGAAGCTGATATCTGTTAACCACAAGAGAGTTTCCATACTGCACATCTTCAGAATGGATCTAGCTAGTCTCTTATACACTGTTAACTCTTATACTCTTATACACTCTTATACACTCTTATATACTTGGCTTCAACCTCTCAGCTGAACTTATGGGGATCGACTACATTGATTCAATAGCTAAAACTACTACTAGGATGCATGGGTCACTGTATCAGTTCAGGAAGTTTTTCTCGCCTGAATACATTGTATAAATATACATATTAACAAACCGCCGCACACTGAATAATGTTATCTTATCCGGTCCACTGACCCTGCTATTCATCTCCTCGTTCTAAAAAAGTGTTCTAGAGGAGAATCTGCAGTGTGATTGACTCTGATCTGGAAGATCGACTCGTCATTTTCTCACCGACGTGATGTGGCTTCTTTTTGCCTCTTCTACAAATAATTTTACAGGATCTTCTCCGACGTTAATAATTAATAAAAAAATAGAGTTAATTAGCGAGTGTAGATATAACGTAGCGTATAAGTTTTTGGCGATATTTTCATTAAAAGTTACCCCGTAGGTAGTTTTGCCAATTCAAAGTTGTTTTTAGTGCCTTTTTGTTTTCCTCCTATATCAGAATTGGTTACTCACGGATCGTTAATATGGTTATTTTTAATTTATTTTTCCCAAGTTTATTTTGAGCGAACATTGGTTATATATAAACCGCCACTCTTTTCTTTCATTTATTTTATGGTTGCCTGAAAGTTTCTTTGCGTGAAACGTGAGTCACGATTAGAATCGTCCGTGTATATATATATATATATATATATATATATACATTGCTCTCCTATAAAGAACGTTTTGAATGTAACTGTGGAATGTACTTCCAAAAGTATTAACCATTAATATATTTAATCTTTTATATATATGTAATTTTTATTCGTTTGAACTTTAATTTTGATCGATATTCGTATTTGATTATATATTCTGTTTTTAATTAAACAATATATACATATATATGCGTTTGTGTGTGTTTATTCATACTTCTGTCGGTCTGATTATCGTTTTTAATACAAATAAAATTTAAAGATGTCAGTTTTCATCTCCATTTAGTAGTAGTTTCTGTTTACACTTGTTAACATTACAACATATTTTACTGTAGACATGATTATTTACGAGAAATCGAATATTGTGTATATAAGGCTTGATTTAACTCTGCTTAAACTGTGAAATCATTCCTGGTCTAAGGTGCACTAGATTAGTTTACGGATTCACCTAGATGTTTATGAATCGCAATTCGAATCCTGCCGAATAATTTTCATAACAAAATTTCACGTAAATATTTAGGACGGTAGAAAAACATGTATAAATATACTGTTTGATTAAAAACAGTATATCTACTCAAATACAAATATCAATGCAAGCGAATGTTCAAACAAATAAATTTAAATATGTAAGTGGGTAATTCATTTTCGTTAATCTCCAGAACTATTCATACATATATGTGGAAGCATATATGCGTCTGTGTAGTCATTGTAATAGCGTTAACTAAAATCTTTTAATTTACTGAAACATGTATACATAGAAATATATTTATATGTATTTATTCACCTTAAAATTATCATATTATATTATGTATTCATGAATAATATATATGATAAAATAATAGTTCACCGTTCATTTTTTAAATAATTGTTTTAAATATTAATATTTTATACTTATTTTATTTTATTTTCGTAATCAATTGTTTCATTTGCAATAACGCTTCTCAGCCTCAAATTAAAGTTAGAGAAATCAAAAACTGGACTTCAAAATATTTAATTAGCTATATAAAAAAGCAGTTGTGTGTTTCAGTTCCTAAAATGCACACATCTAAAATGACTAATATTCGGCAAACACCTGGGTATTTACAAGGAAATCATTTTCAAACCTAGCAGAGTGTTTAGTTGCCATGACGATTCAGTTTTATGAGAGAGGAAATTAAAATCATAAATTTTTATATTTTGAAGCGTTCTGTAATAAAACAGGCAAACTTGACATAAGCAGCCAATTTTTTTCATTTTTTTATTACCCATAATTATTTGAAATATTTAGTCATAATTTTGTATTATATCTAAATCATTAGGGTTCGTGTTCCACAGCGTGAAGTGTTGAAATCAACAAACTGAAAATTAATTCCGTGTATGCGTTATATCACATAATTTAATATAAAGATTCTCATTCTTTTTTTCCACTAATAAAAATATATATATTTACGGTATAGAAAATAATTTGTTAATATGCGTGTTTTGTATGTCTGGGTTTGAACCAAACACAAGGCTGTAGTTTAGCGCCTATTTGGTGACATAGGTTTAAATTCCTTTATGAAAATCTTCTTGAATCAATAATTTGATTCATTAAACTGGTGCATCTTAAAGATAAACTTTGAAAATAATAGTAATCAATGCATTTTGAAAAATAATACATTGGTACATATTAATTATTTACACTTCGTATATATATATATAGGAATGTATACACACACACACACATTTATATATATATATATATATATATATATATATATATATATATATATACTCGTACGCAGACAGATCTGTTTCGCTGTATTACAGCTCATCAGTACGGCTTAGACTCCGGTCGCTTCCTAAACCAGGAGTGAAACCCGACCGCATTGGCGCCAGTCGGCGATTCTACCCCTAGGCCACAAGCGTCCAGTAGAAGGAGGAGGTTTTTTTAGCGCATATAAACACGCCCAATAGCTAGAGTGCTCCAGTTCATTATCGAATCATATTTCAATCGACGCTGGTTTCAAACTTGAACAGTTTTTTGCTCAGATATTGTTATTCAATTTAAATTGAAACGTTTCAGAAAACCCTTGAAACACTGTAGTATACAACGATAATGCATATTTATATTATTTGCATAATCTTTTCTCGGGAGTACATATATTTCACAAATTTCCACAATTTAAATGTCACAAGACTATCGCTATTTCCTTGGTAAATATTTTTATGATAAGTAGTCAATTGTTAGTTGGTGCAAGAGAACCCTTGTAAATTTTGAAGTCACTGAAACAAAACTACTATATTTTAAATATCATAGTGGATATTTTTCCTTCAATTAACATGACCGATGTTAAATTCCAAAAGATAATCGCATTTCGCGTTCTTGATCTCATCTTAACGATTGATATGAAGTGGAGTGATTATATTGCACAAAACGTGATATCTGTTACTGTATATTTCGTTATTCTCGACGAAATCCGACTAACAGTTTTTACAGTTATCGTCTTTTACATGATATATAGACTCAATAGCTTCTTTATCGTCTTGAAATGGCTTCTCTCTGGGTTTTTTTATATACAGATATTTTAATGTCAGTCGTTCTAAAAGAGCTTCTAGTAGTTCGAGGGGAGGAAGTGTTAAGTGCAACACAAGATTAGTTACTAGTACTCCAGAATACCCTAGATATAAATGTATATTCCGAGAGTTTTTATTCTCGAAGTCTTCATCGGTGCAAACCACTTGACGTTCATTGTTTGCCTTCACTCTGTGATCATCAAACATTTAAATGTAACGTCAGTCGCCATCTTTTTTTTTTCTTTCTCATCTAAAAGTTTTTCGTATCTCCCTCAATCTCAGGAAACGTCTTTGTGTTCTTATCTCCTTTCTTGTGGTGAAATAATTGAAATAAAAAAAGTAAAATATTTAACGAGAAACTTGCAATAAAAACATTAACTGCAAACAATTCGATTTAGTTCAAGAATTCTATTGAAAATATGCTGCTATCCGGCTGGTTTCTGTTGGTTTTGATCAAGATAGCTGATCTTATTTTGACTCTGTTCACGGTGATCTACCTTGTCCCACGTTGTGTTGATTATTCAAAAAGTAGTCACGTAAATTTTCTCTTCCGAACTAAATTAAAGCAGGAAGCGTGCACACAATTGAATAATAAAAGAAAGAATTATAGCACCAAGAAAAATAAATGGACGTAAAATAACGTCTTTATATAGAGAAAGTAATTCACACAATAGTCTTTTGGATAATTCCCAATCTGTGCTTCTATCAAGCTGGTAGCATAACAGAAGTCTCTCAAGTAAATCTAATTGTTTTCCTAAGTAATAAACGAGGTATCTGTAGCTCGCTGCTCTGGACAGCGTTCTAAGTTCGTCGTAAATCTAGTCAACTTCATTTTTGTTTTCCGGAATGTTGTGGAAATTGCCTAAGTGCTGGATTATGGGTAAGTTGGCGCGGTTCGTCTTCGGAAACGGTATCGAGTTAGAATTCTTGTTCAGGACTGGATCACTTTCACTAAAAACTCTATTCATTTGACAATTTCAAACTTTGTCTGCAAAGTCTCTTCGTGTCTGTCTTTCACTCTGGTTGGTTGATTGACGTTAGGCTTCTGTACAGTCGGCACCCAACGGCATGGCAATTATCTCATTGTCACATTACCTCCTCAGCTGGGAACTGTCTTTGGCAGTCGACGATTTTTCCATGGTTGGTACCAAACTGCGTGGCAATTATCTTTCTGTCATTATGTTTCTGGGCCGGGAACTCTACTGGAACTCTAACTCCAAATGGAAACTGCATTAAGTTGGCGATCTCCAAATTTGTCTTCAAATTCTCTTTTTGTCTGTCTTTAACACAGGTTGGCCGGCATCAGGCCTCTCTACGGCTGGCACCCAACAGCATGGCCCCTATCTTCGACGTTATTTCTCTTGGCCGAAAGCTGACTGGAACTCAACTGATTTTGGTCACTCGGGAACTTGTATTTATGCCCATACCATAATGTGGGGCTGACGGACGCTGGGTGTCTAACTCCTCGTTTCGGTAACCAAGAGAATACTGAGGTTAGCTGTTACTCGTTGTTGCCTTTGGTTTACCCAATGAGATTAGTCTTATTTCCATGACGTCAACTGCTGGTCATTTCTCCCTTTCGGGCGCTGGTTCACAGGACCAATGAGATTCACCTCAGTCTTATGACGTCATCTTCCCATACCCCTTTTATGGTCTGGACTTAACCGGCGAATTTTCTTTCTCACGAAACAATATTGAGAATTTTTTTAATCAATCACTATTAACATTTTTTAGCTTCTTTTGCCTAAAACAACTAGACAAAAGACTGTTGACATTGTCACTTAAATAAGAATTACTGCATTTGCGTTTCTAATATCTATTTTTGAGGCACAGACATTTTCAGTTAACAGAAAATATATTTGTTATCTGATTTCTTTTACCTTTCTGCTTATTGTCAAGCTAAATGTACCTTCGCTGAATCACTAATCCAGTCTTCAACTCGGAATTAGATAGTTTTATGTTATTTCCGTATAAAATTCACGCGAGCAAGACAATGCCTTTGAGTACAATAATAAAAAGTAAAATCTCCTTTCAGTTCCGCTTTTCCCTTCAACGCTTGTCTAGTGCTATGTGGTTTGTTTTATGTTTCAGATTACTAATGTCCAGCAAAAATAACAATTGAATTTATTTCTCTTCTCTTCCCCCACCCTCTCTCTCTCCCTTTCATGTTTAGAATGACAACAGAGAGCAAAACTTGTTAGCCGTCATGGATGGCCCAGTTCTTTTAAATTCCAACGTCTATTTTTCGTCGTACACTCATTTTCAAATAACAACAGAGAAGCACAACTGGTCATCTTTTGTTTCTTTTCCTTCGTTCATATTCGGAGAATAAAAAATTCTTTTAGTACGTTTTCTTCTGATCTATAACAGTAATTAAAATGTTTTCCAATTATATTAAATAATTAGTTAATAAAATTGATTACCACGGTTCCGCTAAAGATTGTTACAAAAAAGCTTTAGAATAAACTGATAAAACTGATGATTTTGTTGTTTAAATCTATAAGTAAGACTATTATGATAAATAATGAGGTATCATAAAACAGCAAGATTATCAAAATTAGCTTGTCTTTCAGATTATTTTATTAAATTTTGAAGTTCTATATTTCTATGATGCTTTTGTATTATATCTGAAATGATTTTTTGCACGTAAATATATTCTTAGAATAACACGTTTCTTTAATATAAAATTTCAAATATTATGTTCGCATTATGAAATCTAATATCATCTATGTTACTGAATAATATTTTAAGTTCTTTTTAATACGCTCTATAGAGGCGTTCGGAATAGCAACAAATAAATATATTAACATTAATACATTTTTTTCTAGTGGGTTTACATGGAATTTTCAAACGCAATCTCAAACGTTTCATTTATGCAATTATCATACAGGACCGAATTATAGGTTTTAAGTGCAACTGCGACAGCTCCTGGAGCAGAAAAAACAATTTCTTAATTTGAAGCTAAAACACACAAAAAAACATTGCATAGAAAATGAATCCTCCTAAAAAAATATGATTCCAATGCAAACTTTGTTTATATGACTAGCGTGACAAAGCGAATAGATATGTTCCGGAGAAATTAAATTGAATAGTTCTTCAAATATTTGAAGATATATTGTATATATCACAAAATTCTCACCGCAAATCTTATATATTTTATTTATATTTTCGTGAAGTAAAAACTGAAACATCTTTCAATTGGATTCGATTTTAATCTTGCTCTATTATTTTATTATATGTCTTTATTTGAATGAAAATAATCAAACCATATCTATGGCTATTCAACAACCCTTAATTATATTACTTACATTGTTCGGACTGTTGTCCTCTTCTTTATTGCCATATTTAAAACATTTAGATCATTGTACGCTTAAATTTTCTTCTGCTGGTGTTAATTTCGAAACGAACACTTTATTTCAATCACTTAAGTATACTGTTCTTGTTATATTAACCATGCCACTTACGGATGTCTTGGTTATCTCTATGTAATTCAAATCTCTAAATTTTCAGTTCACCACTGCAGTAGCCATATGTAAATTTTCACGGAATACAACCGCTTTCTAAGGTCAATGGTTAAACATTTCTAAAAATAGCAGAACCAGTATCAAATAAAGACAACCAAGAGCTTCAGCACATAAAAAGAACAAAAATTGTTTTACGATAAATATTTTTTAGCCGTAACAAATATTGCTCACTGTTCAAATGTATGCTGAAATTTATCCTGTAGAGTAACGGATATTATTAACATTACCATTAATATAAGAAATCAAAGCTCAGTTTTCGAAGACAGAATGAAATTCTAAAATTTTAAAAAATCTCTCTATATATTTTTCTCAGATATAATGAAAAACATTTTACAGGAAGAAAAGTTTCGATTATCTGCGAGCCGCTGATGTATATATGAGTGGAGGCTAAAATGTTCATAGGGTGAATGTGAACATGTAAAACAACGTACTAAATTGAAAATGGATTTATAAAAACGGCACAAAAGTTCGTGCATTTTATATTTGAAAAGATAAAATAAATATGTTTGGATTCGTACTATCAAAAGACAATTTTTTCTCTACTAAATTCAGCAGTGTGAGTATATTTTCTGTTTAAAAAAATAAGTAAATTAAACTGAAACTTTAATGATTAAATCTATTTTATAGCTTTGTAATTCACAACTCAAAGTTCAGATATAATTCTCTAGCAGAAAAGTTAAGATAGATTCATCATGTTTTAACTTTATCGCTCATGTTTTATTTGAATACTAAAAATTCATTTTTTAAAAATAAATTTTAAAGAAATGTTTGATATAAATTCATTAGGGAATATATTTATAGACAGAGAAATAATTATTATAATTCTAATATTTCTTTTGAATTGTTTTATTCGTAAATAACAGAAACTTTAATGATTAAATTAGTTTCATTTTTGTAATTCACAAGAGTAACACATTAAAAAGAAAATTGTAAACATTTTTAAAAGCGAGAAACCTCATTAAAAATCTTTAAAGAAATTTTCAATATAAATTCATAAAGAAATATTTTTATAATTATATTTAATAGTTCTAATAATACTTTAACAAATTTAGAATTGTTTTATTTATAGAAATGCATAGATAATAAAAATTCTCTCTTTTTATACTTAGGTTCGTCACTCATAATCATTTTGTTGAAATATTAAATAAAATAATATTAATTAAAACTATTCCTACAATTCCTACAATTGTAAGAAAAATGCTTCATATTGTAAATTGTTTATTTGTGATTGTTTTCTTTGATTTTCACAAATATTTAAAATAGTTTCTGTTTTCAAATTGCTTTAGTTATGTGAACTACACTTTTGAACAGCGGGCATGAGGAGAGATTTGTCAGCGTTTGGCAAATAGTAGGTTTCAAAATTGCTGTTAGACTTCAAAAAACATATCTTTAGCATACTGATATCCCTAGAATTTTTCCAAAATATCCCTTATATTATTTTTATTTAACACGTCTCAAGAGTGTCAGCAGAATTCTACCCTTTATATTGCATTAAATAAAGGTATTAGTGATGACTTAGCATATAAATGTAGACGAAATGCCATAATATTGATGATGTAGAAGGGAAATAAAATTTTCTTGGTAGAAATTACTGGAATGTTTTACTCAGCAAGTAACACTCATTGATTACAGCATTATTAGATTCCCTATATCCATCTGCCTCTTGTAATTGAATCTGATTTTACTGTACATGTAGAAATGTGGAAATGAATACAATAGGGTTCATAAAGTTTCTAAAAATGTAACCGACCAAAATACTCTTAAAATTCTTATAGAAAATATGAAGAGAACTGACACAGAACAACAGCTAAACAAACCTCAAAATATGATATTTATATTAAAATTGTTATTGTCATTTCCAGTATTAGTGCAAGAAAAATCAAACAAATATTTTAGATCCATGAAATTTATATATGTGCTGCTAAATTTCATGACACTAAATAAGCTAGATTATTCAACAGAAATGATAATATTATCTTCATTGTTACATAACTCCTCCCTTAAACGGTACCGATTATTACGTAACAGCATAAATGTAAGTTTACCAAGCTATTCAGCCAGTAAAAGATGATATCTTATGAACATATATGGATCTTTTGATTAAGCAACATAATAAACATTTTCTAATGTATATAGAAAATAAATTTAAGTTACTAGTGCAGATGGACACCACAGTATTTTTACATTTTTATGAAATTCATCTAAAAGCTTATCATGATTATAAGGGCGGCAATATTTTTGGCTTATATGACAACAGCAATCATACTGCAAAAAGTGCTTTTGACTTTATGGTTGGCAGTGAATGCTCATAATTACGTTGTGCATGTAATACCAACTAAATGTCTTTAAATTGAGAATTTATTTGATATAGTTAAACATATATTAATTGATTTGGAGGAAATAGGCTTTCAAGTATTATCAATCATAACAGATATTAATGCAATAAATAAAAGGCTATATCTTTCTTTTGCAGTCCTCCAAAGCTTTCCCTTGTCTATGCCTACCCAGTTATGAAGTCTCAACCTCTTTTTTTCTTTTCAACTCAGTGAATATATTAAAATGCATTAGAAACAATTGCCTTGATAAAAAAGTTGCAGGTAAATATATTCAATTATTGTTTGTTTTCTAATTCATAATTCAGTTCTTACCGTATTTGAATATTTTTCATTTTATAATTACAATATTTTAACTGTACACAATAATTCTTAATATTGAAATAAAAACATGCAAATTAAAGCAATGTTGATTATAAATTATAAAAAAATTGTTTTCAAATTGGAAACAAAGTTATGGATGAATATATTCGGTCTGTAAATTTTGTATCTGTAAATTATTTTTTCATAAATATTAATTGTGTTTTATTGTTTTCATATAATTTGCTTTTTTATGTATATTAAGTAATTTTATTTTTTAATCATTTACTTGTAATTCTTTAATCATTTACTTGTAATTTGTTTGTTTTCCATTTCATAATTCAGTTGTTGCTCCAAGTGTATAATAGTTATGATCACTTACGATATTGTAACTTTACAAAATGATTGTTATAATCGAAATAAAAGAATCCAAATTAAAACAATGCTGATTAAAATTATAAAAAAGTATGTTTTCACATTTGAAACAATTAAAATAATGAATAAATTTCAGTTTTTAAATTTTAATTAAATGTAATGTAATGTGATGTTTTGTTTATGTACGTTAACACGGCTTTCAGCAACAATTTATTATCATTAATTAATCATCTTACCCAATTACTTTTTCTTTTATAAACGTAATTTAAAAAGCTATTTCAGACTTTTGCTTTAGTTTGCAATCATTCATTACTGCCGGTCTTGATAAAAGAAGACGTACGTAGGACTAATTCTGTGACGTCACGTCACAATCGAGGCGGCCTTAATATTTTGGTGTTCCTGGCTTAGACATTTCAAGTATGTTATTCGTTGTTTTTGTCTGTCACTTTTTCCTCTATCTGACCTGGGTGTATCAGATTCTCTAGGCCTTCCTTCCTCATTACAAGTCACAATAACATTAGCTGTCTCTTTCCGATGCTCAATATTACTTTCCATTTTCGTTTCTAATCTTTTCTAAAACCTCATTATTGCCCAAATGCACCATCTATAATATTCGCAGCATTCTTCTGTAGATCAACATTTAAGTCGATCTAAGTTTTTCATTCACCATTGATGATATTGTCCAGTATTCATTCTCATATTAAAAAACAGACATCACATAGCAATCTAGTATTTCTTCTTTGTTTCTAGCAAAAATTTCTTGTCTCTTGATACTCTGCTCAGCTTGTCCATGCTAATCAGCCATCGGCTATTATTATCGTAATTTCTGTCTTTTGTTAAAACAATTGCCAAGTACTTAATTTTTTTTTTACTTGCTTGAGGTTAGCTTCCAAAATCTGTAATTGGCATTTTGGGCTCCTCCATTTGATGATGACATGTATTTGGGTTTCTTGTAATTTATTTGTAGTCCTTTCTTTTGACTTTCTTTATCTACCTCTTTTAGGAGATCTTGTATCTTTCCGTCCGTGTCTTCTATCAGCACTGTAAAATCTGCATATCTTATGTTGTTCAGATTGTAACCACAAAGGACGGAACCTGGTCTAACTTCTATGGTCCTCAGAATAGATTCGCTGTACAAGTTTAATACATCTGGTGAAAATACACATGCTTTCCTTACGCCTCTTTCTTTCTTTGTATATCTGCTAGGTATATGAAAAAAAAAATTAAAAAGTTTTTATAAATTCCCTCCTTCACTCGTCGGTGAAATTGTATAGTCCTCCCAATATGACATAATTTACTTTATATATATATATATATATATATATATACACGCACACATATATATATATATATATATATATATATACTATTGAAATAGATGATGAAAGCCAAATATTTTGGAAACGCTAATTAAAAATATACGAGCAAAACAACATGGAAAACATAATAAAGAAATAATCAATATTAATGATATACAATGTATTGTATAAAAAGAAAAGTTTAACTGCCATATAAAAACATTTAAGTTATATATAAAAATCTATCACATACACACACAAATGCAATAAATAGGTTGTTTGGTTATAAGGTAAAAAAAACATAAAAAGTAGATGATAACTGAAAAGAAATTCGAAGCAAATTTAAACAACAGAAGGTGATGTGATACTGAATTATTTGTAATCTGTTTAACATAACCCACCTGTGTGGATAAATCGAAAAAGAAGTATATCATTCATCATCCATCAGGGATGCACCGACAGACACTATGTAACAGTCAAAGAAGTCAGATAGAAAATTCAAGAAAGCTTGGGCTTTTGTTCAAATGAAAGAGATTGGCAAAATACGCGTAAGTAAACAGTACAAATTACGCACTCTGTCCCAAACGCTGGCGTATGATGGTGTTAAAAGTATAACAAGACAAATATAGTGAACACATGTTTATTCAAAATGTGTAATAAACAATATCGTTGATAGTGTGTCATCGATAAGATAATTGAGCAATTCATTTAAAAAAATACTTATCTCGATGTTTCTATTCTACAAAACAGTTCCAGCAATAACTATATCTCCATAAGATTCAAAAAATGGAACAAAGTAACAAACCATCACTGTATATCATTGCAAATATATAGAAAGATAGACAGATATTAATGATGCACTCGAAATATGAACAAGATATAAATCATTTAAAAATATAATAATTAGTGCATTCACAAACAGTCTAAGCGATTCTCTCATGGTAAATATCCTTTCATCACGTCAGCGTATATGGGTCTCAGAACTTTTTCCTTTGTAGATCTAAGCAATGTATGTAACTGTAACCTACTTCAATTCACTGTGTAACCTTTCATTTATAATATTTATACTTGTTACGTAGTTTAGTCGAGTATTTTAATCTTCCATTTGTTCCGTGTGATTTGTGAGTATAAATTTCTTCAACTAGCACCTTCTCATTTTGCGTGCAAGAAATTTTCAACTGTCTTTTACGTATTCCAAATATACGCATCCTTTTGAATCCGTTTTTCTTTTAAAATTTTTCGTTTCTCTTATAGACCTTCAAAAGTATTCTCAACATTTTTGCATTCGTTTGCATGGAATCAAATTTAGGCTGTGATTGTCTAAGATTCATTAAGATATGCACATATTTAGAGTTGGTAGCGTTGTTCAATTCTCTTACATTTAATTTTTTTTAATCATTACGGCCTAAACAAGGTGAGACCGCTACTACTGTGCAGTGATTTACACTCAGAGAAAAACATGTTACGTTAGTTTGGAAGAAAGGATAAAAGGATGATCGATGGGATTCAGTCAGTTAAGTACCATACGTGATAGATGCTTGGGCGATCATGTCTCGAAAGAGACATGACTGACTGGGCAGAAGATTATCCCGCAGTAGGTTGCCATTGCTTTCTGCGGTAGACTGGTTGCCGACCAAGGCTATAGAACCCAATCTGTCCTGCTATTTAACACATAACTGGAAGGAAGGAATGGATTAATACCTTTCCCAAGGGTATTTGCGCGTAAGTAGGTTGTCATTGCTTTCGGCGGTAGACTGGTTGCCGACCAAGGCTATAGAACCCAATCTGTCCTGCTATTTAACCCATAACTGTAAGGAAGGGACGGATTAATACCTTTCCCAAGGGTATTTGCGCGTAAGTGAATACAATGGATTCAACTGGAATTCGAACTCGGCTCCCCGGTTTCTCGTTCCGAGCCGATATCCACTGTATCACAACGCAGATACGATGGGATTCAAGTAGCTAAAACATAGCCATTGACATTGCATTTTAACTATAGAGTGTAGCTATCAGGCAAGCAAGTAAATGGAAATGCCAGAAAAGAAACTATAAAAGTAGATGAAGGGTTATATTTTAATTATTTCAAATGTAAATGAATGTCACTCTAGAACAAATTTATATTGATGTGGTGGAGACACCAGGAAAACGCTCGTGTTTTATCGAATAAACATTCAACCAGACACGAGAAACCTCGCATTAATTCAGAGAAAAATGTTAAAAGCTTAAATAAAGATCGAAATAACAAAGAAATCTTGATCACTGTTAATAAAATTTAAAGATTTCGATGACATGTTAATTCTTTAGTTCACTTTTAAAATTTTATCTAAAAAATCATAGCGCAGAAATTCAAATATAGGGTAAAGAGCATCAATGAAATATGAATGAACCAGAATGTTGAGATGTCGAAATGAAAGGAAAAAAATAATTCATTGGTAGGGAATCATCAGAAAATAAGTCAGAAAACGACTATATTTAAAATGAAATTTTGTAAGATACAATTAATAATTTACCAACGCTGAAATTTGAGTGTATAGATTATTAATATATTTATGTATTTTAACAATTGATTTAGAAAATTAAAAGTACGTTAAATATAATTAACGGAATTTAGTTTTACCTATATATTTAATAAAAGTTATTTTGTTTATTTTAGCAGTAACATCTAATTTAAAAAACATAATTTTTTTTCTAATGATCAAATATATATGTACATTTCTCATCTGCACAGAGACAATATTTTAAAGAATTTCATTCAAACAATATATTTCTTGTGGAATTTAAATACATATCGTGTTTACAGTTTACAGAATGTAATCTTTATATAGAAAAATCTGCAAATGTTCCTGTGCGAGTAAAACAAAACATATAATATATATCGCAAAAATATATGATATGAAAATATACACAAATAATTTAAAATATCCCTAATGATATTTAGTTACCATGACTATTTTTTGAGATATAATTTTTAAATTGAATGTTTAAAGCTAAGAAAGTTTTCTTGAAGCTTTTATTTTAGTTCTAATTGAAACCTAAACTACAGTTACTATTTCAAGTAAAAAAGATATTCTGGTGGATTTCAAATATAATTTACATTGATAGGAATTGGAATTTTTTCATTTATTGTTTAATCTTTCAGTTTTCCTTCTATTTTTGAGTGATCGACACATTTGTATACAAAAGTGAATTCTCGGATTTCAAAATCTTGAAAAAATATATACAACACATTATTATTGAAAATTCGCAAATATGAAATTAAATTAATCTGATTTATACAAATATTAATATTTTAGAATAAAAATATTTACTAAATAGAGAGCTGATGCCGATCAAAAGTGATAAAATGTGCAATTTTTCCTGTAAGGGGAAGAAACGTGAGACATATGACATTTTAACTTACACAAAGAATGACAATAAAACATTTCAAATATGCAAAAATAAATAAATAAACGTATTTTTAAAATAGGAAGTCACGACAATTTGTATAAAACATTGCAATGCCCCATTAGGAAATATAATCTAAGCTTAATAAATTTTAACCTAACCACAACAAATCTTTGACGTATTTTTAAAATATTTTTAATCATTACAAATTATACTAATCAAAAATAAGAACAATTGTTTTAAATGGCATTATTAATTGACAATTTCTTTTCAAACTGTAACATTCTAAACATATAATATTATTCAAGCAATTAAAAACACCAAATTAAATAACGCCGTAAATACATTGCATTCGTGATTTTATTTTTGGGAGTGGATATTCAGAAATAAAGGCATTTGTGTTTTTTATATTCGAGTAAGAGTTCTGCTTTTAATTAATAAAAAAAAATTTCACAAAAATTTTGATTTCTTAAAATTTCATGAATTTACATGAATTGTGAAACAAATGTAAAAAAGAAAATTTTAAGAAGATATTTTACAAATATTAAATTCCAAAATAATTTAATTCATTTTTTAATCACTCCTGAATATGTAATTAAATTCCGACTATTGTTAGAGTTTTACAAGAATTTCAAATTTAATGTGTTTGCCAACAGAAAAAATGAGTTATATAATAATACGCTTTCCGTTGTATTCTCACGTAAGGATTTGATTATCCGATATATATTTGATTATATCGAAATAAGAACTTTACCAAAATTTTTACCGTGTTGGAAGCGACTAAAAAATTAAAAAAT
Organism: Ascarosepion bandense; assembly: GCA_037127315.1. Lineage (NCBI taxonomy): Eukaryota > Metazoa > Mollusca > Cephalopoda > Sepiida > Sepiidae > Ascarosepion > Ascarosepion bandense. The sequence continues at coordinate 717,000 of JBBBDQ010001046.1, forward strand.
ATATACTTTGATCTATTTTCTTAACAACAACAACAAACACACACACACACATACACACTCACATATATATATATATATATATATATATATATATATATACATATATATATATAAATGATAATATAATGAATTCCAGTATATATAGTTTTATATATATAGTTTATATATATATATATATATATATACATATCGTAGTGTATATATATATATATATATATATATATATATATATATATATATATATATTTATTTATCTTATTGTTATTACGTGTTAATTATTTTAACTATTTATTTATTTATACAATATATTACTGCTAGTGGTTACATTGTAATTTCTATTTGGAACTATGATTTATAATTTTGTCTTTTACCGTAAACATATTCCATTGTAGATATAACTAAATTTAATTCCCATGTCATTCTTTTTTAGAACTATTTTCTATCTATTCTGTTCGTTCTCATTCAATTTCTTATCTTTTTCCTTTCTCTTTTTCACGTTTGTATTTTTTCTAGTTCATCTGTTTCCTCTATATCTAATTATATTTTTAATTCCTTTTATATTTTTTTTATTATTTTAACTGTATATTAATTTATTAGCTGTATCAGTATTATAAAATAATACTGATAGTGGTTATATTATAATTTGTATCAAAAGTTATGTTTTACAATTTATTTCTTGCCGTAAATTCATCCCATTATATTTAAAACTAAATTCCAATGCTAAATTTCCACGTCATGTTTTTCTAAGAAAGCAGATATGTTGCATAGACGCTGTGTCGATATATGACGTTAGCTTTTATTTCTGTGTATATTGTTCGTTTTTTCTATTTTTTCCTTTTCTTTCTATTTTTCCATTTATCAATTGTCTATATTTTTTTAACTTTTTTTTGAATGAGCTAATTTGTAAATTACACTTACAATTGTTTCCACTCAATATGTACACGGGAGCGTCTGTGTCTAATGATTTTTCAGAAATATTTGTGTCTGAAGAGCCGCAAGGTCACCAGCGTTGAAATACATATTAACTATGAAATTGTCGAATATATAAAGTTTTTTATAAAGTATATTACTCTCTAAAATTAAAATAATGAATTTAACATTGACTTCTTTTGAGTTCGTCTCTATCGGAATTTATCCGATTAACATACCAAGTATTCTACGTTATATATATATATATATATATATATATATATTCGAATTCTAGAAAGTTAATGTCTCAGTACGCCAGTTTTATTGACATTATATTATGCTTACACATCCGATTAGAGTATACATTTAAAATTTTAAAATAAATTCATGTTAATTGTGTATCCCTATGAAAATGAAACATTATAGTAAGCTTTTTAGAAAATTTATCGGAAAGTGCAAAAATGCCTAGTAAGCAACACAAATATTATCAGTCTGTATTGTATAGGTTCTTTAGCTGACTGAATTGTACCTAAGTGTTTTGTAAACTTAGATTTCGTGATTTTAGCTTTATTGTTGAACAAATCTCAAAGATTTTCTCACTACATATGACGAACAAATCAAGGCATCGATTGAGAGTAACCCACATTATTCAACGCAGTAACTAGCAAATTAGTAAATATCCTCAAATCCAACATCCGTGAGCAGAGATTGAAAAGTGGCTTCTCAGATCTCTGCGATATAAAGTTTCTGATTTAAATCATGCTTTTGACTTCTGTTTCTCACTGTGACTGAATGTACAAACGCAATGAAAATGAACATTTTCTCAATCAAATTGTAATAGATGCAGAGACGTTGATCGTTTACTATAATTTTCATAGGAAAATGTCCGTTTGTAAGTGACATGAGCAGATTTATCCCCCTTCCGCACAAAGGCATATCTATTTTGTAGAAAGACATTCTGTGCCTCTGGTGGGATTGGAAAATATTGTTCTACTAAGAGCTTCTGCCAAATAAGCAATCATTTGCTTGTGACAAATACTGATCCCGAACAGTCGAAAAGATCAAGAAAAAAACCCAAGAATTAGCGAAAATGAAAGGTGTCGTTTTCTATCAGAGATGCTTTGGCGTCCATAAAAATTGTTTCAGCTTCAAACATGTACATTATTTTTCAGATATTGCTCCTTTGGATATTCATTTAATCATGACATTGCAAAATAATCTCAGTACTGAAAAGAACGAATTATTTAGATGAGATATCAAATGATACACATGTTTTTTCTTTTTGCCGAGAAAGCATCAAAATTATGGAAAATATGGAACCGGTATGTTGAACAAAAAAATAAATAAATATTTTGGAACAACATGTTCCATATTAAGCTGAATAAATATATTGGAGTAATTTCTGTTTTTATTTTCAGTCTGTCTTAGAAATCAGCATGAACTTTCCGGATAACACACACACAAACTATATATATATATATATATATATATATATATATATATATGAATAAAATAATAAATAAGTTTTTAAGAGTGCTATTTTTATAAGATTGGGTTGTGATAGTTACGCTTAGCATGAAACGGTCTGTCGCCTCTGACTGTTGACTTTAATGTTCATTCGTTTATATATATATATATATATATATATATATATATATATATATATATATATATATATATATATGCGCTCACACAAGCCGATTCACCACTATGGAGAAATAGTAGACTCTGAAAATAGAAGGTAATCCTGGCACTGTTCATTCAGTAATGGATATGAAACTCTCGGCTACTGGCGTGTGTTTACATGGTATAAATTCAGCCTTTACTAATAGAGAATCTCCGACTGATATTAATTTGGTCGGGTTTCAATCCTGGATATATAAATTCATATATATATTTATACATATGTGTGTGTGTGTTCGACATAATTATTTGATCGAAAAGTTATTATTTTATCTATTTGCAACTATGTCTTAAAATATTCTGTTCCATACACGCATACACAGATGTTAAAATTTGCTGTCCTTTAGAGTCACGGTTTACCGGTAATACTTTTAAAAAGTGTAGTAAATGAAATCGCCTGAATTGAAAAATATGTATAAAATGAAAACGACAATAATCTCTCTATCTTGCTCAAAACGACTTAGTTCTCGTGTAGAACAACTACCAAGAGTTTTTGTTCTTAAGTACCAAACAGAATAGTTTCGCCATAAAGAAATAAATCTACTAAATTGTGGTACAAAATTAGAAAATAATACAAAGACGTTACAAGAACTGGGTGTAAAAACAAAAAAATAAATATACTTAAGTAAATTTCTGGGGAAAAAAGTAATTTTAATCATCGCCTTAATGTTGGATGACTTTAAGTTTCGACAACGTGTTACCAAGAGTATGCAAGTATGAATCACACTGCGGGATAATGTTAACTGTCTGTGACTTTTTACATTTTTACTTATTTATTCACTGAAATTTATTCAAGTATTTTTTTTCTTTCCAGTGAATGGTTTCCAGGATATTGCAGAGTGACTCTTGCTTATTAAGTTCCGTGCTACAACGGGAAAACTGAAGCAGTAAAAGGAAATTAAACGGCAGAATTGGCGAATTTATTTTAACTTTATTTTTGTTTTATTCACCAAAAAAAAAGTATAGAAAGTACAGGAAAACTCTTTGAAACTAGAAACAAAGTAATAAATCTAAAAGAAGCGGATAATATTAAATACTCAGGATCATATTTTGCGTTATATAACGTTCCTCCTATCAACGGTTGAGATGAGTCAGTTAATTGCTGTACGTGATACACTTGGTACGTCTACTGTACTTTTGATACCTAATTTTTAAATTGAAATTTTTAAAATAAAAATTTTTCTTGTCACGTTAATTTTAGTCTAATTGAAAAAAATGTTTAAATATTCTATTTCCTTTCAGAAAAATAAACGGGTGGTTTTGAAACAGAAATTATATCCATTGGAATCTAAAATGTGAGAGTTTTTTATTTTCAATTTTTGTTCATTTTTTGAGCAATCAACACATTTGTAAAGAAAAGATAATTGTCGCATTTAAAAATCTTACAAAAATAAAATGTACATCTCTCACTAGTTATTTTTTGAAAAATTATCAAATTTAAAGTTAAATTAATCTGAATCAAACAAATATTACATGTTTATAGCATGAAGATAAGTATAAAACATTTTTTAATCAAAAAGGTCTGATTCATTGATATTTTAAGTTGGCGATGACAGCAAGTATAAGTCAATCTGGATCTATGCTGATCAAAATTTTACATAAACCAGTTTAGCATTCTGTTGGAGAAAAACCCATAGAATATGTGACTTTTTAATAAGTCCCTTATAATTTTCCTTAGTAAAAGAAAATGTGCTGATTAACAAAATAAAAAGAAAAAAAGAAAAGAAATTATTATAAAATCTTAATTCTATATATGTATTAATCTTATGAATTTTCGATTTGTAAATAAAGATTAATTTTAATGAATTATTAACCGAAGACACTGAGGTACTGAAAGAGGTTTGAAAAGATGTTTGAAACTTTAATTAGTAAATAATAAAATGAAAGCAATTTTTATGAAACTTATTATACATCAATTTTTTCTTCAGAATAAGATATCCTAAACATTTATTATGTATAAAATCAATTAAATTTTTTTGTACATTTTCAGAAAAATGATCCAGTAATTAAAAAAAAAATGATTTATATTCTCTAAACTGTTCTGCATTTAACTAATAAATAAAACTTGGAATAGATAATATATTTCTACTGATGTTAAAAAAATAATTTTCCAGATTTTCTAAATAGAAAATATTTCCTTAATTTCTGAATAAATTCAGAAAGTTTCATTAAATCAAAGGATTGGTTAATTTTTGCAAGAATTTTCCAATTAATGTCTTTCAAAACCAAAATACGGCTTGCATAATATTACGTTTTGCTTAATAGTCATATACAGCGTAAATCGCTGACGGAAAAAAAAAACAAGAATTTTCAATAAAAATTTTGAACGGCTTAGAAAGGATTTATTGTTTTTACATAATGACAACAAAATTTGTTTTTTCGTCTTTATAATAGCATAAACATTTTGTTAATAAAACTTTGTTTCGATTAAGTTTGAGATCTCTTAACATCAAGCTATGCTGCTTTTGCGTAATTGTGTGGAGGTATCTGTGATACATGCTTGGGTGGTAATGCCGCTTTCGAGCCATGAATGACTATGTAAAAGATTTTCCCGCAATAATTTGCCATTTCTTTATATGAGAGATTCGTAGCCTACCAAAACTATAGAAGTCAATCTGTTTTGCTATTCAACCTCTATGTGAAAAAAGATGAGATGGGTTGATAATTTTCTGTTGTGTGAATCTCCCTTATCTTAAATATGGACTCGTCCAGAATATACTTATTCTACTGCTATAGAAGCGAGATTGAAGAATACCGCCATAGTAGTTAAGTGCTCCACTTACCTGTCAGCTTCCGACGCGAACATACTCAATATACTACGGCTTCAATTCCAGAGAGTTGTTGATATACTTTTTACTAACCGGCATTCCTGGACTAGTAATCTTCACTCAAGTCTGTATCCTTACTTTAATATATTTAATTTACTATCTCAGTTTTTGCTCGTTGTTCCTTTATTTGTGCGGATCCCATTTCCAGGATCCACAACAATTTGGCAACGAGAATTCGAGAGTCACGTCGAATGCTAAATTTGGCAACAACACTCGAAAGAACTCATATAGAAAACAGCAAAAACCCTATATTGCCACACGAGTTGACACAACAATTTAAAAGATCTCTTGCTCAAATTAAAACGAAGACCTGGTCGCAAAACAACGTCGTACAATAATTAAGCGACGACTCATGGATAAACAAAGAACTACCTGTCAAAACAAGTAACGACGAACATAAAAGAGCGTACGAAGAGACCAGAGAAAAATTGCTTAACACTAGCAGCACAAAATTTACATGAGACTTAGAAAGAAATATTCATCCCTCGCAACGAAAGGTATTTGAAATTCAATATCTTTTCTCCTCGAGTAAGTCACCTTAGATAATTGGCGACTAAAAAAGAAAAAAATTAACACAACAATCAAACAGGAAAATCTTTTACAAGATTTAATACAACAATCAGCGGTAAAAAGTGAAACCCCTCACTGAAACAAAGCAAAACATGGAAAACTTTCAAAAAGCAATACTTGAGATTATAAGAAGTGAGGAGAAACAGCTAATATTGGAGGAAAATTTAACTGAAGCATAGTTAAAATTAGAAAAACCAGATGGAAGCAACAAGAATAAATGAAGAGATACAATTACAAATTCATGAATTACTATCAAAACTGAGTTAACTCACGAGAAAAGAATATTGAAAAAGAGGCAACCTTTACCCAAACGCAGTTTGTAACACAAAAGAAACATTTAATTACTCTCTAGAAGGCGATCAAAATTTCGGGGGCAGTCTCAGACGTCGTGTAGACATTCTCAACATACATTGCCAAAACTGGACGGAATCGAAAAAGCTATGTATATTACTGAGGAAATTGGAAACAGAGGAGTACACAAAATTCGTGGACAATATTTTACTAAAAACAAAAAACGATTTGAAATTTGACGAGGCAGTGACATGCCTTACGGAGCTTTTCACTCTTTCACAAAAGGTGGATATGCCTCAACCTCGTAAAAAGCAAACCTTAGAACTACTCGACGTTCGCCACAATAATTAACAAACATGCGATGATTTTAAATTGTCAGAATTGACTCCGGACAATTATATCTTACTTTCGTACAGTGATTAGTCTCAGCCAAGGACAGCGAAATGCGCAAAAGAATGCTCACGAAGCTTAAAAACGAGCCTGGGTTAAATCTACAAAATTTGTCAGAAGATTGTGAAAAATGTTAGAGCATCAAAAAACTCTAAGGATATCGAGCAATCAAGAGTAGCACACATACGTAAGTTGAACAAAAATGTAACATTTTCAATATTCCCGAAAAAAATTATGATAAAGAAAAAATTACAAGATAAAAATCGATTAATGACAGAGACCAAATCGAAAGATAGACCCCTCCATCTGCATGTTACAGATATGTTGGATTCCACTAGAATAAAAGCTGTCTATCTGAATACAAGAAGTGTTCAGCTTGTAGAAAAATAGGACATAAGTCATCTCAATGCAGAAATAAAAGACGCAAGTAGGGTAAAAACTACTAGAATGGACCACGAAGCAAAACTAAACTCAAAAATATACGTAGAACTCTAGATTTTACATAAGAATGTAAAATTACAGTTAGATTCAGGATCGAATCTTTTATTACCTTCCCTTCCAGATCCGCAGGGGCCGTAACCCCTAAGACACTAGAGGTTATTTTCCCTTTATTGGTCAGGACATTACAATACTTCGGATGGTTTACAAACTATAGGTTTTATGAAAATATTTTAATAATTATATCAGATCAATTAATCAATAAAACACAAAACTGCATCTGCGTATAGAATTGACACATACAAGTATTTTATCAGAACTTTAAACAACATATAATATAATTTGTGCACATTCCATATCCCATAAACGAAACACTGGCATTTCATATTTTTGCGCCTAAATTATGAATTCTAAATGGCAGCAATTGTAAAACAACCTCTTATGTCACACTGATATAAATTGTTTTTTTTTTTTTGTGGCGATGTATATTTATATAATAACAGTTATAGAAGATTTACTATTCATATAACTACATCCAAAAATTTAAGTCCAATATCAGATTACCTAAAATAAAAAATACAACTACACTGATATGCTGATCACTGATAGGGACCATGTTAAATAATCTGATAAGATTTCAAAATATCAGATTTTGCACTACCTTGTAAGTCATGATAATTTTAAATTAATGATCAATTTTAGCCTTGCAATTCGATTCAAATATCATGACAGAACGAAATGAACTACTAACTAGACAGTCATTATACAAGACTATTATTCTTTCGAAGCAAGTAGATTTTTCATTGTTTTTATGGTACGTAAGGAAGCTCATTTGTTTATGTTGCAAAAATATATTAGGAAAATGGAATATATGAATTGCGTTTAGAACATATATACCTGGATCTTTTTTAGGATAATCAGCATTTGCTGAATTCGACGGACCTTGCTCTGTGAAGAGTTAAAGAATTTTCATTTCCATGAATATCTACAATGTTCCTGCAAGTTTAACACACCTATCGGGTATATCAATTCCAAAATATATTTTACTCATATTACTATTTTTAGATATATGAAAATATCCATTAGGCACGTCATGAATGTTTATACACATGTATGTGTTTTGAAAAAGCAAAGGAGTGTTACACTTTGGAATTTACCAGGTAATATTCGAATGGAATTAGGGGTGCGATAAGTAAATTGTTGGCAATTTGAAGTTTGTTTCGCGCGTTCGATTTGTCTGGTTTTGATTTTGTTGACAACATTATTAGAAACATTTTAGTGTGTTTGGGTGTCAATCTCAGGACAATGTAGATGAGTATCAAAACTTTTAATCAGTTTAATGGTAATTACAAATATCTTTGGAATGATTACTAATGATGGCCAGGGTCAAAAGAGTGTATTCTGGAAGACACTATGTCTTACAACAGAACTCTACGTCATATTTAACAAGTATAAGGAGCAGAAAAATATACTGAATTTGTATTTTATTCACTTATAATTGTTATTCATTTCTTTGTTACTAAATTATACTAAATTGTTCGGTTGTTTAAAGGTCATTCGATACAGGTAGTTTGAAATTTTTGTTATTCTGCTAGTAAACTCTTCCAAGGAAAGAATTTCGAAGACCGTTAATCTTTGAAATCAGCCGTTTTCGACTTCTCCCCTTATCGGGTTATTGTCTCTCTCACTCTCTCTCTCCCAACACACTCTCTCTCTCTCTCTCTCTCTCTCTCAACTCTCTCTCTCTATCTCAACACACGCTGCTTTCTTTACGGGCTGCGACTCTCCGACAAAATAATACTGGAAAACAAGTGTAAAATCAGGCATGTCCGATAGAAATTTTATCAACTTTTTCAGTTAGCGGCACATGGTAAGTTTGAGATTCTGTTTAATTAATTCTACTCAATTTTTATTTTATTCCCGTATAATTGTTCTTCATTTCTTTGTTACTAAATTATACTAAAATGCTCGATTGTTTAAAGATCGTTCGATACAGATAGTTTTAAATTTTTGTTATTCTGCTAGTGACCTCTTCCAAGGAAAAAAATTCGAAGACCGTTAATCTTTGAATTCAGCCATTTTCGATTTCTCCCCTTACGCTTCAACTCACATTAGTTTGTGTGGGGCGCTGTTGAACAAAAAACCAACAAAATAACTTACAACACTAAAGATGGACTGAAGACAATGCATATGGCAGCATTCACCATCTTAAAAAAGATTGTCTAGAAGAGAAAGGAAATTCCAGAATGGTCTTGTCGCTTTTGTTGAAACCAAAGACGATTTTATTGAATAAATTTATTTTTTAAAAATATTATTGTGTAATTTTCTTAAATATATCTGTTAAAATGAGATGTCAATTTATTTTAATTTTAGCGACAATTTATTGATCTCACCCTGTATAATACAAATTTGTGTCTAACTAGTAAATGTGACTCAAGACATCTTTCTCATAATCATTATTATTTCCCTACAGGGACGCCTAAGGTGCTAATGGTAAACATTTGCCATATTGTAAGAAAAAGAAAGACGTAAGCGTTGAAGAAGAGTCGCCTGGAGCTGAGTACATTACACCTCTTAAAACTCCGAGTAAACAGAGCAGCCGTGATATTATAGTTTACGAAATGTAAACCTGCAGTAAATTTGGCAGTTTCAATTAGAAATATGATGAATAGAAACAAAGTAGATGATATAAGAATGCAAGGAATTTGTATGAAACGATAAATATTTGAAGAACATGGAGTCTGATATCCACTATGACAGGAATAAGAAAGTTTACAGTAAATTATTTACAATTTAGAATAATGACAAGACCGACGTTAGATTTAGATACTAATCCCCACTAATTACTAATGAGTTATTCATTTATTAGTTTGATAATATAGCTGCTATTAGAACACCGAAATATCCCTTCTGAAAGAGAAGGGTAAATGAGACACGGCCTGCATATTTAATTGGCTTTGATGGAAAAGCTTCGGATTTTATATTAACAATTTGGTTATATTTTTGCAAATGAGAGACCTTCAAATTTTGTCAACAGCTCCTCTTATGTATTACCATATCTTGTTTAATACACACACACGCTTACACACCAATATATATATATATATATATATATATATATATATATATATATATATATAGTGAGATAAAGTTAGGGCCAATTACGGTCAAAATTTAGTTTTCAGTTGGAGAAGAATGAATGAAATTTCCACAGCTCAGTCCTAGTTGATGGTATATTCAAGCTGTTCGCTGCCAAGACTACATACTCTTCTCGAAATACTGGCCAGATTGAAAGGGATAAAGGCAGTACATTTGAAGATGTTTTGGCTGCACTTTTGAACGGGAAGTTGTCAATGTGCACTGCTGAATGTCTTCGGGGTTCCACTCCAGTTTTACTGTCTGGATTTACTTCTATTGTTCTTTTCGTGTTCAGATATGTTCGTAAAGCAACAGAGGTTTAAAATCAAGTTTTTCCTTCCAGTAAATGTATTGCTTTCCTCGGCTGCCCAGCTCCTTCGGCACACATTGCTGGTTATGATATGGTCTCCGAAAATTGATGTTCAATGTAGCTATCTACATCACACACACATATATATATATTCTATTCCATATATTCCATTGCTATATTTCTTAAAATGAAATGCACATCTTTTGAAAATTTCCAATGATTTTTTCCTTCTTGAATATTTTTATTTTACTCGTGTAAATAGTAATATTTGGTCTCTGCAAAAGCATTCTTTTAAAAACAGATGGGAGAATCACAAATGTACATTTAGGCCAAAAAACCATAAAAATTCTATCAAACTGGCTAGAAAAGTTTAAAAAACTAATATATATATAACATGGAGTATAGTAACAAAAAAAGAAAATATAAAACACACTTTACAAGCGTGGTGATGTCTGCAGATTGTGTCAAGTGGAACATTTAGCCGTTATATAGTTTCCAACACTAAAAATACTGAATGAAAGATGAGAAGTAATGTTCAGATGTATTCACACCTATAGATATATATTAGGATCATACAAACCGGGATGAAAATATTTATAGTTCCATTAGTAATTCCCCGTTAATTTAAAAAAAATATCTTTCTGTTATTTAAAAAATATAGTCGCGTATATGTATGTATTTGTTCAACATTATAATTTCATAATCGGTACTCGTATTTGAGAGGAACGTCTGTTTTTATATAGATGACTGGCGTGTGTATACACTGCTTATATACAACACATTAAGCGACAAAAACTGACACCAAATCTGTCGAATTTCGATCCTGGACAGACGAAAATGGATGTGCCTAGCACTGATGAGCTCTGATACAGCCAAACAGGCTAGTATGTGAATATATATATATATATATATATATATATATATATATTATTTGAACATCTTTTGATCGATCCCAGTATTTATTTTGTTTACACTCAAGCCGTATATATGTTTATTTCTACCGGCCTGATTATATAAGATATAAGATAATCTTTGACGAAAATGTGTGTCATTAGGCAGGATTCGAACCTGCGACCCCTATCCACATAGGGCACATAAAGGAAGTGACCAATTGATCTTACGCTTCTTAGACCCATCGACCACGAATGACCAACAATCTAAATAAAATCAAATCTAGCTTATCTAACAATTTTCGATTCTTTGTAATAATCATATCGGCCGTGAAATCTATCCTAACTAAAATTTCTCGTAAATAATCAGGCCGATAGACATAAATATTTATACTGTTTGATTATGAATAGATTATCAACTTAAATACGAGTATTGATCAAAAATAATGTTAGAACAAATCATTTCAAATGTTCGATATTTTATAACCATTTCGTTAACACCAATCGCCCCATGAAGGTTTATATTAAAGACAAAATTCAGTTTCGCCTTGATATAGGGATTATCTTGATTTTCATAAAATGACGAATATATAAGTCATATTAGCAAACCTTTGTTTTTCATATGTTTCATCGAGCAGTTGAAGTCATCAGAAACAACCATTTTTTGAAATAAAATTCGTTTTAGATTTTTACATTATCATTAATACGTATTTGTCTGTTTTTGAATATGTGTTTGTGAGTGTGAACGCATAAAAAATAGTTTCAGTTATATTGCGTCTAGTTAGATTGCTATCAAGGATTTTCTAACACAGGCACTCACGCACAAACGCACAGACAGACTCCCTCACACACATTTTCACTTTACATTTCCTTTCTAATTTCTTTTGTACATATTAATTATTTACCATTCTAATGATTTCCATTTGTTCCCTATTCGAACGTGGCTACTTATCTTACAGTAAGTTATTAATTATTTAATTCTGAAAATCTAAAGAATGTAAATAACATCAATTTTTAATCAGATAATGCAGATTTTGCTATAAACAAAATAGATTGTACACTCTGAAAGAAACAGCATGCGCAGATTTTCAATCTAAATTATAGATTATTAGAAGAAATCATGTAAGTTTTCTTTTTCATGCTAACAATAACAGTGGAATTTTTCGTTTCACATTTAACTTTATTTTTCCGTTATTTTTCTTTGCTTCATCGTAACAATCTTTCCGTCACAGCGTCTTTTTTAGATGTTTTCTCGTCTTGAATCTGTTTATTTACATTCCCTTATTCCGTCCTTGACTATCAATCTTTCAAAAAAGCTTTTAATACGTTTCCGCTGTTTCTCGGATGTCTTTAATACTGACTTCTTATAGAAAATGATGTAGATTACTAATTCATTAAAATGAGTTGAAAATTTAATATCTTCATTATAATTACGTTAAATATAGGCAAATAAAATTGTAATCAGTCACTTGAGTCCCGATCTGAAAAGCACCTTTACAAGATTTTGATTGTCGTAGAGCGTTTAAATACAAAATCAGTTTCACTTGAGGAATGAAAAAAATGAAGATTTTTGTGAATTAAAAGTGATAATAATTTTTCTAGGAGTTGTCATTTTAAAATGAACAGCTGCATTTCTAAATATAACAAGTATCATATTATTTAAAGAATGTACACTTTATATTACATATCCTGTTTTTGTATATAAAATATTAGTAGACAAACAACACTAGAAAAAAGTTAAAGTAGAATGTATGATAGCATAACATAACCTAGTTTAGAAGCAATGAGATATATATAGCATAAATATATACTGAAGTAACGGCTCAATTAATTGTTAAACATAGTTATTTGGAATTTTTCTAGTTTTTGACATTATGTGATACAAGTCACTGAGCAGTGGTATTTAGTAAAATTCTCTATGGACAAATACATTTCCCTCGTTTTATTTGTTAATGAAAAAATGAATGGTTGAATAGCTACCAAGAAATCTACAGAGAAAAGCCACAATACTTTCATGATTATTATATACTAAAATATTTTTAATTTTAAGCAAACATTTTTGTTGAGTTATTAATATCATATATTAAGATGACTGCATAATATATTCAATAAAATAATACCAGTTTATGCGTGTTATAGAGACTAATTATTATAAAATAATCAATAAGAATGTAAACCTGTTTTATTATTAAGGAATATTTTTCAATATTCTATCCTTTCAAGTTTCATTGCATATCTGCCTTTTTATAACCTTTCCATCCTGATTTATTGCATGAAATGTTAAGCACAGATTAAAGGAAAGAAAGAGCATTAAATTCTTGATCACTGTCGTGGATTTGCTTCTTTAAATAGATTTATAATAATGTTATTTGACTCAGCACATCCTTAGTTATTCAATATACTTTCTCTATTGACTATATTCCAAATCACCGTTCCTATCTTTGACTATTGATATTGTCCATTATACGAGTATTTTTAAAATTGAGATTTTAAAGATTGTCTAATTTTTCTTATCCATTAAATGATACCGTATATATTCAGAACGCTTCGTAGGAAATGGGCCAAGACAAATAATTTGAGATAATTGATTTAAGCATATTTTCAGAAGACAAAAAAATAAATAATATTATATAAATATACTATTTATATGCACCGAAATATTATAGTTGGGGTCTATTTCTCCAAATTTTAGTCAATTACAAACACATTTCCTAAAAGTTTGTGAGTAATCTAATAGTTTTAAACTAACAATCATTAACACAGTTCGATTCCACTATCTTTACTCTACTAAAACTGAACTTGCTTAAAATCACATGGATTATTCAAAACATTAACCGTTATAAAAGTCTGTAATATTTTCATGCAGTTGAATGTTTAGTCTTTGTGTGGGACTTAAAGGAAATATAATGACAAATATATTTAGTGAAATTTAGGAAAGTGCGATTATAAAATACTTAATGTTGGTGTTAATACGCCTTTAGCTTACAATAATTAGATTGATTTGTTCAAACTGAGTCAAATATTAAGAACATATGCACGATTTATATATGATTTATTTGTTGTGAGATAAATATAAAGTTGGTTAGACACCTACCAATTTTTCCTTAATTCTTTTCAGATTGGTATATCGACACACACACACAGACACACACACACGCATATATATATATATATATATATATATATATATATATATATATATATTTAAGAGAAGGATATTAATAAGGCTAATATTTAAAGCAAAACATGTACAACATTCTGTACATTTAAAACAATTGCTATTGAAATATTTTTCGAGATACTCTCATATATATATATATATATATATATATATATATATATATATATATATATATATATATATATATTGGTTAGATCACACTGTCTGTTGGATAATATTTAAATCATTTTTTCTATTTTACGGCTAAAAATACAGTTATCAATACATTTACGTTTCTTTACCAGAATGAAACGTGAATAATAAAATATTTATTCAGTCTGACCTGAATAATATTTCATTTGTGAATGTTAAGCGGTTGAATAATATCGTAAAAGCCTTACAATTTACGTCAAGCTAAAATTTGCATTAAATTAAAATATTCATCTCCTATACGCTTTTAACTTACAACCACCAATGCAAACGTCAGACACAATTGTCAGTTCAGAATTTAAAGATTTATCTTAAGTGACATAAAAATA
The DNA here is from genome assembly GCA_037127315.1 of Ascarosepion bandense. NCBI lineage: Eukaryota > Metazoa > Mollusca > Cephalopoda > Sepiida > Sepiidae > Ascarosepion > Ascarosepion bandense. Next base: position 732,146 of record JBBBDQ010001046.1, read on the forward strand.
ATTGCTGTCTTGGAGGACACTAAAACATTCAGTGAGTTTCGTTATTGTCCAAGTGATTCAGATTGTCATCACAATTCAAATCTCATCTTGACCCCTGACGCCAATGTTAATTTTTTACGAGAGTTCTTCGTAAGTCTTATTCGTGTGATCCTAATTTCTTTATAGTAACTAAGAAAATTGACGGGCTTTGTTATTTTATTGCCTCCTTTTTCTGAATATCTGACAATTACGTGGATTTATATTGATATACAACTAGAATGATGGCATTTTCTTCCAGTATATAATAGTGCTGTTCGACGCTTTATATATTCATCTTCATAATTAGATTTTTGATAATTTAATCTCTGGAAATCTTTACAGTAGATAGCATCGTCGTTGTTTAAATATCTTAGGGATACAGAATTTCAAATGTGATTAAATAGAATGCATTATTAAACTTCATATTCAACATATATTTAAGAATATTCATAAAAATGAAATATAAATTTCTCTGCTTAATAACATTTTGAAAAATATAACGGTTGTGATAATTAAAAGGTGCAATTGGTGAATTGTCGTCTATGGAACGCCAAAATTAAATTAACACATGTCATCTCATTTTAACAGATATATTTACCACATTTAAACAAAAATATCTTGATATAATAAAGATTTACTTTAATGAAATCGCCATTGGTTTTAACCCAAATATGAAGACAACCTCGGGATCTCATGCATTTCTTCTGGATGTTAGTCTTGCTTAAATTGGTGAATTTTGATATAATCTTTCCTTCAGTTCATCTTTGATTTTAAAAGGAATTTTTGTTGGTCTCTCGGACAACTGCGCCCCATATATTATAATAAGGGGCGTTGTAGTCTTGGTGGTTAGCTGGCCAGATTTAAGGCATTATATGCCCTCGGAAATTATCTAACAGCCATGACTAGTTTCTCTTGCTTTTGTGCAACTTGTAGTGTGTTGTTACAGACAGCCTATTGACCCAGAGAACACTACCTACTCAAGGCACTTGATGTAGGCCTCCGTGTTGAACCCGAGTACCTGTGGGAAGATAATTTGAGGCATCAATTTACCACCATTAGTGATCACTCCTAACATCTTCGTAATTACCATTTGACTTTTTCATCTCTTTCCGAAATACAAGCATAGATTGCTATTCAAATATAACATTCTCCCGAAGTGAATGCTAAACAAATTATCATTATTTTCATAATACACACACACACACACACACACACACACACACACACACACACACACACACATATATATATATATATATATATATATATATATATATATATATGTTGTGTGAGGGGGAGAGTGTGTGAGATTAATAGAAAGAGAGAACAGGGAGAAGGTTAAATAAATGCTATAAAGTCAGTGAGGTTAATATTTATGTACTCTCTGGGGTCCTCTTGTCTTCTTAAGCCTTTTAGTCTACAAGACAAATATGATCAAATATAGGTGCCCCGTTAGATATGCTTCTGTAAAAATATAGTACGAAACAAGGAAAATAGTTTTAAGCTGCTGTGTAATAAGTGTATGATAGTTTGTACTAGAAGATCTATTAAACGGTAAAAAAGAATACTAATGATACGATTGAGCGAACGTGTGAGTAACAAAATTTAAGAGAAACTGAAAAAAAACGAAAACTAATAACATAACATGAGAAACAGACAGTTGAAGTTTCTAGCAAAAATATTGAGGAAGGAAGGATTGTAAAATACAGAACTAGTTGGACAGAAAAGGGCCAAGTGATACAGAGGTAAACAAAGCATAACATAATTAAAAACTGGAGTAAATGGATGTCAGAGTTAGCTTAGGCGTAATAAACGAAATGCAAAAATCATTCAAAATACTCGGACAAGTGGTGAAAACCAGGACTGCGTGAAGAAGAAACATAAGCATCCATTACTTTCCTATGATAATTCTAGCCCCTTATTTGGTCAAAATTTAATCTTTATGTAAACAGAATGTCTTAACAATCAAATCTTTGCATATCACTTGTTTCTGCAGGTTTGCTGAATGGATTTATAATATCTAAAATGTGCTAAAATGGCTCCATATACCTAACTTTTCTTTTCTAATCTGAAAATGTTGGTTTCGCATTTTTTTAAACTTTTCATGAGATCTCCTTGAATGCTATGGCGCCAGCTGAGACGATCATCATTTAACTGTTCCGAGCTACGAGAGTCGAGGTCAATGATTTTTAGTTAGAAACTTGCAATTTTCTCTCTCACATAATGATTTCCCTTGAATAGTATAGTGCCAGCCGCGGTGATAATTTCCTATATGTTCGTAGCTTCGTGAGTTGATACCTGTGAATTTCAAAATTATCTTGCAATGTTTTCCTCGTCATGCATGTTTTTTTTTGTTTTGTTTTTATTCACCCCGAGCAAGGCATGTCACTGCCACAACTGCGCCGCAAGTAACTTCCTGCAAATTTTTCTCGCTTTTTATGAGTTCCAGTTTAATGATATGGGGCAAACATTGGTGAGCATCTCCTAGCTGTTGCACACAAAGTGATTCGTTTCTCAGACAGCCTTCTACAGTCTTTTTCTCGCCCTGAATATTTTTCTAATCAAATAATATGGCTACGAGTTTCGATCCTTATGCTTTTCAGTCAACGTTTTGCAAAACTATTCTCGCCATTCATCGTTATCATTCAAATATTCTGGCACCAGCCGATGCCTGTGTGATTCAGGCAAGCAGTACAAATTGTTCTGGTTTTACATGATTTCTACTTGAATAATATGGCGCTAGCCGCGGCGTTTCTCTTCTAGTTTTTCCCAGCTAGTAAAGTTGATGCCTGTGGGTTTCATGTAACCTTTTGCAATAACCTTTTTTTCATTCATTTCAATAATTAATGGCTAACCGTGATTATCGTCTCCTACATGTCCACAGCTACTATAAACATTGCCTATGAGATGCAGGTAGCCATTTAAAAAATTTATCTCACCATTCATGATATCCACTTCATTAATATACAGCCATCTGTGTTGACAGTCTTTTAGCTGTTCCTAGCAACGACTGTTGAGGTCTGGATGTGTCAGGTCACCTCTTGCACATTTTTTCTCGAACTTCATGAAATCTACATGAATAATATGACGCTAACTGCGGCGATCATATTTTAAATGTTCCGACTTACGTTGCTCGATTCTTGTGAAATTCAGGTAATTATCTTGCAAATTTATATAGACCTTAGTAATTTCGACATTAATAAGATTGCGCTAGCCGCAGTTATTGTAGCTAAGCTGTTCCACGGTATGGAAATCGGTTCTCTTTATTTCAGTTAACGATTCGCAAAATTTTTGTCAACCTTTATGATTTCCATTTGAATAATATGGTGCCAGCCACGCATATTATTTCCTAAATGTTTCTAGCTACAAAAGAAGATGCGCGCTATTCTCACGTATCCTTTTTAAATTGTTTCTTCTCATTCATAATAGCATGACACCAGCTGATGCGATCTTCTCCTACGTGCTGACAGATACAAGTATAGATTCCTGAGAGTTTTACGTAATCCGTTCCAAACTTAATCTCGCACTTTTCCAAACCTACTTGAATATTATGTTGCCAGCCGCGGCGATGTTTCTATACTTGTTCCTGCCTACCTGAGTCAATGCCTGTGAATTTCAGTATGATACTTGCAAACGTTTCCTCTTTCTTTATGTTTTCTATCTAATTATATGGCACCAGCCTCAACAATTGTTTCTTGGTTTGTTTCAGTTACAAGAATCGAAAAATGTATCAAATTGCAAACTTTATCTCGCACTAGCTGTTCCTGATTAAGTGATTCGATGTGAGTACCTTTCAATAAATTTTTCGCAATAATTTTTGTGTTGATCATTATGTCCACTTTAATAATATGGAACCGATGCGATCGTTTGTCAGAATTTCACAGCTGACAATGCCTGTGAATTTCAGATAAACAAATGCAAAATTCTTCTCGCCCTTCATATTTCTCACAAATAATAAACTGCAGGTATCTACAGCCGTCTCCTATACTTTCCCTGCTACAAGATTCGAAGCATGTGAATTTCGCTTAATTTTTTTGAAAAAGTGTCACACTCATAACACTTTCTACATGAATCATATGTTGCCAACCGTGCCGATCGTCTCCTAACTTTCCCGTCTAAGAAAGACATTGCCTGTGACTTTCAGGTAGCTCCATTCAAAAATTTTCTCGGCATTTATGATTCCTACGTGAATAAAGTATTGCCAGACTTGACGATCGTTTGCAAGTTTTTCCCGATGTCAGTAATTTTCAGAAAAACACTTGCAATCTTTTTCTCGCAATTTTGATATCAACTTGAGTAATATACCGTCTTCAGGGGGCTCGTTTCTTAGCTAGAATTACGAAGCTCGGGAGTTTCAAGTAACTTATTGCAACATTTCTTTCCATTAATGAATTCCACTTGAATAATATAACGACAGTTGAGGTAATTGTTTGCAAGTTTTTCCGAAATACCAAGGTCGATGCCTGTGAATTTCAGGTAACCATTTGCAAGTGTTTTCGCCCAATTCTTATTTACATCTTGAATAATTTTCCGCCGGCCGCAGTCTCTTATCTGTTCCCACTTACGTGTATCAAAATGGTGAATTTTAAGTAATCTTTTGCAAAATTTATCTCACCGTTAATGCTTTACTCTTGAATAATATAGGGCCACCCACGGGAAGCCTCTCCTAAGAGTTTCGACAAACATCTTGCAAAGTTCCTTGAACCGTGTTGCTGGTTGATCTACTGTGCGGCTTTCCCCTGACAAGCTCAGAATACATGATGTAATTTTATACACAGCCACCATTCATGCAAAGTTCATGTTGTCCAGTATTCGCAGCCGTAAATATGAATACTAAAAAAAAATGCCATTTATTAGTTTAGTTTAAGGTGGCAGGTCAGCTGACTGTTGTCCTCTAATCTCTCGTCCAGGTAAAAAAAAGGCCGATAGAAATAAGAGAATGGTTTAATTTTTCAAGGACAGGGATGATATAGAAAGAAATATAAAAAAAATAAAAACACTAATAAAATACACACACACACACACACACACACACACACACACACACACACACATATATATATATATATATATATATATATATATGCGGTTTGTTAGATAGAAATATCACAAATATTTAGAGAGTGGATCAACGTGATGGTATAAGCTGGTTTGTAAATGAGCTCTTTAATATCATTTTAAGAGAATTAATAATGATTCCCTTTCCTCTAAGTGCATTTCATTGAAGAAACAAATTATTTGAAAATGCAACTTATTGGGAAGGGCTCATCTTTGTGCCAAGAACGTTTGATAAGCGTTAAAAAGTTTGCTTCCCTCAAGCTCACGAGGAAATTAGCGCAAACTGTGAGCTCAAACTGTGAGTCCGTTAAATGATTATAATATTTTCTAATGGTAGGGCAACTGAGTACATTATCTTCAACTACATGTAGTTGAATACATAGTGTAAATAGTTAAATGTTCAATATTTTGGGTAAAACGTAAAATGATATTATTCTGTTGAGAGCTAAACGATTAAATGATAATGGGCTAATCGTTAAAAATATCACATATTTAGCAAGATAAGTCTAAGTTAATAACACAGGAATGTATCAGTATTAAGAAAAAAATATTTAAACCGTTAACTTTCAGTTGTGTGAAAATATCATATTATTTTTCCTAACATATTAGTTGTTTCATTTTACTGAGAATATATATATATATATATATATATATATATATATATATATATATATATACTGCTGATTAAAGATCAAACGTATCAAAATGTTAATTCTTTTGTGTTTCAGTTTTTGATTATTACCACCAACACATTATCATTTGCAGGCATGACATAATAAAAGTTCATGCCTGCAAATATGTTTTTTATTTTTACTCAACGCATCAAGAAAAAAAAACGAGAATGTCATAAGCATGAAAGAGGGAACGGGTAGAGCATTACTTAAAACTTCTGAGTAGAGGGACGATTGATTTAATAACAAAAGTATAACGAGATTAGAAAAATAGAAGCTTGCGATTGAAGTAGCATATCATTTGTTTTAGATTGCAGTTATCAGGGAATCTTGTAAAAGAAATGACCTCCACAATCGGTAAATGCGATAAAATATATGTTGGCGTAAAAGTATCAATGACATTAAGCTGGCCTAACAGTACATTCATATGACCTAAATGCCAGTCTTGTAACTAGTTTGAATCCATGTTGTCTGTACGCCATGCATCAAAGCTCATTACTACAGCTGCAATGAAAACATTTGTAGAAAAAACGGATAACACACGCTACATTGGTGAGAATCTAACAGAAAAGAAAATAGCATGTCAGGATCGATTACATTGCAGATATTTCTTTGGCGTTTATCAAGAATCCTTTTTGCTTCAACTAATGTTTTTCAGAAGACTATAATTTTATATCAAATTAAAGTATGTTTCCTTGATAAATGAAAATATACAGGTTGGTTACACGAGGACAAAATTCTCGATGAAAATTAAGTTACATATGTTACGTTCATGATTTTACACAACATTTAAATTAACATTCCTGTCTTTATTCACAAATTACAGAAATATTAATATAGTTTACCATGAACATAAAAAAATTGACATATTATTATAGTAACAATATTTTGAAATGCCTATACCATTAAGACATCTTAATTGTATTTTTAATTACAATCATAGCATAATTTTTAAGACACATAAATTATTGCTTTAGAAAATTACAAATATAAATTAAACTATCACTCTTAGTAGTAAATTTTAAATTTGGAATAAAATATAACGTTCTATGCGCTTGCGAATAAACTCTGAAAATCATTTCCTTTTGTCTTAGACTTTGATCCCTAAAGATGTTCGATGAGATTGAAAGTAACTGCGAAAATAAAAATAATGCAAGAACTACAGCACATTTCTTGTGATGTTTAAATATATATGTAATATAACAATCCCGCCCCACCCGAGGAAGCTGAGCAAGCGGGGGCGTTTTCCGGCCGTTGAAAGGAACGGATGGTTGTTTGACCTTATTTCCGGCAGTAGCGGAAATGGCTACAAAAGGCAGACAGAACATGTGTCTCTGAGAATTACGTAGGCGTCGCGTGGGCGTCGCGTGGGCGTCGCGTGATCAAGGCAAAGCCGGAAGAAACAAGTCCCGGTTTTGGAAGATATATAAAGACCGCGAAAGCACGGACAGACGAGTCTAGACAGAGGCAGACAGAGGAGCAACAGATACGACGACACTCCCCCGTCACCCCGTCAACCCTGGAAGCGCGCTCTCACTCTCTGTTCACTAGGCTACACGGTCCATCGTTCATTAATAAAAAAAATCATTTGATATATTTTTATATACATGCTTGTTTGTTGTTTATTGGTATACAACAGACCATACGTTTTGGTGCTAGTGACTTGCTGTTTTGAAACAACTAAACAGATTGATACGAACTGGTTTACCACGGCAACAGAATTACTGCCACCAGATAGAAAGAAGACGAAAATAGAGGCAGCGGACGAATATAGACCATAGCCATCAACGAAAGGTAAGTGACTCTTTGATGTGATAGTGTGTGTGCTCGTGTTTATAGTAGGTCTCGTTAAAAAAAAAAAAAATGCATACTTTTGCCGATCTGACCATAGAAATGAGAAATATGGATTGTTCGGTAGAACGGAGGTGGTGAAACAGACTACATGTAGGGAGTAGCGCATTAGGTTTGGGGTTGACGGGGAGGAGTGGGGTGTTAAAGTTGACGGGGATGAAGAAAGTTGAAATATTTGCCTGTCTGTAGGTGTAGGGCATCTGAGTTGGTGATTTGTTTTTTCTTTTTTTGTTAATATTTTACCATACATGTGAAGAGAGTTAGAGTGGATAATTGGATTAACTTGTTGATAACAATGTTTTCTTTGGTTTGTGCAAGAAAATAGTTAATATTTCGTAGAATAAATAATTAATGAAATAATTTTGGTTTGTGTCTTAATTTTACTTAAAAAGCGGCATGAACTTTCCAGACAACCCGATAGAAATATTGACGAACAACTATTCTCAATGTGATTATGAAGGTCAGTTGTATGGTTGAAATAGTTGAGTTTTTCTGACCAGTACTCGAGCCGAATAAAAAAAAAACAAAAAAAAAACAATCGATGTCCTACGTACACAAACTTTCCCCAATTGGAGTATTAGCGTAAAATGACCCTCTCCATTTTCTCCATTTGGCCTTGTATTGCATGAACTAAATCAAAATTGGTAAACATTAAAAATTATAAATGTAGCTGAATGCTACCACAATAGGAAAATCAGAGAAACGAAAGGGTTCTTTAATTTTGATCTCGTCAACAGAATTTGTTCGTAAACGTCAATTTGTAATCTTTACACAGATATTGTCAAAATTTAAAAATGTTTGTGTTTTGCGTGACATTTCTACAGCATAGAAATGACTTAAATGTTATCGAGAGTTTTAAAGTCTAATTTTAATTATGCAGTTAACAACAGCCAACAAAATCGCCAATTATAAATATATCTCAACATCGTTGCTTGAAAACAACTGCATTGTTTGGTTATTTCTTTGCGAATACACCGATTTTATATATTCTTAAAACATTCACCCGCGTCTCAGTGTTTCGCGATATGAGTCAGATATTGAAAAGATATTTTGTTATCAATATGGTGGAATCGGATTATTTGGGGAGATTTGGGAAAATTAAATTAAAATGTAAAACTTATTTTTATTTACGTAAAAGTACTTCACTTTTATGCTTTTGTGCAGGTTCCCATCAATTCAACATCCTCTGTGAATTTTCATTTATGTGACTTGGGAAATATCTTTTGAAGATATATTAATTTCTGAAAACTAGTAAATACCTTGGAACAGGTAGATATGGAAAGATTTATTGAAGGATATGACGAACTCCCGAGGAAGTTGACGATAGGAGTCATTGCTGGCGTGGTCGGCGTAATAATAATCCTGGGAATAATAGCCAGGAAGCGGATTTTTAAGTGTAAAAGAAGCAACAGTGCTTCGGAAAAGGAAATTGAGTTATCCGCTGTGAATAGTAATCCGGGGTCAACGGGCGTTCAACACTCTGCATTAAACAGAGAGATGTCAACAAATCAGATATGCTTGGTTTCGAATCCAGAGGAAGTAGTTCAGGGAATGGAAAGCATTGTACAAACTAATGAACTACGAGTCACTGGTCCATTTTTTTTAGACTAAATTAATATCCTCCACAAGTAAATTGCATGCGGATTAACGTTGGAATCGGGGTAATTTTCTTCATTTTCTATTGAACATTTCTCGGTCAGACTATGAATGTTATGTACGGCAGATAATGGCCATTTTTTCTGTGTTCAAACATAGTATGTTTGAAATTAAATTAAATTAAATGAGGTTACAGGTGTAACAATAAACTCGAGCAGAGGCACACATGGTGTTGGTCAAAGGTCATTTACTCGATGTCAGTTTAGAAACTGGGGGCGCGGTTACCGCTTAATAATCATGTGGTTATGCATCGAGGAGTCTACGCTTATGGACAGAGTCGAGAATGAAAATGAACATTTTTAAGAACTTTGCCCTCAATTCTGTGAAAATGGATATTAAAAAAAAAAAAAAAAAAAAAAGAACAATGAAACATCGAGCTGGTAGAACAATTTTCAAGATGGACACGAACATTGTTAGGTTGCCGATGTAGGCTCCCCTATTTTTTTTTTTGTTGTTGTTTTGTTTGTTTCGACACATGTTTTATATAATTGTCGGGCTTGTGTGGCATGGGGAGGAGAGTGAGGATGTTGCGTTTAAAATGTTCTTAGGTGAACATTTTGGAAAATGGGTGGGCGAGGAATGTAATATAACAATCCCGCCCAACCCGAGGAGGCTGAGCAAGCGGGGGCGTTTTCCGGCCGTTGAAAGGAACGGATGGTTGTTTGACCTTATTTCCGGCAGTAGCGGAAATGGCTACAAGAGGCAGACAGAACAGGTGTCTCTGAGAATTACGTAGGCGTCGCGTGGGCGTCGCGTGATCAAGGCAAAGCCGGAAGAAACAAGTCCCGGTTTTGGAAGATATATAAAGACCGCGAAAGCACGGACAGACGAGTCTAGACAGAGGCAGACAGAGGAGCAACAGATACGACGACACTCCCCCGTCACCCCGTCAACCCTGGAAGCGCGCTCTCACTCTCTGTTCACTAGGCTACACGGTCCATCGTTCATTAATAAAAAAATCACTTGATATATTTTTATATACATGTTTGTTTGTTGTTTATTGGTATACAACATATATAACACGAAGAAATTAGTTGCAGAATATTTTCTCATATCTGCATAAACATGATGGATAAATGCTTTCTTTTCAAAACGGTTACCTACGAGCTTGAGAAAATGTATTACATTTAAACAATATCGAATAATAAGAAACACAAACTAGATTGAATTATCAAAACATTGCACTAATCTAGCTTAAATTACATAAATGCTTTAAAAATATCTCACGAAATAATATACATTCGAGCGAACTGAAATTTGTCTGGTGTAAAATAAACAATTGCACACTTAAAATGAAGGAATTTATGTTTGTTTAATACATATTTGAAGATAACGATTCTATTAAAAAACTTTTTTCTGAGTTTGCATTTAAAGTAAACCTTTAAGGGTTTTCCCTTCTTTTCGTCAGATATTTTAACATTTCCAGTTGTATTGCTTCAGTACTACATTTCAATGTTGAAAAAGCGTGTCCAAAATGCCTGTAGGAATTACAGGCACTTGGACCAATTATCGATGTTTTTAAATTCATTGAGAACAATGAATCCATCATAGAATTGAATCGGTTAAAGAATTTATATTTTCTTCTGACATTTTCCCTGAAGTAGTTTTGGTCTGATCAACAAATGCAACAGTAAACATTTGTGACTAGAAGTGGGTAGCATTTTGAAAATTATATCTGCTTGTATATTATAAATAATAATATTTATGAAAAGATAATTCAAAACTGAAGCATTAAACGTCTTATAACGATGAAAATATTCATATTTTGCATAATCTCTATTAATTAGATGGGGAAAATACAATTTAAATATTAAGGAATAAATATGATAAGATTATAATTTTTGAACATACCTAATGACAGGACATGTTTGTCAAGTTTCATTGCATGGAATAGTTTGTTTGTTTTTAAGTTGAAACATAAAACACCGGCTCTTTGTTTTCGTATAAACTCATTTCAATTAGGTTTTCTTGGTAATACGATTATATGGCCAAATGGCCTAACATGATTTAATTTTTTTCCGTGTCCTACGTTCGGACTAAATAATAGCCGACTGCATGCTGCGGAGAGAAGTAAGAACCTCTGAAAAATTATGGTTAACTGACGAATCACGTATAAAAAAGCCTATATTTAGAAACAAAAAAATTCTAAACTGATGAATCACATGGAATCTCTTGTATAGTATTGTTGTGGGTAATATATAAGTCTGCAAATAGATATAGAGTGACGGAAGAGAGCAAAAGCTAAACGGACACATCATTAAAAATATTTTATCGGGTATATTTTGTTAAATAAAATACATGGGCTAATATAAAATTTTATGATGATCTATGAAAAATATGTTTACATATTTATATAGAGGGAGAGAATGAGACGGAATTTATTTTTCTGAAAAGGATAATTTTGCAGCTGTTGAGATTTGTTTTCCTGAAAAAACAGTCTTGTAGTTTTTAAAATGTATTCTCATGAATAGAATAGTTTTGTAATCGTTGAGAAGTGTTGTGCTAAGAAGAAAAATTATCGTACCACATCACACAGTAACTCTGTAACCGACCTTGCTGGTGTCCACACCTTTAATTTTTCAATCACCCAATCACTTACGCAATTGGTGGACTTCCCAACGCGTTTCTCCAATAGCCCTAAGGCAAGAAACTCGCTACTAGACCTCTGCTTCACTTCCACCTCAAATTCTTGCTCCACCAGACAGCTCTGCCCTCTCGGAAATTCTGACCACGCCGTAGTTTCTGTCAACATCACTTTCCACTCCACCCCTACCTAAGAAACCCAGACTAACAGAATATCCTACTGCTATCAAAGAGCAAACTGTGATTCGTTCCGTGACTTCCTCTGCGACATTCCTTGGAACAATGTTTTTAGTCTTCCCATCAAAGACTATGCATCAGAGGTCTCCTTCTGGGTTAAGGCTGGCATCGATGCATTCATCTCTGCCAAGAAGAATCAGCTTAAATCCCATTCGTCTCTCTAGTTCTCGCTCGCTTGCTCGGCCGCCATTGCCTACCGGAATCACTTCTTCCGGCTTTATCGTAGACATGCGTCGGACCAAAACAGGCGCCTTTTCGCCCCAGCTCGTAATAAGTGTAAAAAGATACTTAACGAAGCTAAGATGCTGTTTGCTGCCAGGATGAAGCATCGCATAGCATCCTCTAAGTTCGGTACAAAAGATTACTGGCGCCTCTGCAAACGCGTGCTTAGCAAGAGTAAGTCCTCAATACCGCCAGTAATAAATGACTGTGAGGTCTTCACCTCCTCAGCGGACAAGGCTGAATGCTTTGCCCATAGATTCTCGACCAATTCGACTCTGGATTCGTCTGGAATCCATACACCCGATTTCCCATCTAGAAAATGCGGCCCAATTGAATGATGTCCACATCACCATCTCGCTGATTTCTAGCATACTCTCAAAACTGGACCCTCAGAAAGCGAGTGGTGGGGATGGAATCCCAATCATAGTTTTAAAGAATTGTGCCCCTGAACTCTCCTCTATCCTTTCTAAGCTCTACAACCTCTGCCTATCTTCCTCCTGATTTCCTGCCTGTTGGAACTCTTCTTCTGTGGTTCCAATATTCAAGAACACTGGTGAACCATCGGACCTCGCGAATTACCGCCCCATCAGTCTGCTTCCGATCTTCGGCAAAGTGTTCGAAGCCATTATCAATGCCGAGCTCGTTTAGCATCTCACGGCCCACGGGCTCCTCTCGGACAAACAGTATGGCTTCCGCTTCACCAGGTCTACTGCTGATATGCTAACGACCATCCCCGAGTATATATACCAGGCTCTCGACAAGAATGGTGAAGACCGAACCGTCGACTTGGATATCTCTAAAGCATTCGACAGAGTATGGCATGCCGGCCTTCTAGGGAAACTGCGAAGCTATGGCATAACTGGACTTTTGTTGGACTTAATCCGGTCATTCCTCTCTAACCGCAAACTGAATGTGGTATTAAACGGACATGCCTCCCAGAACTACCCTACAAACGCGGGTGTACTCCAAGGCTCTATCCTAGGTCCTACGCTCTTTCTAATCTATATCAATGATCTCCCCGATGCCATAAGATCACAAGTAGGCATCTACGCCGATGATACCAAAGTTTACTCTCGCCTCGATCAAAAATCTGGTGTTGATGACAAGGTGAACCTCGCTGCCGAGCTTGAGAAAGACCTCCAATCCGTGGTGGATAGGGGTAAGAAATGGCTCGTGAAATTCAATTCTTCCAAAACGAAGCTGCTGTCAATTAACCACCACTGTTAACCGCACTTCCCTCCCATTAGCATGGAACAGGCTTGCTCCCCAGAGAGTAAATCACTACGCCTGCTTGGCCTGACACTCTCAGCGGACCTCAAGTGGAATGACTACGTCGAATCCATTGGTAAATCCGTAGCTATGAAAGTCGGCTCTCTGTGCAGGGCCCGGAATTTCTTTCTGGCTGAATCTATCATGCAATTATATAAATCCACCATCCACCCGTGTATTGAGTACTGCTGCCACATCTGTTCGGGTGCTCCTTCTATTCTCCTCTGGGTTCTTGACAAAATACAGCGAAGAATCTGTAATGTGATTGATACCGACTTGGCTGACCGCCTGCAGTATCTCTCTCACCGGCGTGACGTGGCTTCCCTGTTCCTCTTTTATAAATACTTTCATGGCTTCTGTTCTGACGAACTTAAATCACTGGTGCCCCCTAGATGTGAATTTGCACGAGATACTACATTGGCACCTAGGTCCCACCCTTTTACAATGAAACCGATGAAATGTAACCACAATTTCTACTCCAATAGCTTCTTTCCTCGCACCTCCCGCCTGTGGAATTCCCTACAGCATGCTTGCTTCCCCGACGGCTACAACCTCCAGGGGTTTAAATGTAAGGTCAATAGACACCTCCTAACACACAAACTCACACACACACTCTCCAAGTCTCTCCCTATGTACATCCTAAGTCATCTATCACCCTCCTTCTGACATTTCCTATACCCAATCCCTCTATGTAACCCCCTGCGCTATAGTGGCAGTGGAATGCCTTGCTTGGGGTGACACGATTAAAAAGAAATCTCCCGAATGTAACTAACAAAACAAATGGCAAAATTCGGCTTTATTCATAAACATAGTCTACTTCTAGTGTGATGCATTGATTCTAATGCTACTCTTAGAAATCGATGGCTTTTTTAAAACGATTTGTCTTTGGACACAAAATACGCCTTATTTTCATATATCAATCATTCATTGGAGTCAAATATCCCTGCCTGGAAGATTATTTAATGCTGTAGGTCAGATCTGAGAAATTGGGTGCATGCAGAAGCAATTCAAATTGCAATTCATGTAGTTTAGCCATCGTTACATCGACTTGTGACACGATGTGTTGTCTTGGTGAAAGAACACATTTTCTTCTATATTTGTGGCCGATATTTGGTAATTTCTTCCTTCAACTGCACCAGTAATGCTATATAATATTCGACATTGATGGTTCGTCCTGTCTCAAGGTAATCAATGAACAAAATACCTTGCGCATTCCAAAATATAGAGACCAAATTTTTGCCGGCTGAAAGATGCTTCTTTGGTCGCTTTGGATTGCTTTTATTTGCTTCTCTCCACTCAGCTGACTACCGATTTGTCTCCAGAGTGACACTGGTCCATGATTCATCCATTGTCACATATTTATGCAAAAACTCATTCTTGTTGCTTTGAAAAAGTCGCAAACAACGCTCTGAATACTCAACATGTTTTTGTTTCTGATCGATTGTGTGCAAACGCGGCAGCCAATATGAGTACTCTTTCTTATTCAAAAATACTAATATAAAATGGTGAATACACTGCCTTCTGATATCTTCAATTCCTAAACTATCTGACGCAACTTCAATATACGTTCGGTCAAAATGAGTTTCTCGACATTTTTTGATAATTTTCGGAAGAACTGTCGATTTTGGGCGAGTTGAGCTTTCATCATCATTTTTGTCTGCACGACTGTGTTTATTGTCAGAGTACCACGTTTTAACCGTTGTTCTGTCGGAGCGGAGTCCGAATAACATATATCAAGTCATTGCTTTGATTTAACAGTATTTTCCTATGAGAAAGCAATGTTTTATCAACAAAGGAAATTCAGATTTTTCCATAATTTTGAAAATTTGCAACAGTAGCGTCAATTAAATAACTATTTTTGTAAACTACCAGTCCAAATTCATAGTGATACCTGAAGAAAATCATTGTGTAATAAAATATATGATAATAACAAGAAAGACAAATAAATGAGTCCTGACATAAATAATATATTTTCATTCCATAATTTCAGAACGTTTCTGCTAGCATACATTTATTTATTTTTACCTTGGTAGCTTTCTCATTTGAAATAATGTATAAAGTCAATGCTACTGAATATATGCTTACGAATAAGAAAGTATGCATATCGGCATATATTCATGCATTTGAGAGGTAAAATAAAAGACTCTGAAAAAATAAGGCTTGGAGAATTTAACACCCATAGAACATTATGAAGTCAAGATAAACAAAATGAAACCTATTGTAAATTATGGAACCGGTTTTTAAAAAGGGAATGCAGAACATGAAGAGACGATATAAGCAGTTGAAAAAATAATGCCTGGAGTGAAAACTGCAGGAAGAATCCAAGAGAGCTCTTCACGCGATAAAGAAACGCAAAAAGCAGATAAAAATAGAGAGCCCAATTAATATGATCTAAATATAGTAAGGAGGACACTGAACACATAATTAAAAACTACAGTTTAATTATTTGTTGAGGTTTCTCCTCATATATATATATATATATATATATATATATATATATATATATATATATATATATATATATTGCAATTCTCAATAAATAAATAAATAAATATTGCAAATCGTCTGAAGACACCACTCATGGTATAAACCTAGATCGCGTAATAACTGGTTTACAAATGAAAAATATTCAATCGTTTTACAGTACAATTGTATTGAACACTTTTTAGTAAAAATGTGCACTGCTCTAACCTTATTATAACCATAAACTAAGTAATTTAACAATATTGTTGATTGATTTATTTTTACGGTTCATCAGCTGTTTTTTTTCTGAATAGGCTTATACCTTTCCCAAATTTATCTATGCGTAAATGAATGTAACGAACATGAGTGGATCTGGAATACAGCTCTCCAGTTTAGAATTCTGAGCCCCAATCTATTACACAGTCTTACATCCAAATTTGCAGCGCCTGCATTTTAAAATTGCTCATTCATATTTGCAACAGAATTGGTTGAATTTCGGGGTTGTACAATGTTTTCAATATGATATGGTTTTGAACAAACACACATATATAAACACCCCCACATATATATTGTAACATAGGGAGATAACTAAAATACAAAAAAGAACATGCCCTTCCACAGTAAGCTGAGTGGTGAAGACAGACTGACTGACCAACGGTGAGAAAGAGGTCAAAACACTATCACCCGTGACTTAGAAAATAGAAACTCTTATTTTCTTGGAACATGTGATTGTCTCTGGAATAGAAATCATAATCAATTTTACACACGTGCTTTGTAAAAAAACCTTAAGTGAAAGAATGAATGCATGTCAAACTGTTTGGACGTACAATTTTGGCTTGTCAAACAGATGAAACAAAATTGAAAGAAATGAATGAGAGATTCCACCTTCAAAAGTCAATATTGTCTTCTATTTGACGTAATCGTTTCACTAGAAAGATATTTATATTTTTCACTTGAAGCATGATACAAACCCCATGTCATTAAGTACGTTGTTTTGTTTGAAATAAGATTTGAACCAATATTCGGTATTCAGACAATATTCACATTTTAATTTACTGAAGCCAAATTTCCGTATGATTATTTTGTTTATTTTTACATTTTCCTTTTCTCTTACAAAGCCAGAATCAATTATTAATTTCTTTCAATTTTGTTCCATCTGTTTGGTAGAGCCCCATTTGTACGTCTAATCAGTTTGACATGTAAACCGTTGATTTCTTTCAATAAGATATGAATGAACATTGAGTGGTCAGATATGGCTGACAAACATAACCTTTTGTACAGTATATGTCTTTATCCAAAACACAGGTTTACTATTCCATATGTATTTCATACACCGCATAATAAAGAATACATTCTCTTCTCCCTACCAAGTATTCCTCACTTGAATTATATGTATATTAAAAACTTGTTTATGTTATTCAAACGGTTGTTTGTCTAATTATTCCATCACTGCTGAATCATTTTTCTATCTTCTAGATTATTTCTCTACGCGTTGTCGATATCAACAGTACTACAAACAGAACCTGAGCCCAGCCGGACAAAATAAAATTTACCATCTTTCTATTCAAATCTGAGATCAAATCGGAGACTTTATTTGAATTTCGCTAGTTTAAGACAAAAACAGGTGTTGATCAAATTTTATTGATAGGGTTCGCAGGTTCGAATCCTGCCAAATGTCATACATTTTCGTAACAAAAATTTATCGTAAATGATCAGGCCAGATGAAAAAATATACAGTTTGATTAAAAACAGCTTATCACCTCAAATACAAGTATCGATTAAAACTAATGTGTTAACAAATTACTTCCTCACCCTTCTTGCTGGTAGAACTCTCTGCAGGTCCATACTTTCCACTTAATTTGAATCTTCAAAAACTTACTGCAATCTCAACCCTTCTCTACAGTCTTCTTGTGTATTCTTCTATTCCTCTTGATCCTTAGTATTGTTTACACTTTCTAAATCTTTCATTCCCGCTAACCCCTTTTCGTCATAGTAGCATTACTTCTTTCTTGTGGTAAATATGATTTTAAAAGAAAATCAGAAAATATTTCTCAATGAAATTTAAATTGACAATCTTTAGGCAAATAAATTTATAAACTATCCCCTCAATTTTTTTTTACTCAGTAAATGTTCTTTTGCGTTGTGGCTCAGCGAATATTGGAACGGAAGGAGAAATCGGATAGTCAAATTCTAATTCCAGTTCAATTCGTTACATTCACTTAACGCAAATGCTCATTGCAAAGCTTTTAACGCGTCGCATCTCCCTCCAGCTATGGGTTATCATATCAAGACAGAATAAGTTCTAAATCCTTGGTTGGCATCCGGTTTACCACAGAAAGCAATGGCTGTTGCAAAAATATTCTGCGAATCCACTCAAATCTCTTTCGCGACATGATCATCCGAGAGTGTATCGCGTATGACTCTTAACTGGGTGAAATATCTCTTTTACGCGCTTTGTCTGTATTTTATGTGAAATGAGAACATCATATATTCTTGTATTAGCAACACATTGTTCCTTCATAAATTTAAAAAGAATACATTCAAATACTCATTAAATAACTTGTTATATTTCATAATTTCTAATTCTATGCAAAATGTTTCTAATGGCCATCATTATTGTAGAACTGCTCGATTTTTACGCTATATCGAATATCTATTAAATTATTTCTTCTTTTTAGACTCAGTTTTTGGCTAGTAATTCAAAGTAGTTCTGCCAGCTGCTGCTACAGAAAGAGAAATATCTATCTAAATATGTATGGCTAGTATAACGTTTAATATTTTGGAAATTTGAACCAAAAGACGACTCTAAATTTTAGTCACGCTTATTGCAAAAAATCCGTAGGAAAGTCACAAATCTGACTCATTTTTACTGTTATGGGTTAAATATTTGGTTAGACCAGGAATGCCAACCAGTTTACATAAAAAGAAATTTTAGAATTCTAAGTCGTTGATATGGCAACAGTTAAGTGCCATACGTGAAACACGCTTGTGCGATCATGTATTTTTCGAGACATGACTGACTGGGCAGAAGATTATCCCGCAGTAGGTTGCCATTGCTCTCTACGGTAGACTGGTTGCCGACCAAAGGTTATAAAACCCAATCTGTCCTACTATTTAACCCATAACTGGAGGGAAGAGACGGATTAATACCTTTCCCAAGGGTATTTGTGCGTAAGTGAATGCAATGGAGTCAACTGGAATTCGAACTCGGCTCTCCGGTTTCTCGTTCCGAGCCGATATCCACCATACCACAACGCACATCCGTCATGGCAGCAGATAACCAATCCTATATATCTTCCAGTAAAGAATGGTTACTCACAGAAAATTAATGGAAACTGTCTAGTCAATGACCTCCTATGTTCTGAAGTGATATTTAATTTTCATCATTCTAACTGATGATACCGTAACATTTGCAAATGATTTCTATACGATTATAACGCGCTTTTGTGTAATTTTTTTCAAGTTTTCTCAAGAAGCATATAACTATTTTCAGTTGTATATAAGTGTATTTATATTTCTCTGCTTATGAACCTTTCAGCTATCAAGTCACTATGTAATGAAATACAAACATTAAAATGATAACGACAAAAACTTTTTCAGTTGTTTATTGAGATAAGTTTTAATGAAAAATATATTTTAATTTTGAATACCGGGGATTAAATCGAGTCGAAAAATTGCAAGTACACATTTATAAAAGAAATGGACAGATACTTTTCGTTATTAATCATATATAAATACAAATCTAGGTAATGTGGTCACATTTCTCATAGGAATAATGTTTCTTTCAGCATTTACATCACGCACCTCCGTGGATAAGGACCAGAAAGTGGTATGGAATGGTACCAAATCTTTCAAAGGTTATATTCTTATCTAAGGAGAGATTGATCTCCTTAACGGCTCCCTTTATAAAATATAGACGTAAACATTGTGATAGCTTAATTATAATTACTACTTTAATTAGATAAGGATTAAATGCCTGATTTCGTCTCCGAAATGAGGATTGCATGAAGACATTTATTATATACAATATACTATCTACCGTCTTGTGATATATTCTATATTCTTCTTCTATTTGGCGTGTTCCATCATGACATAGTTAATTATAGCCCTTCATATCGTCTTATGCCTTGTAGCACTTAGCATCCCTCCTTCTACTGTTATCCTGATCAACATCTGATGAGTCAACTATCTGCTCATGTACATAAAATATGACACGCGTGGTTTTCCCTTGTCGCTACTTCTCTCTATGCGTTCCGTGAGCCTCAGATTTTCTAAACCCACGCTACTCACTAAATGTTCCAGAAACATCAGATGTTTTGTCCTGATGATAGTATGAGCTTTCTTTTTGTGTCCATCTCCGAAACCCCTTCATTGCGTATACGTTCAAGCCATAGTTTCTTCAACATGTTTCTATATGAGCAAGTTCAAATATAATGGTTAATTTCAAAAAGACCTACTCATAGAACTGTCTGGTATTAAGAGAATAACAATTTATTTAATATACCCATATTTTCGATGCTAATAAGTATAATGCAAACGTCTGGAATCCAATGTTCTTTCAGCTAAACACGTTCTGAATTTTTCACCAAAGTAAAAGAAAACAAAAATCACTTACCTTTGTTGATTCTGCCCTTTTATACATTCTTCCAATGTCGATACAATTAAAATCTCTATATATATATATATATATATATATATATATATATATATATATATATATATCGACTAAACAATTGTTAAAGTGGAGTAAAAATGGTTTAGTATTTAAAAATATTTCGAATATAATTAGACCCACTGGTTCAATTCGTCTCCGTTTATATGGGTTACAAAAGTTCATAAGAATGGGGCCTCATTACGACTAATTTTGTCTATAATTGAGTCTTCTCAACATCAAGTTGCTAGTTGGCTCTCTACAGTGTTACAGCCTCTGTTGCTACACTTTAGTAACTTTTGTATTAAAGATTCTTTCACATTTGTTGAATCAATGCAACATTTTTCACTCCCCAAGTTGTTGTTTCATGTGTTCATACGATATTTGTTCTCTTTTCACTCGTGTCCCTTTAATAGAGACAATAGAAATATGTTGTGATTTTCTTTATATATCTATATTGACTCCTCCAGATTTTCCGGGGTCGGTATTCATTGATTTAATGAAGTTCTCCACATCGTCGGTTGAATTTAGTTTCAATGATATTATGTATCGACAAATCGATGTGTTCGCGCGGGTTCGCCTTTGGGCTCATATCTAGCAAATATTTTTGTTGGCTATTGGAAGACATTTTTTTATTTTCTCGTAATGAACTACATTTAATGTATTATCGTAATTTGGATGAGACATTTTGTCTTTTTAATAATGAAAACGAAGCTGAATCTTTCCTCACCAGCTTAAATTTTGTGCACCAGTCCTTAGAATTTACAATTGAAAAGGAGTCCAATTGTTGTTTATCCTTTTTGGATGTCCTTGTTCTTAAGAATAATGTTAAACTTTTGACTTCAGTACACAAGAAGCCTACTTTTAATGGACTGTATATGCGTTGGGATTATTCTTGCCCCCGCAAACGCAAGATTAACCTAATTAAAGCCTAATATATAGGGCTCTTAAAAATTTATTCCAGTATTTTCCTTCCCGATGAAAAGGACTTTATTAAGATGACCTTTTCTCAGAATGGATATCCACTAGATATTTTGGATTCCACTATGTTTTTTGTCATCGAGAATGTTTATTACGTTACATCGTTAGATGTTAAAAAATGCCCAATTTATCTGCGACTGCCTTTCATTGGCACAGATGTTGAGGCCTTAGCTAGGCGAATTTCTTCTTCCATTAGTAGGTGTTATTTTGCTGCTAATGTGCGTGTAATATTTTTAGCACGAACAATTCTTTCCTTTATTCGTCAGGATGTTTTGCCTTTTCAAAATTTAAATTCTGTTGTTTGCAACATCAGGGTGGTTGTGGGTGCAAATAAATAGGTAAAACATCTCAGCCTTTAGATCAGAAAATCAAGCAGCATTTACCTCCGAGAACTTTTAACTCTACCGCAAACTGTTAAATACATCCGGGTAATCAGTAAGTCAACATGTTATTCATAGCAGGAATTGCGTTCCTGTCTTGCTGAAAATTTTACAATTATGGCTAGTTCGCAGTCTCATTTTATTTTAAGGGGATAGAGTCTATTTACATAAGGTCCCGGGGGCCTGCTCTCTGCAAGTAGAGAGAATGTCTTCTGGGACTTAGAATTATTGCGTTGTAGTATGTTTAAAGTTTGTTATGCCCATTTCATAATTCCATTTCACTTTTTAAGCCTAAAATTTCAGAGTTAAGATTTGATAAAGATGATGGCGAAACCGGTTGTCTTTTTTTAGATTTTTATAAAATTTTTATAAAATTTATATATATATATATATATATTCACTTCTGAGACAATTATTATATTTCTTGTGTAACTCGCGATGTCGGACTCAATGACGAGTTGTCGAATGCTGCAACCATTTGTACGTCGACGGAAATTAAATCTGAAAAGATTTCGTAGTCTGTCCTTATGACTTAGATGACAACAACTGTTAAATTTGCTATGCCGATGATCACTGTTCAAAAGCTTCTCAAATCTTATTTCATTTCTACCGGGGACCAATTCAGTCCTACTTCCACCTAAATAAATCTGCAACTTTTTATTCTTTAACCTAAACACCTTCAATTTCATTTTGTCGAGTAACAGGTTCTACCCATAACACCATAATAAGTTCCACATATCGAAGTTCATTTCTTCAAAATATCGACGATAACTATCAAGACAAATTTCATATTAGACAATTTCAAAGTTTTCTTCTCTGTCTATTTTCGTTTTCTTCTTCTTCTTCTTCTTTTTTTTTTTTTTTTTGCTTTTTATCTCTTCAGCCTAAATTAATAATCTGCAACAAACGCCTATCACGAAATTAATTGACTGAATTCAAAATGTAATAAAATATCTAATTTTTTATTTTTTTCAAAGAGATTTTCGTGACAAGCCGTGTGTGGAGAAGGTTCTTTGGTTGAAGTTGCCAGAACCCTCGCATGCAAAATCACTCCCACATCGGTGAAACCCGGTTGCTAAGGTCGTGTTAGAAAAACCGCTAAAATCCAAATCTCAAATTCAAACTAAAATTATACCTCATTTAAACTGCCAACTAGATGTCACTTCTGCTCTACTGGCAGCTGTCTTTCGGTGAAAATTTTGATATAACGAGTAACTTCTCTTGACACCGGCCTGACAAAACAAAAAAATCTAAATCCCAACGTATTCTTTTGCATCTGTTTGACATTTCAAAACAGTCTCCATTTTTTCGAAACTGAAATAGATATCTGGGTCATCTAGCGCAAATAATACAGATGTTAACTTAAGTAAAACGATGGAAAAATTCTCAGCAATATTAAGATTACTCTTTTTAAAATTCAAAGAAACCAACTTGATTCCTATTACAAACCCAAGCTACAAACACGGAATTACCAGGTGATTATTTCTTTTTTTACTTTTAATGTTTGTACATGAATATATATATATATATATATATATATATATATATATATACATACATACATATATATATATATATGTGTCTCTGTGTGTGTATGCGTGCGTGTGTGTGTGTGTGTTCATACACATGAATTTGAATATGCTTTATGTGCATGTCCTAAATTTTCAAATATTCAAAACTCATTTTGCAGTGCGCATTTTTATTCATAAATTGTTTGCTTACAATTCATGTTGCGTCCATTTTCTCGCTTTCTTTTATTACTTTCTGTATGAAGTTTTGTTGTCTCCTTTATGTGTCTGTTATCCACACTGTCATTCATAGATCAAATGCTGTTAAGAATATGACAAACTATTAGAATTTCTCTCAGAATTGTTTACTCTAAATATCGAATATATTGTTAAGAATATACATACTTTTTTTAAAACCTAATTGTTTACTTAAAGAACTAGGTTTGCATCTGTACAATCAGACTTTAGTTTCTTGATTATTCTAACATCCGTCAAAATAAATCAAACCTTCCTCGCAGTTTCAGTTGTTATTTGTGGCTTTCTTCAAAAGCTTCGGCCGTATATACACAACTTCATATATATACATTTATGCTATAACATGTAAGCTTTCTATATTTGTTATCTTTCTCAGTAATTCACTTGTCACGATCGAGTGTATCATAAGACAATACAGGTGAAACCAAATTTTCAGCATCACGTTTAAATCTGAAGGGACGTCGACTGACATTGATCACAAAAGCATAATTTATTTAGCAACTTCACATCGCAGACATTTTCCTCTGATTGACATTGACATCTCCGTTTTGGTAGGTGATTTCTTTGTCAGATTCAAAAATATATGATACGTGATATGAATCAGTACCAACGTGCAACATTCTTATCAATATGTATGCAACATTTTTAAGTATAATTGTTACAGTTTATAAAAACGTGACTCATACTCCCCTGAATGTCTTATCACATTAAGCGAAAATTTTGGTAGTGAAAGCAGTAATGCGAAATTGTTTTTATGGTTACATTGTGTGGTTTAAAAATGTAGTAATTAAAAAACTAACATGATGTTAAATTCTAAACTTTTACATATACAGAATATAAACACGTACAGGTAAAATCGAGTATTTTCTTATAAGATATCATATCATACAAAGACAAGAAAACATTTAATTAAATAAATATTTAATTTAAATAACACAAAAGCAATATATTCAAATATCTATGTTTACATTCGTAAAAAGGTGAGCATGCAAAATATTAGAAAATTGGCAATATACTCAGATATCTATATTTACATTCGTAAAAATGTGAGCGTACAAAATATTAAAAAATGAAATTAAAAGCTAGAAAAAATCGAAAATACGTAACATATCCTGCTATGCTAAGTTTACATTTAAGATAGAAAGAAGTCAACATGGTTAACATTAATATGAAGAGGAAACAATAAAATATACTGTTATAAATTTATTGAATGTTGAACATTGGTTGAAACTACAGAAAAGTCGCTAGTACGCAGGGTTTTACTAAGGGTGAAAATGAAAAGAAATATTTGGTATGGGGTTTATTGTGAAAACGAATAAACATGAATGGAATTCAAGAAGATACAAAATGGCGAAGCTGTTAATTTTTGAAGATTGCTCTCATCAAGAAACCATGTAAAAAAAGTGATTATTATAAGCGAGAAGCGCGAGTAAAGAATCTGTTAGAGTAGATGATACAGTTACATTTAACTATGTCAACAGCAAAATTGTGGGATCTGGATGTCATTCTAGTTGCTAGCTTAAACTCATATGGTCCGAGCACATAGGGAAAAATCTCATCAAAACATTTTCCATGAAAATGATTGTAGAAAGGAAGAAGTAAACCGTATAAAGTTGGCGGGAAAGTGCCAAATCAGGAACGATTACATTGCAGATCTTTCTTTGTATATAATAAAAAGCATGGAAATAAATATCATTAGCACTTGACACGGTATGACATTAATATTGCATTCACGGAATAATGGTAAATTTATAAATAGTCCAGATGAATTCTGACGAGAAATCTTGCTTTTATGAATCAGTGACGCATCTTTCTTAGCAGTTGATGAAAGTATGGATCCTATATATATATATATATATATGTACACACACACACACACACACACACACATATATATATATATATATATATATATATATATATATATATATATATTTAACTTCAGGATACTATTAACGGTCATGTGGATGGCAGGAAGAAATGTTTGCAGTGGTGGATAAAAGAGACTAGTTATTTTGCAGGCATTACGACTTACAAGTCATTTCATACCTTACTAATCCACTGACCTGAGATCATTTATTGCTGTTAAAATATAGATAAGTTAAGAATTTTAGAATCAAAACAGTCATACATTTTAGAAAAGAAATTCCTACATGCTCTCTATAAAATGTTGCTGATGATGAAGAGAAAAATGAATTTATATCATCAAAATGTATGTGTGCGCCATAAAATTATATTCAACTCAATGAATACCTCTCAAAACTACCATACGAACGCGGATGTCCCTCAAGGCTTTATCATAGGACTTACGCTCTTTCTGATCTACATTATCGATTTCGCCGATTCTATAAGATTCCAAGTAGGCATGTACGCTTACGACACCACTGTTTACTCTAGCCTCGGTCAAAAATCTGGTGTAGAGAACAAAGCGAACCTCCATGCCGAGCTTGAGAAGGACCTCACTGAGAGTAAAACACTACACCTCCTTGGCCTCACACTCTCAGCGGACCTGAAGTAGAATGACTATATCGAATCCATTGCTAAATCTGCTGCTATGAAAATCGGTTCTCTGTGAAGGACCTGGGAGTTTCTCCCGTCTGAGTCCATCCTGCACTTACATAAATCTACCATCCGCCCGTGTATTGAATACTGCTGCCACATCTGTTCTGGTGCCCCTGCTATTCTACTCGGCGTTCTTGAAAAATACAACGGAGAATCTGTAATGTGATCGATAGCGATATAAATACTTTCACAGCTTCTGCTCCGATGAACTTAGATCACTGGTGCCCCCTGGGTATGAATTTGCACGGGATACTAGATTAGCAACTAGGTCCCAGTAAAATGCAACCGTATTTTCTACTCTAACAATTTCTTTTCTCGCACTTCCCGCCTGTGGATTTACTTTCCATATACTTGCTTCCCCGACAGCTACAATCTTCAGGAATTTAAATGTAATGTCAATAGACAACTCTTATGACTCTAACTTGCATCCATTCTCTCAAACACTCTCCTCATCTACTCAACCACCATCATCGGTATCCTCATCCGTCTATCACCCTCCTTCCGACATTTCCTAAAACTAACCACTCTTTCTCATCAACTTCCAATAGTGATAGTGGAATGCCTGCTTGGAGTGAAATATATACACACACACACAAACACACACATATATATATAAGAATGTGGGTTGTTAGTTTATACACACACACACACACACACACACAACACACACACACACAACACACACACACACACATATGTGTGTGTTTATAGTCATCTGCAGACAGATTGTTTGGCTGTATCACAGCTCATCAGTAGGGTTAGACATCAGATTGTTTTTTAACCCGGGATTGAAATCTGACCGAATTGGCGTCAGTCGGCGATTCTACCTCTAATCTATGGTAGCTCGATATCAACTGTTGGAAAATCATTCCAGGTGTTCGTAAATATTTCTCCATCAGATGAGTAGATGTTTGACAGCCGTCTATGGTTGAGCCAATACAAAATTGATGTCATCGTCAATTACGATCTAATCATAGTTTTTCTTCAAACTGTTGAACATTTACACACACACACACACACACACACACACACACACACACATATATATATATATATATATATATATATATATACTAGCATAATAGCGGCTTGTTTACATAGCAGACTTCTTCTTCTTCTTCTATGTGCCCTGTTCTTTCAGGCCGTAGGCGATCATGGTTCTCCACGTCTCTCTATCCGTTGTGGCATTCTAGTATGTTTGCTTCCGTTACTCCTGTTAACCCCCGTTCCGTCAGCCATCTGATAAGACCCTGCAGATATGCTATCCGCTGCCTTCCCCTGTCTCTTTTTCCTTCTATTTGGCAAGTCAGTATCAGGTTCTCCAGGATATACTTCCTCATTGCGTGTCCCAGGAACTTCAGTTGTCTCTGCCTGATGATCAGTATCAATTTCCTTTTTGTTGCCATTCTTTCCAAAACCTCATCGTTGCTCGCATGCTCAGTCCACGATATCCGCAGCATCCTTCTGTAGAACCACATTTCCGCTGCTTCCAGTTTTGTCCTCATTTGCGATGATATTGTCCAGCATTCGCTGCCGTATTGAAGAACTGACATCACGTATCAGTCCAGCACTCTTTTCTTTGTTTCCAGTGAGATTTTCCTGTGTGTTAGTATTCGCTCAGCTTCTGGAACGCGTCCTTTGCCATGCCAATTCGCCTTCGGATCTCCGTGTCGCATTTTCCATCTCCAGTTAGAACACTTCCTAGGTATTTAAATTTTTCTACTTGCTTGAATCTCGTATCTCCCATTTGGCATTTTGGGTTGTACCTTTTGCTGATGACCATGCACTGAGTTTTCGTATAGCAGACGGTAGATCGAAAAAAGAGCTCAATGCTCAGCACAAATGAACTGCATATGCACTGCTCCCAATATTTTAAATAGAAGAACACACACCACTTACATGCTACCCAGGTTTCGACCAGACAGCTCCCTGCTGCTAGCCTGAAGATGTCTGCGGTGTTGAAATCTGTGTAGTAATAAATTTGTGTGTGTTTTGTCCTTTGTGTTTTAACATTTATGCATATATATATATATATATATATATATATATATATATATATATGCGTGTGTGTGTGTTAGTGTGAACCGTTCATTAAACTGAAAACTACAAACTTTACACTATTTCACCTACAATCTAAACAGCATAATTTGAAAAAAAGTAATGTTCACAGTCAAGCATATTCTGAAAGCACATAAAGGGGAAATATGGTACTGAAAAGTTTAATTCGGGAAAAGTTATATCCACAAAGCAAGAATAACAAACAGATACGTTATATAGTTTGAAACGTAATGTCTTGAAAATATAAATCATAACCATTAATATTAAGGCTGTAATATTAACTGACTTTTCTTATCTTTTAACTATGTTCTGATAATGATTTTAAGTAACGAAATGTTAGTAGTAAATAATAGTTAAACATACTGCTGCTCCTTGTAAATATTACATTTTATATATATATATATATATATATATATATATATATATATATATATATATATATATATTGCATATATATAAATATATAATTTCGATGGCTTTATAAATCAATTGGTAATCGCTTATTTCATGGACCTATACAGAGCGCTCTTTAAACCAAAATTATTCACAAAATTGAAAGGATTAGGTTTACCCAGACAAAATGAATCATGGGAAGAAAGGAAATAAAAATAAATAAAAATCTGAGATAGATGAGTAGATATACAATGTTAGTTATTATGGTAGCCTGTGTTGAAATCCAAGGTGTTAAGATGACCTTGTACTGAACTTTTGGTTGTCCATTCTCAAATAACTGACAGTAAATTTAGGTGGCGCATTTTCCCTAGAAGATTTAAATTGTTACACTTTTACATAAATTCTAACTGTAATAACAATATCTTCATTTTGTATATAATACTTTTCATCTATTTTAAAATATGTCAATAATATTTTTATCGTGCATGATAAGAATGTTAAAAAAGATAGGATAAGTGTCAATCATTATTATTAATAAAGAAATCAACAACAATATTTGATCATTCTTATAAATAATAATAACTAATAAAACTATAATAATAAAAATAACTAATACAAATGCAAAAATATTAATGTATATAAAATCTTTAACGGGGTGCTGCCTGCTACCATTGTAGGATTAAGGGGTTTATGTTATATACTTGCATGCACAGAAATTTTTAGTTGCACACTTATTTGGATATATCTACGTAAATATTTACATGCAAATACACTCACAGATGCATATGAAAAATTAATTAATTATATTTATGAATCCACATACATACACACATACTCACAAAAGTATGCATACACATATTCATATTCATCTATATACATATACATACCTACATACACCCACATGTACATATATAGGTACATCTCTACCTACAGATACACACCCACGTATACATATATATCCATATACATATAAGTACTCTTATATCCACATATCATATTTATAATCATCACAGTATTAATACAACTTCACCTCAAATAAAATTAATGATTGTTTTTTTTTACAGTTATGATTTTTAGTGATGTCATTTGTCACTTTTTAACCGAATCAAGCTTTTGATTGTAAATTATTTGTTTTTTTGTAGAAGTTTATATCAATTTTTGTTTCTGCATTTGAAAATGAGTTCATTCCTATGGTTTAATTGTTCTCTGGTATTTTAAAATTTTATTATTACAATTTTTTCCTCGTTGCATATAATACTTCTAACGCTGAAGTTGCTGGAAGTTTGTGCATGTCCGATGATATATATATATATATATATATATATATATATATATATATATAGTCATCTGTAGACAGATCTGTTTTGCTGTATCACAGCTCATCGGCACGGATAGATAGCCGATTGCGTTTTTTATCCAGGATTGAAACCCGAATGAAATTGGCGTCAGTCGGCGATTCTACCTCTGAGCTATCGGCGCTCGACAGAAGGAGTTAGAATTTTTAGCGTGTATATTATCATTATACACGCCCAACAGCTGAGAGTGTTTTAATTCCTTGCTGAATGAACGATGCGTATATGCTAGAATAACTACTGGTTTTCAAAGTTTACCATTCTTCTAGAGTGCTCAATCAGGGTATCAGAGCGTAAATCGTCATCCACAGACCGTTCTGTATTACAGCTCATCAGTGCGGTTAGACAGCCCATTGCTTTTTTACCCTGGACTGAAACCCGACCGAATTAGCGTCAGTCTGCGATTTTACCTTTGAGCTATTAGCGCTCGGTAGAAGGAGGCAGACTTTTTAGCGTGTATATTATTATTATGCTTGCGTTTCTGTATGTATGAATTCGAATATTTGTAGTATTTAAATACATAGTCCATTCATCAAAAGTGTCACCAGTAACATATATAAAGAGCAGACAGAATAATTTCAAATCAAATGTGGCAACCGAGAAAGACAAATTAGAACATATAAATGACATGGAAATGGGAAAGAAGTATATTTTCTTGCAAATGTAATCGCGTAACCCAAAGCAAATATCATTTATTTCAGATACTAGAACTTGCAAATAAGGAAGAAAAATATACAATTAAACTTAAAGAATAAAATATATTAAGAAATTAAATTATATATCTAAAGATCATGACCTTCAGTACACATAGATAAAAGTTCCTGTACTTATATAGAGACAGAAAAAGTATTAGCGCTTAATAAGTTTTAGGTAGCTTGAGGCATGAAAGTTGCATTTCCTTTTCAGCGTCTCCTCCTGAATAAAAAATGCTATTTCTATGTAATTTTTTGTCCTCAAACATTTAAAGATTTTATAAGATATTATTAAATATCACAATGTTATTTCTTTAGATATGCTTTGTATTTCAGCATAAACCTACACACACACACACACACACACACACACACACACACACACACACACACATATATATATATATATATATATATATATATATTATCTAGAGCTGTTTTATATTAATGTTTCGAACGGTAATTTTCTTCGTTCCTTATACATCTTGATTTACTTTTATATTTTTCAATTATAATACGTGAAAGTTCATCCATGAATATGAACGGCTTTTATTTAAAACAAGATGGCAGAATGTTTGCAATTTATATAATCTGATACACACACACACACACACACGCACACACACACACACACACACACACACACACACACACATATATATATATATATATATATATATATATATATATATATATATATATATATATTATCATACGTCTATACCACGCCTCGGAGTTTCGCGAACTATTTAATCAACAAGTGCCTACCACGGGTAAAATTACATCAAAAGTGAAGCCAAAAATTACGGAAATAGATGGCAGAATTCAAATACTAAACAAAGAATACGCATTCATCATTCACATATGCAATGGCAAAATTACATTAACAACCCACAATACAGAATACTGAACACTTCTAAGAACAATACCTGTAAAATTAGCAAATTATCTCTGAAATAGCATACAAGTAGAAGAATAATTTATGTTTGAACCAGCGGAGAAACACTGCTGTTTCACAAATATAAAGTGAAAAGGGAATGCACGTTCTTAGCGTTTGATATTTCAATTTCTGCCCGTCTACTTTTGATAACCTGTTAGCATAACAAAAATTACTGGCCTATTAGGAAGCGATATATCAATATTATCTAACCAGCAGAAAAACTTATATTATTGCATTACTACTTTCTGTTGTCGAAATGAATCAATCCAGATATTATATAAGTTTTCATTAAAAATAATGTTCAATTAAAAAAATATCTGTTTTGATATCGTGTTTCTGTATTATAGTAAAGAACATCAGTTAATATACATAGATTTCAGTTTTGCTGCTTTAAATGATGTCATCATTAAAGATTGAATTAATTCATTGAAACGTGAGAACGTCGAAATTAAAAACTTTTATGTAACTACAAACAATACAATACTGAAACCGAATGTAGCAAAAGTCGAAATATCTCGTGAAGAAATATTATAAAAATTAAAGTTAATATTTATTTTGCAAAATTTGCAGTTAGCAAAAATAACTTATTTACTAAATTGAAAGGTTTAATAAAATATAAAACTAGAAAACCTTCACAAAACATGTTTATATGTGTGTCTGTATGTGCCTTTAAAAATGTTATAATTTATACAAATTTTACGGTCTTCTGTATCCATTAGATTTAGAATCTATCAAATCACTTCGTCGTAAGTTAAAGAAACATTATTATGATTTTAATTTATATGTAGACCTTTCCAATCGGGTTTCGTTTATATTTTCAGTGAGATGTAAAAATACTTTATAACCAATCCCTGTTTTTAATGAAGAAGCAAATACAGAAACAAAAAGCGATATATTTAAACTGAAAAAATATCGACCAATCTGCACCAGCAAAATTAATATTAGTTAGTTTAGTGCTACAGTATTGGACGATATTTTCTCGGCAGAGACATGACTGATTGGACAGAAGATTTTCCCATTGTATGTTGCTATTACATTCTTCGGTAGACTGGTTGCTAACTAAGACCATAGAACCCAATCTATCCTGGTATTCATCTCATAGCTAGAAGAAAAACTATTTCAACTAGAATTCAATATCGATTCTCCGATTTGTCGTTCCAGGCCGATATCTACTGCACTACAACACGCATTCCTAATTACGACGCAAAGTAGAAAAAATCATCCGTGTCTACTAGAAGACTTATTAAACAAAATGTTTTTTGATGAAAAGAAAATTTGAGTGCTCTCTAGATGTGCTGCGTGCATTCAATGGACCTATTGTAGATCTTTTCTCATGTTTGTTTGTTTTTTATTTACTTGACTATTTTTCCAATAAAGTATTTAGACATATCTTCCTTTTTATTTTTTTACAATTTTAATTTTATTCGGCCAATAAATATTTAAAATCCGGATACTGATATTCCACTGTATGTATTTACGCCGTATTCATTATATAAACGGAAACATTTCGCTGTATCATCATCGTTTAACTATACAAAATAATTAACAGAATATTAGTTATCTGGACCGTAATATTTGACATATCAATATCCTTTTCAATAATTAAATCTCGCTTCATAAAACAGTTTTTTTATGAATTGATTAACATCAAATTCAGGTGGTGCTACAGAAAACAGAACAGATTGAGAAAACCATGTTTATAACTTCAATTTATCAGAGTATATTCTAAATAAACATCATTATTTTTCTCACTAATTTGAATAAACACAGAAATGACATGCTTATTTAAATATTTAGGTTTTTATTTTTATGCATGTATATAAGAGGTGATCAAACAACTGTCCCATTAATGTGAAATTTTAGGCTTTTGGATTGGCTCAGAAGAAAAAAAAAGGAAATCTTTAGTCGATTCTGTTAGTTATTGCTTTATTGTTTATTTAATTGCTGAGGTTGCTTAAATTATAAACTGTTTCAAAAAATGGAGATCATTTATGTAAAATAAATTTATTGCGAAACGATATTACCATCATCGTTCAAGACAGAATTTTGAAAACACATTTCACCTCATGTCCACTTATATTTTTGAAAAAGCAAAGTTAACTAACCTAAACAAATCATACATTTTAGAAAAATGTTCAAAATCTTTCATTCGAAACGCTGCTCATGGGATTATTATTCCAGTTTTTATGAAAAATCTGTACATATGCATTCTTTCAGAGAAAGGAAAATATACAGTTTGCATTTTTAAGTCATTCGTCAAATGATCAAATTGTAATAAAATGAATTTAAGCACATATATCTAGCAAAAATAAATTCGTATTTTGATTCTTAAAAACACAATTGCATAGTTTTGATTAAACCTTCAAACAAATATGAACAAACATCAGCTACTGTTCTTTATTTAAATTAAAAGGATAATGAAGATATTATAAAATATGCAAAAAAAATTCGATAAAACATATCACATATAATCCGAAATATACAGAAATGTAACCTTAACATAAAAAAATAAAATTTCTCAAAGTTTAACTACAATTTGTTTAAAATGAATATTCCATCTTGTGGAAAGAATGTGTCTGTTCAGTTTTGCAAAATAATAGCTAGTTTCATGACAAGATTTTCCGTCAAGATATTTCCTAAACCTTTAATTTGCAAATCTTTATAGATTCTACCGTAAAACAGCAAATTATTATTTTGAAAATTAAAAATCCACAGAAACCTGCAAATTATGATTCTAAAGATAGAATATAAATTAAATAAAGTTAATATTCAATTACACTCGTGAACGCAATAAACATTTATGCGACGGTCTCAAAGATGGTTACACTTTATAGAATTTTAAATGTGCCGTTAGAACATGTTCAGTAGCGAATGTGTAAGGCAGTTCTAATTATCCAATATCCATCCCTTCATTTTATGGAATTATTATTGAAAGATTAATTATTTATATAAACGAAATATATATATGTCTGTGTGCAAGAGGAAATGCTATTATTATCTTCTGGTCTACATACAGTATTGTAACAGTTTTTAATTAGCATATGACGTTATTGTATATATAAGCTTTAATGCCAAACCTAGTCAAACTAAATGAAGTTAAAATTACCCTTACAAGTAAGAATGAAATTTTTGTATATACAAGGTTTTAAGTAGAAATAAAAAGAAATATGAATGTATATTGGCGAAAGAGTTGTCGCTGAAAGAGACTTGAAAATATTTGAATCTTTTGCTATCTTAATTGCTTAAATGAATCAAACTTATTTTCAAGCCCTTGTAAGCGTAAAATGCTTATACCCCACTTCACTTAAATACAAACATTATTTGATGAGCGTAACCATATGGCTTATCAAGCTGAGGAAAATACATGCAATTGATTGATTTAGTGCTTATTATTTGTTATCTCAAATTGGAAAGGCAGTGTTATAGATAACGAATTTTGCACAGCATGTGCAAGTGGCCAACTGAGTTTACCGTTTGCTTCCGCTCAATTGATTGTTGAACAGTAGAGATTAAGATAACTTCTGTTACCTAGCAAGGGATTCGGATGGTAGTATTTGGAAAGCTACTCTGGCATTAATCTTTATAGATGCCTGACGACGCATGCATCCGCCGAACAAGAAGTCGACACAATCCTGTTTGTCACTAAAAACATGTGTACAATTTTGATTTTACCTTTTCTTAATAAGAACTAGAAAGTCCGTTTGAAAAAGGATATTCTTTCTTAAATGCAAACATGTTTTAGAAATGAGGGTGGACAAGTTATGAAGCCCTATAATAACTGAATGTATTCATTTAAGCAATAATTTTTATAGTTAAACAATTTAAATGCAATGTCAGTCGGCATCTAGTTTCCATTATTATCGCTCCTTAATGATATTGCTCTTTTCAAATTCATTTACAATCAAAACCCCTTGTGCTTTAGCAAAATTCTGCTTTGATTTGGAAAAGATTTTTAATGAAATATTGATGATATAAGCATGCAAAATTATTTTTATCTCACTAAAAAATCCTTACAAATTAATTCCCAGACAAAACGATTTCGCAGATTAAATAATAAGATTCTGATTTAACAGATAGTTTAATTTCAATTATTCCTAAATTCGTAAGAATTATTAGGAGCATCGAAGTGAAAAAATAAATAAATTAAAATAAATTTCCTGGCCTATTCGTCTAATAGAGGTTGAGGCATTTATGTTTCGATTAAATATTTCGAAGAATGTTTGAATGTGATATTTCATCCACTTGTTTCAGGGAAAGAAAGAGACAGTAGCGAGTAGTGTGTCATCGAGTATTAAAACATATATATATATATATATATATATATATATATATATATATATATATTCGCTATTATGACTATTTTGTGTTTTTCTATATAGATATCACTGAATATTTTGCCGATTTACACTCGTTATGAGATTTTAGATATTTACAGATTTACTATTTTTTGTGTCACGTTGATGTACCAGATGCTTTAAAAATGTATTTTATAGATGCAGAAGTAATTGTTTAAAAATAAACCGAAAAACAAAACCAAAATCCTGTGCCATATGCTGATAGCAATGTTACCTCCTAAAATTTAATCAAATGTTATTTAGCAAAAATATTTAATTATAAATAAAGAAAATACTACTTAATTGTTAATGAATCTTTTCTCCGACATGTCAGTGAAAGCTAGATGATCTTATTGCAGGGAAAGAGGAGACTGGAACCAACTGATACTTTGATTTTGTCGAAAGATACTGAGAATAACATGAACTGATCATGAGCAACGGCGAAGTTTTAGACAAAACGGAGAAAAATTATACTTTGAATCAGAAAGAGTAAAATGATATTTCTTAGATACGTCATGAGAATAGTGAACAACAAATATTTGCCACCCACAGGACATATTACATGTAAGAATAACTAAAACAATTTTCGTAAAATCTACACAACCACAATATAAATGATAGAACAGAGATTAGCAGAAAGAAAAACTGCTTCCACCTTCAAAGAACTGAAAATTGTAGCGAGTAGTGATAGTAAAAGTAAACTTCATATAATGCAGGAGAATGTAAAGAAAAAGAAAAAGTAGGAGGAGAAGAAGACAAACGATATCAATAGTTATTTCTATTAAAATTATGTAGTAAACTATTCGGGCTTCCACATTATGCTCTTGTTTCTATAGTACGTCGAATCAATTCGATACGATCAAATCTTCAGATGATCTAAAAATGAACAACAGTTACTTACTAATTGTAATTCATTCAAAATATAGTATATCCATGTGTAACTCGATGAACTAATGTTATATAAAAGGATAAGAAAATCATTAATTCAAGAGTAGATCGACGTGGGAAAATCAGATAATTTAACGAATTATTGGTGGTCTATATGCTATTATGTGCGGATTTGCGTTGTGGGGCAATGGTTATCGGCTCAGAACAAAAACTCAGAGAGCCGATTTCAAATTTCAGTTGATTTCCCTGCATTCACACTTAATGTATTAATCCTTCTCTTCCATCCAGTTATGGATTAAATAATAGGAGAGATTGTGTTCTTTAGCCTTGATTGGCAACCGGTCTAACACAGAATATAATAGCAAACTACTGCGTGATAATCTTCTGCCCAATCAGTCATGTCTCTTTCGAGACATGACTGATTGGGCAGAAGATAATCGTATCACACTTAACTGACTGACTGATAAGTTATTATCATTAAATTTTGGGCATAGCTCCTGTTATAATGGCCTGCTGTTCATTATCCTGTACATCTGTTTGCTAAGACGGTTATTGAACTCTTGTTGACGACGTCTGTTTATGTAGAGTATTTTTGGTTTAGCATACATAAGGGCACATGTAATCAAAATGAAACCTTCGATACTGTTTACTATTATTTAACGATAATGTCAAGTACAATTACCACTTTGATCAGGGTAACTTTTAACTTAGTGCTACTATACCCACGGATACCTTACGAAACTGCGTTAGTGTTTATTATCATCTAACTAGTATCATATTTGCGACAGTGACAAGTACGATGCCTACTTTGATCAGGGTAACTCTTGACTTCAAGCTACCATGAACGACTCATACATAGTTTCGTCACGCTAATTTTAATCACAGCAATTGGGTCAACTCATGGTATAATTTTCAGTCATTTTCCATGTGTGCCATCCTCAAGGATCGTCTCCCTAGGAATATATGCTCAATAATTTATCACCCTGACTATGTTGACTGTCAAATTCCGGTTACATGGTCCTAATTCGAAAGATTTGACGAGTCGACAAATTAATATTTACAGCAATTATATCAGGTCTAAATACTGGTTAATTTTATTTATTATATGTGAATTCGCTTTATCGATTATCCAGAAATAATTACCGCATCGACTTATATTAGAATTTCTTAAAAATTATTGATAATCACAAAGAGGTATGATGGCAATCATGATAAATATGTCTTTATATGGCTTGCAGTTCTAAAAGCTTTTGGAACAGAGGCACAAAAGTCATTCGTCACAGATCACGCCATACACAGTTATTCTCTAACTAAACAAAAGAGACCCATGAGATAAGCGAAGTAATAAATTATTTCATTAATTTCAAATATTTTCCCTGCCACTTGGACTGACCTTTTATGAGCGAATTTCTTGACGCTAGATTTACGCGCAGATTTTCGAGCGGTAATTTGTACCCAAATCACTTCAGCTTGACTGAGTCAGCCTGGGAATAACGGCGGGAAAAGCACGTACGGAGATTGGTTGATGAGACGGAGGATTTTATATTCGATTTCTTTTTTAACTGAAATGAGCTTTAGATTGATGAAGTTTGTTTAATTCAAAGTGACCGATTTGAGTTGAAAATAAATAAGCGGTGGATTTGCAATTGTGAAATCGAAGTAGAAGAAAATTTGCAATTATGTGTGGGTGTTTGTAAACTTGATTATATATATATATATATATATATATATATATATATATATATATATATGTTTATATAAACGTAACTACACATTTTTTAAATTTTATACTTTTTAAATTAAAAGTATATTTCACAATAAATAGATGTGAGAGAAACGGATTTATTATTTTTTATGCTCACTAGATTTCTCTGCCACTTTCTTGAGCTGCCTAATATTATTGTCAACTAATTTTATCAGCAAATCTTGTGGTATGCCAGGCATGTATTCTACGTTCAATGTTGGTTTGGTACAGTAGAGTGTTTCTTTACACGACCCCCAAAACGTATTTACAATATATTTATTCCGTTTCTCAAATTGGCCATACATGCATAAAATCCGTAGTTACTTTTCAATCAGCCCCCCCCCCACACCCACACACAAAAAAAAATGTGTCAGAACATGTATATCAAAAATCAACTGTTCAAGCATTCACTTTTATAAAGTGTGCTCGATACAGAGAAGAGCTTAATATTGTACTTTTGTTGTTCAATGGTTTATAATAACATAATACCAACACATAAAATTGTCATGTTTTAGAACATAAATGTTCCTCTTCCGGTTACATGTTAAAATAAATGGTGAAAATAATTTTGAAAATATAAGATGAAATACCCAAATATTAAATCTCTATAGTTATATAATTCCCAATTTTAATTGTTCAGCCTTGACTCACCTAAAACATTTCCTCTAACTGTCACTGACTAATTATCTAAATAACTATGAATTCATCTCATATTTTGGGGGACATTAATATTAATATTTGATTAAATTGAGATTAGATTTATTAATCGATTATTGGATTCAATTTATTTTTATTCCGAAACCTAAACTCTAAGTTTAACAAATCATTAGATTTAGATTATTATAAAATTATTCAGATATTAAACGAAGATCAGACATGAACGCACACATACAAAGCTACAAACATCCACACAGGGAAAATATACCAGTATACACACATACACTTGCATAAAGACGCATATACTGAATAATATACCCCCGCATATATACATACACAAATTTCAAAGGTTTATTTTTTTAGATGTGTCATATTGTATGTTAAAATTTAAAGCCACTATAAAGGCTAGAATATTGAATACATGTATGAGGGATTTCTTAAGATGACAGGAGCCTTTATTGAATGAGGTCAAGTCTGACACAATCACATTTCAGTGCATGAACACATAAACACAATTAGATATATACTCACGAAAATACACAAGCTAATACAAAAAACTTACACGACTAAAACTTCCACAGATCTTCATATACCAAACAAAAAAATTGCTTTTCTGACGGCTACAACCTCCAGGAATTTAAATGCAATCTCAATACTCATCTATTAACCACTTGACTCTAGTTCTTTCACCACCCCGTATATCTTTTCCTATCTCTCCACCTTTGCAACTATCATCACACCTTTATTCCCATATTGTCTTGCTCCTTTCTAACTAGTTCGTCTTCCTCTCTTCTAATTAATTTTTTTACACTTATGTGGCTCCCTGCACATCAGTAGTATTACCGCCTTGCTCGGGGTGATACGATTAAAGAAAATACTTAAACAAATCTTCTGGCATAAACATACGCAAATAAGCGCAGGTATATTCACACAGAAGCATAAGCGCATATATAAACGTGCATAGACAAGAATATATATATATATATATATATATATATATATATATATATGGACACGCAGACATTGACATCCGAACATATATACAAACACAAATATGAATATATACGTACATATATATGAAGCATACATACGTATATATAATATATACATATGCATGCAAATATATTTATAAATGCACATACCCATCAGCAAGTAAAACAAAATACCAGTATGTCTACTAGTACAAAAAACAACAACAAATGTACACCTATATCCATACATATGCTAATACGTAGACAGTTATTTGCCCTTATTTGATGGCTATATTCTTCCAAATCGGAGGCTCTAACGAATTCCCCCTACGTATTCAATCCGGCATATATCACCACACTAACAGCTGGCAAGCATTTAACCCAACACCGATTGCCAACCTATATATTTATGAGGTACGGAATCCGATACCGATTATCTCACCAAAATTTGACAGTCCATAATCTTGCACATAACATCCGGCAAATACCCAACACCCTTCCCCATTGCACCGATCGTCAAACCAACAGCTAATAACCATGATTCTCAAGGCCAAAGCCCCACACTGCTTCTGAATGTTTTAGTAGTCGCCGGGCCCACGACAACCGATGTCTGGCAGAACAAACGACAACCATACAACCCACCGACATTTGCCGGGTTGAACGCCCAGCAAATATCAGCATGACAACAAAAAGCGAACGAGACATTCAGCAAGGATCAAATAGAAAGTTTAACCCTAACAAAAACATCCATCAAAAAGCAGTTAAAATAATTTCCTTAATTTCTCAAGATTACAACCCTGATTGTAATGTAAATACTGAACTGTGTTTACAATGAACAGTAAGCTCATTTCTCTAGTTTTACAGGTTAACCTTGTCCATGGAGTTGATAATTTCTAACTTTTCGTTATGACAGAGGTAGCAAGGTGCACGAAGTGATTTACAAGTTCGGGTTTTTGTAAGGATTACCGTTTAACAGTGGATGTTTTGTATTTTTATTTTAAAAACCAATAGTACTTGGATAATCCTGTGCTGCATTTATAAGAACTATTGTTGAAAACAATGTGTTTTGAAAGCAGCGAATTTTAAACTGATATAACCTTTCTGCTATTTACATTTTCAATTGTGGATACAGTATGAAGAAAATTATGGAGCAAACTAGACAATTATTATGCAGTGGGCAATCGTTAGGTATTCTACAATTACATACTCTGCTATT
Organism: Ascarosepion bandense; assembly: GCA_037127315.1. NCBI lineage: Eukaryota > Metazoa > Mollusca > Cephalopoda > Sepiida > Sepiidae > Ascarosepion > Ascarosepion bandense. Next base: position 773,756 of record JBBBDQ010001046.1, read on the forward strand.
ATTGTTTTATCCTTTGTACAATCTCTTTGAACATTGAAATTTACCGTGTTTTTGTATTTTTATACTTTTTGAGGACTTTTTCATGTATTTTAATTATTTGTTCTAAATTATCTCTGCAAATATAGCTTAACTTGAGTGTAATATTATTGAATATTTTGCTAAGAGTATTATTTTTCTAATTAGGTTTTAAAATTTTTGCCCCAATTTAGTTTTAACGATCATATTGTAGGGAGAGGTAAACCAGAAATTTTTTCTAGATCTTTTCTTCCTGTTAATATCATTGACAGTAAGGTTTCTGAATTTGGTATCAGTAGCTCTATAACCACTGTTTCTAAGGACAGAATTATAAAATTTGCCATGCTGATCAACAATTAATTTGCTGGATGGGTTGTTGCTGAGTGTGGATTCAACAGAAGATGGTATATGTTTAACAACTGAGGGGGAGGGTTAGAATTAGGTTTTATGTAAAGTTGGTTGGAGTTAGTATTCATATCCGTTTGGAAAGAATTATTGCTAAGGTCGAGAGTAACATCTAAAATGTCTACCTGATTAATGTTAATGCTTATTTCTAGCTTAAGGCCTAAACTTATTAATTCATTATGTATTAACTTCCTAATACGATCTACCCTAATTCTAGTAGAATCTTTAGCAATCACTAAACCATCATCTCTATAGGGACATATACAACCATTATCCACATCCTCGTAAGAGGTTAAGTTGTAAAGAATAAATAATCCTAAAAGATCAGAATCTGTATGGTTATATCAAGTTTTGTCGTAGATTCTGCGGCACTTAGTTATGCGCAAGTTCAGTTCATGCAGTGTTTGCACATATATAATTATGGTTACATGAATGATTATATGTATTATTGTATGTATATTCTGTGTGTATGCGTGTACCTAATTGTATATATACTTTATGTATAAAAGTGCACTTAATCATATAAGTTTTGCGTGTATATGCACCTGATTATATATGTTGTTGCTAATCTTGGATATGCTTAGCCCGTAGATTCTCAACCAATTCGACACTGGACTCGTTAGGAATACCTACACCAGACTTCCCACCCAGAACTAAGGTCAACTAAATAACGTCCACATTACACCCTCGCTGGTCGCCAAGATAATTGCGCAAATTGACCCACACAAAGCGAGCGGTGGTGACGGAATCCCAGTCATAGTACTGAAGAAATGTGCCCCAGAACTCTCCTCTGTCCTCTCTAAACTCTATAACCTCTGCCTATCTGCTTCCTGCTTTCCTGCCTGTTTGAAGTCCTCCTGCGTAGTACCTATATTTAAGAATTCTGGCGAACCCTCAGACCCCGCCAATTACCGTCCTATTAGTCTCCTTCCAATCTTTGGCAAAGTTTTCGAAGCCATTATCAACGCCGAGGTGATTCAGCATCTTATGGCCAACGGGCTTCTCTCTGACAAACAGCATGGGTTTCGCTTCACCAGGTATACCAATGATATGCTAACGACCATTAACGAGTATATATACCAAGCCCGAACCGTTGCCTTGGATATCTCCAAAGCATTCGACAGGGTCTGGCATGCTGGCCTCTTGTGCAAACTGCGGAGCTATGGGATAACTGGACATCTGTTTGACCTCTTCCAGTCTTTCCTCTCTAACCGCACATTGAAGGTTGTATTAAATGGGCATGCCTCCCAAAACTACCATACGAACGCGGGCGTCCCTCAAGGTTCTATCCTAGGTCCCACGTTCTTTCTGATCTACATTAATGATTTCCCCGACACCAGTAGATCCCAAGTTGGCATGTATGCCGACGACACAACAATTTACTCCCGCATCGGTCAGAAACCAGGTCTGGACGACAAAGTGAACCTCGCTGCCGTACTTGAAAGGGACCTCCAATCCGTAGTGACCTGGGGTAGGAAATGGTTGGTAAATTTCAATGCCTCTAAAACAAAGCTGTTATCAACTAATCACCATAGACAATCGCATCTACCTCCCATTAGCATGAGACAGGCTAGCCTCCCATAGAGTAAAATACTACGCCTCCTTGGCCTTACACTCTCGGCGGACCTCAAATGGAATGACTATATTGAATCCATTGCCAAATCTGCTGATATGAAAGTCGGCTCCCTGTGCAGGGCCCGGAAATTTTTCCCACCTGAAACTATTCTGCACATATACAAATCTACCATCCGCTCGTGTATTGAATATTGCTGCCATATCTGGTCGGGTGCCCCTGCTGCTCTCCTTGGGCTTCTTGACAAAATACAAAGGAGGATCTGTAACGTGGTTGATACTGACTTGGCAGACCGGCTTCAGCCGCTCTCACACCGGCCTGATGTGGCTTCCCTGTGCCTCTTCTACAAGTACTTTCATGGCTTCTGCTCCGATGAGCTTAGATCACTGGTGCCGCCTAAGCACGAATTTACACGAGATACTAGATTAGCAACTAGGTCCCACCCTTTTACAGTTAAACAAATAAGATGTAACCGTAAATTCTACTCCAACAGCTTCTTTTTCTCGCGCTTCCCGCCTGTGGAACTCCCTTCCACAAGTCTGCTTTCCCGACAGTTACAATCTCCAGGTGTTTAAATGTAGGGTCAATAGACACCTCCTATCACACTAACTCCCAACTATTCCCACAACACTCTCATCTACCCAACCCTCATTCTCGGTATCCTTACCCGCCTATCACCCACCCTCTGTCATTTCCTATATTTAATCAGCCTTTCTCCACTCTACGTAGCCCCCTGCACAGTAGTGGCAGTGACATGCCTTGCTCGGGGTGAAACGCTTATAAAAAAAAAAAAAAAATAACACATTTAGATTTCCCCACACTCATTGAAATATCCCCAATCAAGAATTCATCTTCATTAAGTAACTTGAGTATCAATTTTCTAGTTCCACTGACGTCACAGAATATTTCGCCATGTTCACAATGCAAGAGCGAGTAAAGAACCTATGTAATTTAGTAAAATACCCGATTTTATATTCTTACCCTAAAATATTTCAACAAAGCAAAATAACCATTAAATTTTAAGGATTTATTTAGTCGTTCTGATGTTTTTGATAATCTATTTTTTCGGATGTTATAAAATTATTTTTATAACTTTATCAAAATAAGTTGATTGAAGTTTATATTTAGGATATATTATTTACTTTTATATAATGTTTTTTCTTGATAAAATGTTTTTGCAGTTTTCAAATGAAAAGTTATTAAATATTTATACCTTTTCTTAACATCGTTCTGATCTTTATGCTTGCTGCTGTATAGACAGATATGTATGCGTTATGTGTGTGTATGTGTGTAGATATGTAAATCTATACGTATTTTTTTAGTATATATGAGATTTGTGACTATACTTTCGTAAATATCTGTTAGTATTATCTATACGTATATAGGTACGTATTTTATGAATATATGAAGACGCGAACAATTACATGAGGGAACGTATTGATTATCAACGCCGAGGTGGTTCAGCATCTCACATCCCACAGACACTTCTTTGACAAACAGTATGGTTTCCAATTTACGAGGTCTACTGCTCATATACCAGTGTATTGAAAACTGCTTCCACATCTGATCGGGAGCCCCTGCTATTCACCTCGAGATTCATGACAAAATACAACGGAGAATCTGCAATGTGATCAATACCAGCTTGGTAACTCGGCTGCAATCGCTCTCTCACCGGCGGGATGTGGCTTCCCTGTGTCTCTTCTACAAATACTTTCACGTCTTCTGCTCCAAGGAACTAAATCACCTATGTATGAATTTACTCGAGCTACTAGACTAGCAACTGGATCCCACCCTTTTACAGTGAAACCGATAAAATTTAAGTGCATTTTTCATTCAAACAGCGTCTTTCTTGCACTTCCCTTATGCATATTTACATCACCGACAGCTACAATCTCAAAGAATATAAATGTAAAGTCGATATCTTTTATCTCACTGACTCGCATACTTTTTATTCAAGCTCTTTTCTCCATCCACTCCAGTCCCACCTCAAAAGTATACTAATACTTCTATTACCTTCTTCCAGACACCCCTATAACATGCCCTTCTTTATCATAATTTTCATCTATGTAACCCCCTGCCCAACAGTGGGAGTAAAACTATCTTACTTCAGGTGAAATGGTTATATATATATATATATATATATATATATATATATATATATATATATATGTATGTATTTGAAAATACTTTTGTAAGTATAATGTCTAATTAAAGAAATAGAAGTGTATAGCTCGATGTTACACATTGTAAATGATATTAAAAAGCAAAGTAACTGGTTTCGCTCCCGCTCTTCAGGTCTCTACAGGAGATTTTAATCAGAATTTTTTAAAAAATGTGTCATTAAAATGAGGAGTATAAAAAAGAATTGTGAAAACAATACGCCTAATACCAAACTGCTGTCTGTCAATCATCGCAAGTAACCTCTACTGCCTCCCATAAGCATTGACCAAGCGAGTCTCCCAGAGAGCAATGCACTGCGCCTCCTCGGCCTTACCCTCTCTTCCGATCTCAAGTGGAACTGCTACATTGAGACAACGCTAAATCCACTGCTAGGAAGTTTCGGTTACTGTGTCGGGCCAGGATATTTTTCCCGCCTCAATCTATTCTGCATATAGTTCTTTCTGCACCACTCTGTATATCCTTCCCTTTCTCTCCACCTTTGCAACTGTCATCACACCTGTATTCCAATCCTTCTCTTGCTCCTTTCTAACTGGTTCGTCTTTCTCTTTACTCTCTTCAGTCTCTCTCCTAAGTACTCTTTTTATTTTTATGTAGCCCCCTAACCTTTTACTCTTATGTAGCCCCCTGCACATCAGTGGCGTTACCGCCTTGCTCGGGGTGATACGATTAAAAAAAATGTTCCACAATAAAAACAAAATCAAAAATATCATAAGCAAAGACATAAAACATAATTCAGTGTGTTGAAAAGTAAGAAATTAAAATATAAAAAATAAGGACAATACTGTTGTAAAAACAGGTGGCAAAGCAATGTTATTAGATTATCTAATAAAATTACAAATAAATGGTTTTAACAAACACAGATCGAATCGATTAAAGAAATCATCTTCCTGCATTTAAATTTTCAAAATGTGCCCAACACAAGAATGAATGCAATGAGCAGACATGATAGACTATATGTTGAAAATGCAGTAATTATATACGCAAATAGGAATAATTTGTTCTAGAACATCAGGCTTATGCAAGTATATAAGAAATTTGCGAACAGTAACAGTTCATATCATTCGTATCTGCGAGAAGCCATCTCATCACCACATGGGTATATAAAAGAGAAAGCATATTAGCAAATCACTGAAAAATGAGCAACACGAAAAATATCGTTTACACGACAGAAATTAGTGAATTCGTAATCAAATGACTGGTATTGAATAACGTTAACAATAATACAAGTATTACTCCAAAAGTAAAACAACATAAGAAGGAACTGATAGGCAAGCGTAAACAAATTAAAAACATGCAGGACTAAATCTACAAGATAAGTCAGGAAAAAGTTCCAGATTTATCTTGTATATTTAGTTTCAGTGATATTCCATCAGTCAAAAATAAATCAAATGCTGGTTCAGCGAGAAAGCATTAGGAAAATACCACCAGAAAATAACATACACTCCCTTTACTCAGCGTTGCGATGAAAGGTCAGATTAAATCATAAACACACAAAAACAATCTGAATGTTGGAACAAATAAATGCGAAGGAACATCACTGACGAAAAATAAACATCCAAACAATTATCATAAAAAAGAAAAAAAGACATGACGAAAAAGTGTTATACGTTGATTCATGTCTGAAGGCAGAGGTACCTATTCGGATTCGCTGTCTAGTTCGTCTGTTATTATTGCTATTGTTTAATTATAGAAAAAACGGAATAGCAACCTGTACATATATACATACTAAAAATAATGCTTATCGTAAAAATACATTTATTTTATGTATATTTATTTGATACAACATGCAAAATTTAACTTCCATTATGCATAATGTCATCTATAAAAAATATTTAAAAATTCCATTTTTATAGTTAGAGTTGAAAACTTACTATGCAACGTTTCTGAAGTAGCTAGAGTAGATAGTAGTGTTCTTCTTGTTCTTCTTATTATTATTCTATGTGCAGTGCCTGTTCAGGACTTAGGCGATCATGTCCCACCTCATTTTCCTATCTATTGTTGCTCTTAATACCATATCTCTTGTTGTTCTACTCAGTCGCTCCTCTACCATCCATCTACTCAACTTCGTTATATGTAATATTAATCCAGCTATATGTTCCCTATTGTGATAATTGCATATAGCTGCACCAAAATTAGTGACACTTGTAACATGTAGAAAACCTAAACGAAATATTAAAATAAAACATGTCTCTCATTTGGAGTCGACATAATACCTGCAAAATCATCAATTAGACATTGAACAATTTCCTCATAACCTATGCACGATGCGGAATTGCTGTTATTTTCTGTAACCACTTCATGTGTAACATGTCAGGCACCTGAGCGTGGTGTAAAAGATAGCACGCTTGCCTCGCTACATTTGAGTAAAAAGTGCGATCCTCAACGAGTGCCCCATAATTTCGATTGTGTGCAACATATAATTTCTGCCTAAAATGTCACCGTACTTAACATGTCATTTGAATGATCTATACTAAATCTGTTTATATTAGATCGCTCCAAAAATAAATTGGTTAGGATTCTAGTATTCATCAAACAGGTTATTCAGATCTAGATATGAAGAGGTGATTTTACAACCACAGTTTAGATGCGAAAAAAAAAACGGAATTAAGCGGCACCCAGTGCGAACAGAATCAATATTCAATTGTAAGGATTCTAGGACGACAAGCTTGCTAACCGTTACAATATGTCAAGGTGCCAAATTTTGATTTCCTAAGCCTAAGGCTAAAATGTAGGGCATCCAGTGAGGTTTGAACTCACTTGTAAACGTTCTAGTGAGAAAAACTTGCTAACAATTACACCAAGTCGAGTTGCCTAATAGATATATCAGAAGAAATTCATACTCATCAGCAGTTATAATAACTTGGGTGATTGTTCCATCTCGATTAACATGAAAAATATGTAAACATAAGAGTAAAAAAAATTGTCTCAAATGGCCAAATATTAATTTATCTCAGTATTGCTTCACGGATATATTTTACATTTTTTTATTATATTCGAATATTTTTTGGTTTAACACATCAATTTAAACAGAGTAGTGAATTTGCAGGTAAATATTCGATAACATGAACACTGAAATAGAAACACATATTTCCGATTGCTGACTACCGATTTCCATTGAATTGTAGTCGTCGCTTTTGCGCAGAAACCTGCTTAGTTACATATAGGTTTATTCAAAGCCCACAGAACCAACCTGCAATATATACTGAAACTATTTTAAGAGGACATTAAATTGAGCATCTGGTGTGATAAACATTATAAACAAGGACAACCCACTCATATATTTAGTAATATAGGAAAATTTACTGCTCATCCATTTTCCGTCAAGGGACTTGGATGATCTTTAGGCATATATCAATAATACGATAGTATCCTAGGGTGACAATAACAAGAAGGTTTGAAATTGAGACCCAAAATTGCCAAAAGTCTACATTTAAAATGTGTTCATATAATTAAATAATATATTGATAATAAGCATCTCATGATTGCATCGCAAAATGTTCACATTAGAAAATGGATAAAATCTAAATGAAATAACATGCATATAACAAACAGGTGATTAAAGAAAATAATTACTGATAAACTATCGAAATAAAGTAAATTGAAACATAGAATTATTTATATAAATTTATTTTTCTTCTTATGAAAAGCGTTACAACAAATAAATAGATATATGAAAGATTGTGTAAGGATAGGAGGGAGTAAATCAGAAAAAAGGAACAAAAAATCAATTATAAATCAAAGATATCGAGGAAATTACAACTATGAGTTCAAAAATGATAACAAAATGAAAAGGACAACCTAGCTACTAAATAGGCACATCACATCAAAGACAATAAACCTAAGTGCGAAAAGGCAGACTGACATCTTTACCGTTAAGAAGTGAAAAGAAGAAAGGAGAAAAGTAGAATTTTTTTTTTAGTCATATCACCACGAGCAAGACGGTAACGCCACTGATGTGCCGGGGGCTACGTAAGAGTGAAAAGATTAGAAGAGAGAAAGCCGAAAACCACATCCTAAACAGGGAACAAGGGATGAGCCTCTACAACTCTTCAACAGACGTGGGTGGGGTGTGAACCGGGTGGTAGTTTAGACTATCTACGCCAATTGAAGAAGAAGAAAGAAAAAAAAGTAACGGTGGTGAGTTAACTAATTTTTAACTTAAAGTACGATCAAATAAGTTTCTTTGGAAAAAGGTAAAGAATACTCGTTCAAATAACCATGAAACTCTTATAAAATTAGCCACGAAAAATAAAACAAAATAAAATCAAAGAAAAATTATAACTTACTTTTGAGAATATTTCAAAGCTGATCCTAAACCAAACGAGCGAAGGGAAAAAATAGGAAACAACAGAAAAGTTGAGTTAGTATGTATTCTTCGGCGCCAAGTTCCAAAATGAATCTTCGCTGTGATTAGCTTAAGAAACACACATGTAAATTTTTTGTCTTCTCACATACATATACAGCAAAGCACATTTTTTTTTCATTTAAATATAAATCATCTGTACAACTAACATCAAACATTGCTGATGAAGAAAATATGCCTTGAAACATAGAAATTTGCTTGTCGCAATGTACAATTACTTTATAACTCTATAATTAAATTAAGCTCTATAATATTTATTATATTGAGCACCGTTCATAACAAAAATGAATGCCGAGGCATTCAAAATAGTAAAACCTTGAGCTAACTTTATATATATATATATATATATATATATATATATATATATATATATATATATATACGTACTTAAAAACAGTTCTTGATCAATCAAAATTCGTAAATAATTACACTGGATATATTACTACATATTTAGCAATAAGTCTCACGTTACATTTCTCTGGCCATTACGTCTGTAGGGACTCATCAAATACTACTAAATGCTTTTCGTAACATACTAGTTTATAATACAAATGTGACAGCATTATATAAAATAACCAAGAAATAACGGTACCATTATTAATAAAAATGAAAAGACCAACACTCATCGAATAAGAACATGGCAATAATGTGCAGAAACTGCTTGCATGACTAAAATATTTAGACAAAACAAAAAACGATGAGGGCATGAAAATTAAAAAGATAAATAACCAATATTTCATCTCTGTTATTTTTAACGAAGCCTGCACAAAAGAATAATTGCTGCCATAACACACACACACACACACACACACACACACACACACACACACACACATACACATATATATATATATATATATATATATATATATATATATATGAAAAAGAAACCCTTTAAAATAAAACTTGAAACAAAATTAAAGTCAAAAAAACAATATATAAATTAAAATCAGAAAATTTAGTTGATTTAATAAAGTCAACAAATGAAATAATATATAGAAAAATAGAAATTTTCAGATTGTATGAATCAGATATTTAGTCATAAACACACTTCCATTGTTGACATACATATGCAATCAGATGCTGTCCATGCATTGGAATGACTCTATACATTTTTCTTTCTTCTGCTGTCTGACATTTCGATTACGATTCCTTGTGAAAACGTCAATCTTTAGCATGTTCTATTAATTTCATTCTCTTTAAAACATTTTGTCTCTTTTAATAACTTCCTGAAAAACAAGTCACATTAATATATACACACACCTTTTATCTAATTGATGACGTTATTCGTAGTACCCAAACGTTGCTCCCTGATATTCGTTCTCTGACAAGCTCAAAATTTTTTAACATACTCTCCCGCCATGAGACATTAAATTATTGCATAATTCCTTATTGAGAACATGATTCCTTATTATTAGATTCGAAGCAAATACACAGGAACTACTCGCAAAATTTTATATTTTGCATATTTCCAATGACCAATCCACACACACACGCGCGCGCGCGCGCGCGTGTGTGTGTGTGTGTGTGTGAATATACATATGTATGTGCGTGTCTGTGTCGGGGTGAGTAAATGTGTGAGTGTGTGTGTCTTTGTGTGACTGTGCGCGCGTAATTATTTATTCAACTTTGTCGAATGATTAATACATTCTCATTCTGATGATGTCGGAGTTCGATTCCCACGAAGACTTCTTGCTGTTATCGGTCTATGGGAGGCGATGTGCAGCCCCTTTATAAAGTGCCTGAAAATATTACAACGGTTACTTGAAGATTTGGGTTGAATGGCATCCTCCAGTATAAGTTGCTAGGCATATAAATATTTAATCAGCAATTTTCCCTTTAAATAATTTTCACTAAAAGAACCGAGAAACTCTTTATATTTCTTGTATCTTTTCAATTGTGGAATAAAGTTTTGTGTATGGATTTCCAAGTTGTGGATAAACTATACGAAGTTCTTATTTTGATGTTAACTTTTTGAACTAATTGCAAGATGACAGTCGTTTTCATATATCTATATTATTCAATGAAACACATATATATGTGTGTCTTCTTCTATAATAAGCATGAATGCAAGAAAGCATTCTATTCATAATAACTACATACGCAATATTGTCATGCACAAATTTTCTCACAACTTCACTCACAACTTCACTCCCTATCGAGAAAGAAAATTTATACTCAGCCATACGTTATCTTCTTAAACCACATGTACTCCGACTTTCTCTTACCTATATGTATATATACATACAATCATTTAAATATAAAATCAGTCTTCAACTCTGGGTAGGAACTTTTACTTTTCATCAAAGATTCACGACTTGGAGTGAGAGAATGAAATTGAATTAGATTCTCGCGAAAATCTCATTGAGAAAGCTATCCCCACAGAATGATCACGCGTGCATTAGCGATTAGGTTTTCTACTATTTATAAATCTGCTTCCTTTGGGCTGATTATGAAAATGTCTGGAGCAGGAGCAAACGATTCGTACTTTCGTTATCTGTGTTTGGGTCAGAGCTTTTGAAATCGATACGAAATTGATTCGATAGCCCGATACGTGATTGCTTGCCGGGAAAGGAGGAGACACATTAGAAAGCGAGACAGGTTGAAGAAACCATAGTGTCGGAAATGTATGTACGTATGTTAAATAAGTAGCAGACTGGGATTCACTGGTTTGTGCCCACTCAGATGACTGTCACGTATGGCCGAATATAGATCTGCGAGTGTAGTTAAATTATAGTATAAATGCCATTATCATGTTATGGTCGCTACAAATTATAAAGTTATTCAACCTCAGACAAGCTTGAGACACGTTGCTTACATTTAGATCCGACAGTTTGATTATACGCATCTCTTGGTAGAAATCATCTGGTAGAGAATATTCATTTTAATTTCTTTTCAATACTTTAAAATAATCAATAAATAATTGCATCTGCTATCCATTCTTTTTCGTATGAGATATCTATTCGTACTGGCTTTTTTATATGATATCTATTTTGCTGTTGGTGTTAAAAGACATCAGTTGTGTTTTGTCATTTGCTACAGTCTATCGTTATTCTGTAGCGACAAACTATGAGCTACAGAGAATTATAGTTTGGCGGAAAATATGCGCACCGCATGCTGTTGTAGAGCCAAGATACTCCCATGAAACTTCTTCTAGGGAAGAAGTGGGATCAACTCACCCAGGATGAATATCTCGACAGACAGAGAGTTATTCCTAAGAAAAAAATATTCACTTCCCCAGTTGTATGCTGCGGTTAAGGAAGATGACATATAGTTCATATGAAATACCATTGTTCAGATCTAAAGAGCAGAATAATTCTAATCCCAAAATACACATATTAGTTTGTCTCCAAAATTAGTCATGGCCAGAAGGTAACGACATGTTGCTAAGGAAGTGAAAAATCGTCAACAGGCGAAATACCATTAAGTTCCAATGGCATGTTGATATAACAAGGTAACATATATTTTCAAGGCAACAACAAGACAATGGCATAAATTGTAAAAGAAAAATTAAGATTTTTAAATAGAACATACCTCAAATATTTGCATTTATAATTTGGCAAATTCTTAGTCACAAACCAATCAGAATATACATATTAAATATTTTAAAAGATTAAAAGTAATCATCTTAGACAATCGAACAGTGCATTAAAAATGAACGGTATGAACAGTTTTCTTTATTCATTCACTGAACCTAAAAAATAGTTTGCTATGTTAATCAGCAAGTGATCATTTTATTTATTTTCGTGAGAATGAAAAAATTTAATGAGATTTAGAATATCCAAGTATGAACACAAACACGTCCAATATCTAAATATAAAATTTGTAATAATAATGCCATATAATAAATAATTCAATGAATATATATATATATACATATATATATATATATATATATATATATAAAGGAAAACTCAACGTATCATCTAAAGTAGTTATAAATGATAATTCATTTCTAAATAATATAATAATAAGCTTGTCTCATCATATCACGATTTAATTTGGCATAAATATCCACACTACATGTAAAAATATTATTTAAATAAATAGAAAGCAAGTAAGAATTTTCTGAATCTATTAACCTTACATCCAGTAGATTTTTACTATCAAGAGTAATAAATCCCCTAGAGGTAAAATAGATAAACTTAGAAAATTAATTCATATAGTTTTTAAATCTTTTGGTCTTAACGTAGTAATTAACTCCAATAAAAAACAAGTTGACTTCTTAGACATAACGTTAAATTTTGTTTCTAACAACTTTCATCTTTACATAAAAAATAATGCTAACACTATTTACATAAAGCCTACCTCTAATCATCCACCATCAGTTATTAAACATATTGCATCATCAATTGAACGCCGCATAAACTTACAGTCCGCAAATAAAAGATATATGATAAGCACGAAAGAATTTACGATAAAATTCTTAGAGACAGTGCTTATCAATCAGATTTGTGGAAGAATTTAGTAGCTCAAAAAGGAAAAACAAAAAAAGAAAAATCACATGTTATAACCCACCATTTAATAAGTTAGTTAATTTTAAACTGGGACATAAATTTCTTAAGTTTTTCCCGAAAAATAACACTTTAAGAAAATTTTTCGGTAGGAATACACTAAAACTGATTTATAGTTGAACCTGCAACTTAGGAAAATAATTAAATTACGTAACAATAAGATTTTAAAATCATCCAACAAAAACTCTAACACCCATGTCAATTTTTCCCATAATAATAACGCATGTAATTGTAGAAACTCGAACCAATGTACGCTAACTAATGAATGCTTAACAAATTCCCTGGTATATATGTGCACAATTTTATGCGTGGAGAATCCTAAGGATGCTAAAATTAATATCGGAAATAAAATAAACATTTTTAAAACCGCTTTTACAATCTGCTCTCATCTTTTAGAAACAAGAACAGACAAAAAATAATCATAATTTTCTAAATATTTTTGGAAGTTAAAAATCACCCAAAGTTAAATGGAAAATCCTCAAACAGGCTAGAACATCGAGATCGGTAAAAGAACCATATTTCTTTTGTCTACAAAAAAATGGAAATCATTAAATACATGAGGACTAACATATTATTAAATCAGAGGCATGAGACCACAGTATATTGTAAACAAATTACAGAACTAAACTTACAGTCGTACTAATATTACAAAATATAGAGATCGGATCTCTAGAAACGATAAACATTTTATAGTATTAATCTTAGTACCACTATATTCACTCTTAACTGTATGATCACTGTCCTTATATTTTTATCACTAATTGTATCTGTTTTTCATAATACAAATTTTGACCTTACTAAGGTTTATCTAAAAAAAATTAGGTTGAAATCCGATTTTGAAGAAAACAACATTATTTAATTTTAAATTAAATTTTAAATAAAAAAATCTTTAATGACATTTACGCCTATGCAAATTATTTCACGATCTTTTAAAAAATCGCCAAAACTGTTCTACTCTTATAGTTCACTAATAGAGATATGTTTCTCCACTGCTTATTCCAGGCCCGAGTGTTACAAAAACACTGCCATTTGGCCAGTTATGTAGTCACAATCATATCTCTCTTCTTCGCCCATCTTCTCTCATTTCATCCCATCCGCTATGCTTTTTCTTACTTCCACTTTTTTGTCAGACATAAACGCTGGGTCATCAAATGCTGTATATGACCATACTTTATTTTCTACTATTAAACCTGGCGCATTTCTCTAAACATATCACCATATATCGTTTACGTCTCTCTTTCTCTCCAGTTTACATCTTTGTGTTCCATGTCTCTTTTACGATCCCCAATCTTAATTTCTCATTTTGTCTACCCCTTTTAGCTCGCACAAAATTAACCAATACAAGGAATCGAATTTTCCATCTTCCTTCAAAAAATAGCGTTCACTACCTAATGAGACATTGTCTTTCAACGTCAAAACAAAATGTAGTAGATTGTAATTTGTACATGTTATAAACTATTATTATAAATAATTATTCATAAAACTATTTCTATATTGAGCTCTGTTTTAAATTAATATCTTGAAAGATGTCAATATTTTCTTCGTTCCTTATTCATTCTGAGATATATATATATATATATATATATATATGTGTGTGTGTGTTTGTGTGTGTTGTGTGTGTGTGTTCTCATTATCGAATACTCAAAAGCCGCTCAATCTGTAGTGTTACAGAATAAATCGCACTAATTCAAGCAAGCTGTGTAGACCTCGAAGGCGCAAATTGCCCCCGGATGTGTGAGAGAAGGTAAATAATTTAGGAAGAGCAGGAAGCAGAATCTTTAACTAGAAAATAGTAATAAACATCTACTCTCGTTTAAAACTCTGACGTGGCAAGCCTATCTACAGTTCTAGAGCCAAAACATTCTACTCCTATACAAAACATCGAGTATTAAGTAGATATATGAGATGTAGTGTATTTAGGTAGACAACAGGAAACAAGTTATAAATATGTATATAAATAGATGTGTGTGTGTCTGTGTGTGTGTGTGTGTGTGTTTGTGTGTGTGTGTTGTGCATGAGCATAACTTTTAGTGCAGATTTCGTGGCTAAAAACTAAAAAGTAAGTAATGAAAGAAAGGCAAGTGAAAATACACTTACGGCTACTACTGTTTTCCAAGCATGCATGTATACCAGAGCAACTATCACATTATTACACGCATTTATCAACTCACAGAATCCACCTGTGGTTTAATTATAACTAAGCACATCTTAGCTGAGATGAGCTTAGTTATAACTAAATATTTATTAGATAATTTATAGCGCAAACATCTTTTAGATGGACTATTATATTTTCTACCAAAAGAAATGAATTTCACTTTCAAAACATCCAGTTTTTCAAAAGATACAATTCAGCATTTCCTCAGGCTAATTTTATGAAAAATTAACTTCTCAGAAAAATTAACTATAGTCAGTTTCGAATACGAGTGTCTGAGTGTTGATTTTCAAGGCCTATAAAAGCCCATCAAATGTAAGAATTGTATAAACAATATTCCTAAGTACCATCTACATTATATTACAGTAATTTAATTTTGGTTTTTATTTGCTACATATATGTCAATTTTTACATGAAGAGTTATGTTGTTTATCTAAGGATTTTAGGTTATATTATTTACTTTATCATAATATGTACTAAAAATTAATTCTTTTACAACTTATTCAACGTGTAAATGACATTGCATATGTAGTGGATCACATTATTGATTGATTTCAATTTCATCAGATAGTTTATGACATCAATAGAGCAACTTACGATGAAGTTTGTACAGATTTAATGTTTATATATATTGAGATATTAAATAATCTAGATTAGTCATGAATTCCAAGATTAAAAGTAAAAAAATATAATTATGTGAAAATGCACCAGTCTCTGTTTGAAAGAGATATGCTCATATTTATTATGATAAATGTACATGAAACCTAGCATAAACCCCCGAAGCGTGAAACAAAATTTCCTAACGAACGTTGTTATTTGTAATACTACTGTTATCTTGTTTATGAACATCAAATTCAATAAGCGACTATGTTGGAAAGAAATATATGAGCGGGTGACAACAGAAAAATCACCATGAACGCAGATGCATCTCTCGGTTTGTGAGGTCCTTCTTGACATTTAGAAAGCTTCTGCTTTTTTTTTTTACTTGTTACAGTCTTTAAAAAACATATTCAGATACCACACAGGCATATTGTCATATCATAAACAACTTAACGATTTAACAGTCAAGATAAATATGGCGTGTGAATTTGGTATAGAAAATTATCTTAGTTGTGCAAAACGATGACGCCAAACGTCACTAATTTGAATACATATCTAATTCATTAGACGCCTGCCGTAAAGAAATATTTAGCAAGACAGATATTCTGACAAAGGTTGTGTTAATGAATTTAATAATTATTCGGTGCTTCTTTATTAAAACATGATTTTAGAAGAATCTAATCTTATTAATAAAATGAATATATTCATTTCGGCATAGAGTAGATGCTGTTTTGAAGATAACATATATCACATTTTCTTATGAAATAAAGCTTCTTCGCAAAATATAAGATTAATAATGTATGACAGTGAAAGATGAACTATCTATGCACATACGAAGCAAATACTCGAGGCAAATGAAATATGGTTCTACAGAAAAAAATTTAAAACTACTATGTAAGATATGCGTTCTGGCGCTGGATGTGCGTTGTGGTGGATTATATATCAGCTCGGAACGACAACTTGGGGAGCCGAGTTCTAATTCCACTTGAATTTGCTGCATTCACTTACGCGCAAATATCCTTGGAAATGGTAGTAATCCGTCTATTCTTTCCAATTATGGGTTAAATAACAGGACAGATTGTGGTCTATAGCCTTGTCTGTCAAACTATATATATATATATATATATATATATATATATATATATATAGCTTTCTGCGGTAGACTATATATATATATATAAGTAGACACAGGTACAAAATTCATTAAATCATGTAAAAAATATCTAGATGATTGTTTACTCTTTTGGAGCTCAACATAAGGAGATATAATCAAACTAAAAAATTAACTCCAAAACTGGCGCCCCTAAATTAAGTTCACACTAAAATATAGCTTTAATAAATTGCTATTCTTAAACATAATATTAAAAAACAAAAACAGTTCATTATCACAGACACTTGACATATATCCAGAGACACCCAGCAATACCTCCTCTTTCAGAGTCACCACGCTAAAAGTTGTTTAAAATTCATCTCCTTCTCCCTACCACAACGAATATGCACAATAGTAGCTGAAAAAAACCTTTGTATCCGGAATCCAAAAAAATCAACTAAAGAAACATGAAAAAGATGAAAACATTCTCAAATGTGTCTCAACACACAACAAAAACAATGCAGAATTATTCACAAAGATAAAAAAAACATATAAAATTACTCAACAAAAATGATAGAGTAAAAGAAATCTTAAAGCCAAATAAAATTATTATTATAGAACGCGAAACCCGAATTTTCAAAAACTTAATAACCTCATGAAAATTCGAGTCACACACAACAGCGGGTCACAAATGCATCACGATATATGTAGGGCATGCAACATACTAATAGACAGAAACTACTTCAAGTTCGAAAACAAATCTACTTTCGAAATAGAAAAAACAAATCTGAGCTCCAACTCTAAAAGCGTAATTTATTCTGCAAAATATGATTAATGCACAAAAATATACGTGGGGACCAAACAAGTCCAATAAATATAACCCTGCAAAGAAGTAACATTAAATTAGCTAATAACAGGAAATTGTACGTTTCCCAACTCTTCCACAAATGCAGTGGAGGCAAATTCAGAGTAATGCATATCTTCCAAAATGCAGATTATAACTCATTCATGACGCATTGAGTAATATTAATAAAAAATATACAAGCCTTCAATCAACAAAACATCATGAAAAATATAGCATACACACCTATCAACACACTAAATTCTAACGGACTAAAAATGAAAAAAATCGCAAAACGTAGCAAACAAATAGTCTTTCAAATGCAACAAAAAGAACTAGATGGCTCATATAATTGAATCGAAACCGATGAAAAAAATTTAAAAATTAAAGCAAATTTCGCAATTCAATGTAAAAAACATTTATGGTCAGCAAAATTTGAATGATTCCGAAAACGGAAGAGATATAACGAGCGCACGTAAAAAAAAAATCACACATTTCTGACTTGCTCTCCGACAACTTATTTAACTATAAACGATATTTTAGTTTGCCAGAAAGACAAAGATATCTCGATAAATAAATTTACACTAGTCTCCAACTTGAGTGAGTTGAGACACACTGTCGTTTTTTAACGTGAGGAACCTGAGCGCGTACGCTCAGTGTATTTGTCAAAGATTCCTCAAAGACGCTCATGCGGTTACTGCGTTGAAATCTCGTTTTAGCTTTTCAAATCAGGTCAAACCCGGCCGGCGAGCAGGCAGTAAATATCTGAGAATGGATACTACACTTGGACCATAGCCGAGGGCCCGCATGTTTATTCATCTGAGATATGAGGAGTGTCAACTTCGGACTCAAAACAGGTGTACCGACACGAATACCCGATGAACACTTGACATATTATAAACAATGCAAGTAATATAAATAATAATAATAACAATAAAAATAAAATTTTCACACCTTCTCGCACTTTCTCATATATATATATATATATAAAAAACATACAAAATTACTCAACAAAAATGATAGAGTAAAAGAAATCTTAAAGCCAAATAAAATAATTATTATAGAACGCGAAACCCAAATTTTCAAAAACTTAATAACCCGGCCGGCGAGCAGGCAGTAAATATCTGAGAATGGATACTACACTTGGACCATAGCCGAAGGCCCGCATGTTTATTCATCTGAGATATGAGGAGTGTCAACTTCGGACTCAAAACAGGTGTACCGACATGTTCCTAAATGTTTGAAAGAAAATCTGAATAACATGACATTCGTCAAACAATTGTTGGAACCAATATATATTATTAACAGAAATATTTATTGTAAATCTGTTATTATACAACGGAAACACTATTTTTACTACTAGCACCACTTCTGCGCAATTATATATATATATATATATATATATATATATATATATAATTGCGCAGAAGTGGTGCTAGTATATATATATATATATATATATATATATATATATATATATATATATACAATTGCATTTTCATTCAAAGTGGTTATAAAAAAAATTTAGATCGCAATAAAAAGCAATTATGTTTCACTCCAATAAATTGTATTTGGTCAGACAATGTTTGGTATCTGGTGATATGCTGAAATATAAAAGTTTTGTGCAACGATATAAAATGATTTATTATAACCACTTATATTAAATATATATTCATAATATATGGGTCTGCTTTGTATTTTGTGCTTTTTAAAAGGTGAATTATAAGAAATGTTGATGTTTAAGAATATATTATATAAGAAAGTTATATTGGAAAATAATTTTGAATATAAATATATCTATTTTACAATCTTGAAAATTCATACTGAGATGGATAACTATGGACTGAATTGCTGTATCTCGCATGAAACTGGTGTTGGTGAATTATTTCAGTCGTATTAGGCAGATGCGAGATATGTACAAGGCTCTATCCTGGGCCCAACGCTATTCCTTATTTTCATCAACGACCTCCCAGATGAGATAAAGTCCCAAGTAGGCATCTACGCAGATGACACTACAATATACTCCCGCTCCAGTAAGAAACCTGTCGTGGCGGACAGACATAATATCGCTGCTGACCTTGAGCGGGATCTACACTCTGTGGTGAACTGGGGCAAGAAGTGGCTTGTCAACTTCAATTCCTCTAAGACCAAGCTGTTGTCTGTCAACCATTACAGGCAACCTCTTCTGCCTCCCATAAGCATGGACCAGATGATTCTCCCGGAGAGTAATACACTACGCCTCCTCGGACTTACCCTGTCCTCAGACCTCAAATGGAAGCACTATATTGAATCCATAGCAAAATCTACTGCTAAGAAGATTGGGTCACTATGTCGATTCAGGATGTTTTTTCCACCTGAATCCATCCTGCATATATACAAGTCAACCATCCGTTCGTGTATGGAGTACTGCTGCCATTTATGGTCAGGTGCCCCTGCCGTTCTCCTCAGTGTTCCTGACAAGCTCCAAAGGAGAGTCTGTAATGTGATAGGTACTGATCTGGCGACTCGTCTGCAGCCACTTTCCCATCGTCGAAATGTGGCCTCCCTCTGTCTCTTCTATAAATACTTTCATAGCTTCTGCTCGGATGAGCTAAGTCACTGATGCCTCCTCAACAGGTGTTTACCCGTGCAACCAGACTGGCAACTGGGTCCCACCCATTCACAGTCAGGTTAGCCAAACGCAGACGACAATTCTACTCCTGCAGCTTCCTCTCTCGCACATCCTGCCTGTGGAACTCACTCCCGTATTCTTGCTTTCCTGACGGCTACGACCTCCAGAAATTTAAAAGCAAAGTTAATACTCACCTACTAACCACTGGACTCTAGCTCTCTCCCCTCCCCTGTATAATCTTCACGTTCTCTCCGCCCATGTATCTGTCATTGCACCTGCTTTCTCAGCTTTCTATTGTTCCTTTCTAACTAGCTTGTACTCCTCACTCTTTTCTAATTAATCTTTCTACATTTATGTAACCCCCTGCACATCAGTGGCGTTTGTGCCTTGCTCGGGGTGAAATGATTAAAAAAAAATCAGGATGACGCGACATAGCTCCACATGATTACATGCCTCTCTATCTCACTTTAGAAAAACTCACCGTCTGAAAATCAAGGTACTCTGAAACCTATAAATTAGTCAAAATAAATATTCTTAATCTTTACAATTTCGTTTTGAACAATATTTACTATCTAACTATATATACCTGCTTATTCTTTAATATAAAGTGCCCAATTATTATTCAAAGCAAAAAAAACATGATTACGTTAATTCCTAAGAAAAGATTTGTCAAACTCTTTGAACACGCACACACAAATATTATATATATATATATATATATATATATATATATATATATATATATATATATATATATACTGATTTTTCATTCGGTAACGTTCATATAATTGGGGACAACAATATTCACCACAAATTGGTTAATCCCCTCGAATAGACTTGATATTGAATGCAGAAAAGTCTGACTAACACGGTGCACGTCAAAGATTTCTCTAGTCAGTCTCCAAATTGATGAAAAACCTGAGATATTTTTTATTATTTGATATTTCATGGAACGATTTTTCGCTTCTTAAAAGAACCAGTCTCAGCATCATAAGCGAACTGGTGGAGGCTTCTCTCTCAAAACATTTCAAACATGCTGCTTTGAAAACTGCTGCCATCGTTTTCGAATAGATACACTTTTGAATGAACCGTTTTACATCCGGAAGTATATTCCAGCAAAATCGTACAGCCTGCATTTTGTCACTTGGGAAGACGCTGCAGCCAGAGCTTATCGCAATAGCAAAAAAGCTGTACATTCCGAACACCCTGAATTGAAAATTGTTCGAAATTACTTCAAGAAGATTCTAGAAATGCGAAGAATATTTAAGCAGATGTCCTGGTCAGAGTTCTAATCAAATTCATAGAACATCGTTTTCCCGACTATACCCCTCTCATAACCGCAATCTCAGTCATATTTTAATTATGACTCTGTGAAAATCACTTCCTAAGATAAAATCACAGCTGCTAGACTGAAGGATAACAACCAGAATTTATCTGCAATGTTCGACAAATGAATTAAAGGCTGCTTGAAAGAGTTTTTCTTTTATTTGCCCTGTCCTTTCAGGACTTAGACGATCATGGCTTTCCATTTCTCTCTGTCCCTAGTTGCTCTTAGCATTCTTTCTCCTGTTACAACACACAACTTCCATTCGCTCAACCATCTGATAAGACTCTTCATTTTTGTTATCCGCTGCTTTCCCCTATCTTCTTTTCCTTCTATCTGACCTGGTAGTATCAGATTCAACAAGCTCCTCTTCCTCACTGCATGTCCCAGGGACGTTAGCTGTCTCTTCCTGATGCTCAGTTTTCATTTTTTTTAGTTCCACCCTTTCCAAAACTTCATCATTGCTAATATGCTCAATCCATGATATGCTCAGCATCCTTCTGTCGAACCACATTTTAATTGCTTTAAGTTTTACCTTCATATTTGATGATATTGTCTAGCATTCACTTCCACTTTGAAGAACTGACATCACATAGCAATCCAGTACTCTTTTCTTTGTTTCTAGTGAGATTTTCCTTTCTCTTAATACTCTACTCAAATTCTGAAACGCGCCCTTTGCCAAGCCAATTCGTTTTTAGATCACTGTGTTGCACTTTCCGTCTTCTATTAGAACACTTCTAAAATATTTAAACTTCTGTACCTGCTTGATTTTAGTATCCTCCAACTATATTTATCATTTTGGACTGCTGTTTTTGTTGATGATCATATATAACTAAAAATACCTGTTGACAAGACAAATACAATAACCACATAAACAGGTAAAAAAGGCTAACATCAATGGAGCATTATTAAATTAAAAAAAAGTGAAATTGTATAAAATTAACTCTGCACTCGTTCACAATGTACTAACCGTCTTTGTAAAATAAGAATCAAGATGCATGCATAAGAAAATCCATATACTAAGTTCATCGTAATAATATCATCCTTGATAATAGCTAAAATAGTAGAGGGACGTGATCAGAAATAGTTAATATTATGACAATTTCTACAAAATGTATGACCATTAATAAACTTTGTCAGTCATTTTAAATTGATAAATTCCCAGAATGATGGAACGCGAGAATAAAAAGATGTCACCATTGAGTTTTTACTCATTATTCCTTTGTAACTATATTTATTTACGTGTGAATTTTCACCAAGAAGCACATGCGCACACGCGCGCGCACACACACACACACACACACACAAATATATATATATATATATATATATATATATATATATATATATATATGTATGTAGCATTTAATTGAAACTTATTCCTTGTGCAGGAACCTGTAAAGAGGAATCATGATCTTGACCAATGGTTTTCAAAAAATGTGATTACGCAAGAATATTTACAAATGAAAAATATGAAACCAGTAGAAAAAATAAATTGGCGGACCCAAATTCAATTATGGTTTTTCGTGAGTGTTACTGGTGGTACCACCCCTCCAACGAAAATAAGAATTTCAACAAATGCAATCTATCATCAATATTTTTTCAAAGAACCTCAAAAGAATTTGATTCCTCAGGTTTAATCGTATATTGATATGAATAAAGGAAAAGACTTTATTTTTATTGTGTATTGTTCACATTTCTAGGCTACTGTAATTCTGAGATCTTCATTGTTTTAACTTTTTTATTATGTTTTATTTTGGTAACTAATTTTCGAGAATTTCTCATTGTTATATTTGATTAGATCTTCTTTCTTCTGTGTCAAAAGAAACAGGAATTATTCTCATGGATGAAACTTTTCAAATAAATTGGATAGTGGGACTTATATAAAGCCAAAACTAAATAATTTGATTCCTGTTTTAAAAAGTTAATACTAGTAGATAAGCTCACTTATCTCCTAGTCCGAAATTTTTCCATGTATATTAAAGAGAAGTAGATGTTTTTTTATTTTTTTATGATGTTCCCTGATCATTCATTTTGTACCGACTTTTTTCCTCTTTCTAAATTTCTTTCTAACATCAGATTTACTGTCTCATGGTTGTTTGTGTTCGGACATTTCGTTGTTAGGGTAGCAGATTACAGTTTCAATTTGTTGACTGAAATTTCCGACTAGTCTTTTGGAATCCAAATAATTTGATAGCGCCTTGATAAGCTGCGCTGGTCAATAGTCGCCTAATATTGGTGTATGTGTAGTGGCATGTCACGTATTGATACGTGCCCATGAATCTGTTTCTGAGGAGCAATTATAATGTCACAGTATTCTCTATTTTTACCCATGTTCTAGCTAGTTCGTATTGGCATTGATGACAGATGGTGACAATTAAGATAGAATTTTCTCTCCCTGTCTGTCTTACTCTCTTCTCAAGTCGAACGTCATGAAAAATACAAAAAGAAAAGAAAAACGACTATACCAGAAAAAAAATAAAAGAATTCTACTCCCGTTAGAATTTCGTTTTAATAATATTCGTGGTGTTTGTTTCAAATTATGAATTGTAGCATCGCTCTGCTTGAAACAGTCACAAGACATCCTCGCTCTCTGATAAACTAACTGAAGTTTTATGTTGCTAACAGTGGATTCTTGGTTCCAGGCTATGTTCCTCTTCAAAGAAAATATTACAGCATTCATATGCATGGAGTTGGTGTATGCATCCGGGATAACCTTCAGATTGTCAGGAAAATAGCTCTCGATGACCCTTTCCGCTCCTTCATGTGTTTCTGCCTTTCCTTACCAAACTCTGTTACTTATAACTTTTTCCTTTATCGTCCCCTCACTTCCAGGCATTGTCGTATATAAGATGTCATAGCTGCCAGTATGGAAAAGGCACTTTTTCTTCATCTATTTGCGAACATCTTTGTCTTCGGTGACTTTAATGCTCACTATTAAACTTTTCTGAAACCCTCGAAATGTTGAAGTTATTCAAAGATTGACTTTTAATTTTTCCATTGCAAAAAGTCTTACACAAATCGTGGACTTCCTTACAGGCTTCCTATTAAAAATAGCAACAGGCTTCTCTAAATGATTTATTTCTTATATCTTCTTCTCATTATTGATATTTCGTTCCAAGTAGGTCGAAGTAGGTCGCCATTACATTCTGCGTTAGACTTGTTGCCAGTCAAGGCTATAGAACAGAATCTCTTCTGTTATTTAACCAATAACTGGAGGGAAGAGACCTTTCCCAACGGTATTTGCGCGTAAGTGAATGAAAAGGATTTAACAGGAATTTGAACTCGGATCCCAGATTTGTCATTCCAAGGCGATATCCACTGTACCTCAATGAACATAAATATACAAAAATATCAGGTTATGGGCGCTGCAACACTCAGGAACAACAGTTTTCGGCTATACCAGTGCGGTATATCTAATCATAGCAGAAGCCTATTCGTTGCAGCTCATAATGAATGTAAACGTGTCATCGAAGAAGCAAAGTTCCTGTATGCCAAGACAATCAAGCGCCGAATCCCTAATAATAATTTTGACAAGCATTCTTTCTGGTGGCTCTCTAATAGGGTATAAAACAGTACAATGATTCTATACCACCTATTCAATCGATTATGATTTTTAATATTCTCTGTTGATAAAGCTGATTGGTTTTACCGTAAATTCTACATAAATTCACCTATCTCATATCCCTGCATAAATTCCCAGTTGAAATTTAATCTCTGTTGAAAGATATGCATACACCTCCTTCTATAGTTTCTGCTATTATCTAACCTAAATGTTCACAAAGCATGTCGATCCGATGGTATCCCTATAATACTTATTAATATGTGTGCTCACGAACTGACTCTGGTTCCCTCCTAGCTGTATAATAAATACATTGCTGTCTCTTGCTTTCCTGCCTGCTGTAAATCATTGTATTTTCTTCCGCTTTTTAAGAACTCATGTGAGCCTTCTGACGTTTCTAATTATCAGCCAATTCTACTATTTTTTGGCAATCTGTTAATGAATCTAGGCAATATCAATTGATTTATCAACTAATATCGCAGGGCCTTCTCTCACACGAGCAATACTGCTTATTTTTTCAGAAGAAATACTGATGTACGAAAATGTTTACTTTTTAAGTTAGACTTGTCGGACGTCTGCCTACAAATACTGGTAGAAGAAGAACGTTCGAAATTACTATTAACACTCAGAAGTGGCATGACTTATGAAACCCAAACAATCAACCTCTTCTCCCTCTTTATGTGCCGTGTCACTTCAGGACGTAGAAGATCATGAACTTCCACTTGGCTCTGTCTATTTTCACTCTCAGTAATATTTCTCGTGGTATCACTTCTAAGCTCCGGTCCGTCAATCATTTGCACAGACCTAAAAAGCACAACTTGCGCTGCTTTCTCCTGTCTCTTCTTCTATTTATCCGACCAGTGGGTATCAAATTCTCTAGGCTCTCTTTCCTCATTACGTCTATGGAACTTTCTTTGTCACTTCCTGATATTTATTTTCAGTTTTCTTCTCGTTTGCATCCTTTCCAACAGCTCATCAACACCTGTCCATGGTATTCTCAGCATCCTTCCTTAAAGCCACGTTTCTGCTGCTTCAAGCTTCTCCTTTAAGTTTGATGAGATCGTTCAGCATTCACTTCCAAACAGAAGGAGAGATCTCACGTAGCAAACCAGAGCTACTTTCTTTGTTTCTAATGAAATTTTCCAGTCTTTCAGTACACGGGCTAGCTTCTGAAACGCGTCTTTCGCCATGTTAATGCGTCTTTGGATCTTCATGTCGCATTTTCCATCCTCTGTCAAAATATATCCCAAGTATTTGAATGTTTTTACTTGTTTTATTTTAGATTTCTCTAAATTGCAGTTGGCATATTGGTCTCCTCTTTTTGCTGATGACCAGACTTTCAATTTTCTTGAGGTTTATGCTCAACCCTTTCGTTTTACTTTATTTTGCTAACTTCTGTAGAAGGTCCTGCATTTTCCTTTCCGTGTCTGCTATCAGCACTGTGTCAACTACGTATCTGATATTGTTGAGGTTATGTCCGCCAATGACAGATCCTGGCAAGGCCTTTTTTCTCTCATAATTGCTTCACTGTACAGGTTGAAAAGATCTACCTCAAAGATTGAAATAAAAGGTTCATTTCAACATTTTAATCATCTGAAGAAGATCTGAGCGTACGACGAACGAAACATCCTGAATATCGAAACAAATATGAGGAGAACAGTGCAAACATCCATCGAAACTTATTTATAAATGGAACTTTGTCTGTGTGTGTATGTGTGTGTGTGTCAGTTACCTATAGACTCCGAAACGGCTGAACCGATTTTCTTGAAAATTTACACAGTTGTACTATTAGCGTCTGTGATTGTTTGTAACTATGTTTTGTGTCGAGGTACACCCGATAAATATCGAAAATCGATAATCGAAAAAATCAGGTAATAGAAGGAGTGGTCCGATTTTAATCCAATTTTATACACTCATGGACAAAAACAATATTCAGAAGTTTCAAGTTTGCAGTTCTTACAATAGTGCAGAACATTGATAATATATATATATATATATATATATATATATATATATATATATATATATATATAACAGGCAAGATTTTTGTGTGTGTGTCTGTTTATCTGCCTGTATGTCTGTAATTTCTCAGCTCTTTTATTTTAGTTTTTGCATTGGGTTTGGCTCTAAGTAGGTATAATTGTAGTTTTTAGGCTCAACCATGATATCATTTACTCAGAGGACTTATTTAGTCTTAAAAATTCAGTTTACGAAAAACTTATTTGATGTCGATACCAGGAAATCAAAATTTGACTTACATCCATTCATTTTTCTTTCAGTCTACGGGTTCAGTTTAACTGGAAACAACTATTGCTTTTTAGTCTTTCGTGCCAACGTCCAAAGATTCTGATCTCCAGGCCCATGGATTTGTTTTAAAGCATTCATTACATCTGAGAAACAGCGAGCGATACTGCTAGTTGTAAATGATGTAAATAACTGCAATACCACATCCGAGAAATATCGACAAATATAGATAGAAAAATAATAACATACAAAGCAAAAACATATATACTTAAATTCACTTCTATGTGTTTCTCGTAAAGTATATCCATTTATTTCGAGACTTTATTATAAAAAATGAATTTTAAAAGGAAACCGTTCCCGTGTGGTTACTCTCGCCGCTGGCCTTAGCGTAAGATTTAGGATAAATGTATATTTATTATATTTATCAGTATTAGACATCGACATCTTGGTGGTTAGCATTATAATTACGAAAATTATTTACCATGAATGTTGCATCACAGAATCATATTTTTTGTCATTTTTTCCGAAACCTAGCCTTTGTATTCGCTACTTTTTCTGATATGTACAGATTTCCATCAGACATAAAGAAATATGGACTCAAAAACCGACACTATTTACTTCTACATTACTAACTGATCGAAGCACACCTTTGTGTCATGTGGACATTTGAGAAAAATAGACAAAATGAAACTGAAATCTTTGAAAAGATAGAATCATGTTAAACAAGAAAAATGCACATAAATTAATACCATATTAAAAACGACACTACTAAACTAAATTAGGTTGTACAACGTAAAACCCGTGATGTTCGTCTAAAACTAAATAAAAATTAATTTTCATTTTTGAAAGTGTTAATGCAATTTTGTACTGAAGGAATGTAATGGTTGTGAAAGCGCATTTGTCCATCACTGAATTATTCATCAGACACATCTCTGTAGACAACATCGAGGAAGCGAGAGTAAATATTTCAAATACTATCGTAAATCTAAATCTATAGACAGTTTCACATTCGTTAACGTTATTAAGTACATTTAAGTATTAGGTGAAAATAGCGCGAAACGTATTTACGATTTTCCAAAATTTACACGTGGCTTCATTTTTACTCCGTGTGCCATTGAGTTATAATGGTGTTTGATATTTTTTTGCTAATGAGTTTCGATTGAAAATATTATGACATGACACATTTGCTGAACGTATAAATAAGCATTTAGTTATTTCATTTTAATTGTAAACGAATTATATCCCAAAAATCTCATCACTCACACATTATTGCTTTTATGTATGAATCCTTATAAATGAGCCCGATTATGGATATATATACGTACGACCACATCATGTTGAAACTCTCCTGAGTATGACGGTAACCTGAGTCCGACAGCAAGGTCTCTCATTGGGAGGTTGTGAGAGGCATGGAAACACCTCTTAATTACTGTTGTTCTAAGGTCCACCCTGATTCGGAGTGGTAGCACCTGTTAGAGTCCCAGCTATTTGCAAATAGTTAAACCTTAAACTGGGGCCCAAACACTATGAATATATAAAAATATTCATTTATAATAATATATACATAAAAATAGACTTTTATAGAAATATATATATATATCTGTAGGAAAAATATTACCACAATATATTTTTGAAGGAAAAATATTAACAGCAGTACAAATCTAGAATACATATTTAGTTTCCTGAAATGGAATAAAAATAAAAGAATAAAAATAAAATTTGTCTATCAAAATCTGACTACATCAATTTGCTCACTATAAAAAAACATTAAGAGAAATAACGGAAAACCCCGTCTTTTTGGCATTAAATTACACACAGAAGTCTTGATATGTCCTTAGACAAAACTCAAACTCATATTCACCTTGAAACTTCTACGATAAGCTAAATTTATCAACATCGAGCATAAGTAATAACTAGGTATTAGAAATCTTGTAAATATCAGGTTCAGAAAGCGTGGATTTGTGAATGGTGTAGTGGATAGTAGCCAAGAATATTAATCAGAGATTCGAGAATTCATTTGCGTTGTTTTCGTTTTATTAACTCATGTTCAACTATCCTTGGTAAAGATCCACCACTACTCCACTATCTATAGTTTAACCAATAAGGATTTTATCTATCAACTATTATCATCTAAATAAAGTGCCTTACAATATAAAAAAATCATTTTGATTTTAAATAACCTGCAATGAATTGATAAGCCGTAAAAAATAAGAATAAACAAAAATCAGTCATTGCCAGTCCAATGCGTTTTGCATTGACCATTAACGTATGTATACCAGTTTTCATCACCTGCTACGTTTTATTTCAGGAAAATCTACAAAGGATGATATATTTGTAATTATTGAATATATTTGACGCTAACTCAACCCAGTGATGGAAAAACCACCAAATCGATCTAAAAATACATTATTTTGAATTAGTTGTTAATTCGTATATTTATCAAAATTTCATCGCCAATTTACGTTAGATAATTATGGATGTTAATAAAATATCGTATTACACTGTGACGTGGTACTTTTGTTCTTACAGTGAATGTGGTAGCTCATGATAGTTTGGTGAACATTATATGAACAAACATTAGTTATTCCTTGAACGGACGCTATAATAATGTTCTTCCTTCAGAATACACCTCTTAGAAAATCAGATCATCTCTACGGAAATGTCACATGAGCCAGGGGAAAGCATTTTCCCACTAGTACTTGAATATAACACAATACATTTTTTCTGTAAAAGTTAAAACGTGGGAGATTATTCCAGAATAAAATGAATTAGGTAATTTAATACTACTTTCGGGGATGTACAAAGTCTCAAATTCTAAACACGTCAATTCTCTCTTGAAAAATTCTTGTTGGGTTATACATAAGTGGGCTCTTATCAAGGAAGTACAACACGAAAATGAATATGCAAAGACTGAGCAAAACCATCAGATGTCGTAACAAATAATATAAGATAGGTATCTAGTATCATTTATGACCTACAAAAGCTAAAAACTGCAGACAATTCACGTAGTATTGATGACATTAGTACTCAAGAAATCTATGTTGAGATGAATGTAATTTGGATGTGTGAATATTCATCTACGCCATGTTTAATGAATTCAATATTTAGCGCTTTTCAAATGGTAACCTCACAATTTATCAGCAGTATATAAGAGTTCATCTCTATTTTACAGTACATTATCCTGTTGAAATATCAGTTTTGTACGTACACACTTGTGCAAATTAATTGAAACAAAATGAATAATGTCTTCTAAGAATCTTTTACAATTTCCCTGATTACGAATACGTCGTATCTTCTCGTTGTTTTTCTCTTCCGACCGGATTTTTACGGGGAAATCCAGTTTGTTATTTCGCCTTGATGACACGACTGACAGTTGAAAAAGTGACAATAATAATATATGCGATCTCTCTGTAAGGCTTTGCCAGTGTCTTTGTGCAGCGTTACAAGTTCCAAGAGATTCCTTGAAGAATTGTCAGTTGCAGTAAATGGCCACAGAACCACTAGTCGAGTATTGAGACAATAGTGTACGGGCGTAAAGTGTATCTGGTGTAATTACGAATGATGCTATATATTTTAGGGCCAAAGAAATTTCATCACAGCTCGAAAATAGATTCATATTAATACACATTCTTGAAAATGATCGAATCTGTGATAAAAACAGAAATAAATTACACTCTGTAACTTCTTCTTCTTCTTCATTTTCTTCTTCTTCTTCTTCTTCTTCTTCTTCTTCTTCTTCTTCTTCTTCTTCTTCTTCTTCTTCTATGTGCTCTGTGCTTTCAGTACGTAGGCGATCATGGCATTCTACGTCTCTCTATAGATGGTGGCTCTTAGCCCGCTTTTTCCTGTTACACCAAGGAACACCCGTTCCGTCATCCCCCTGATCAGGCCCTTCAAATATGTTATCCGCTGCCTTCCTCTGCCTATTTTTCTTCTATCTGGTCTGTCAGTATCAGGTTTTCCAAGGCCTCCTTCTTGTGTCTTAGTACTTTACTCAGCTTCTGTAACGCCTCCTTCGCCATGCCAATTCGCCTTCGGATCTTTGATTGGATTTTTAACTGACCGTATGGTAAAAGAAAGTAAAATAAAGCAGCTATTTCAATTAAATTGCATAAGAGTGTACATGAGATAGTTAAATAGACACAAGTCTTCAAGAATAACACTCTCAGAGGGATTACGTGCCTATAATGTATTCAGACGGACCAATAAACCAAACGATGTCAGTGATAACAGACAAAGTCCTTATGGAACCGCCACGTCAAGCAAACCTTCCATCTATATATATTTAATAATAAATAATAATAATAAAATGATAACGCATAAGAATGCGGAAATGGGATATTAGAAAATAAAGAAAACCACGAAGTAAAAAATCCTAAATTGTAATGTAAAAATTATTCGAATAATATCAAACACTGGAAAATTTAAAATTAAATATGTAACGCAAACTAAAAGAGACGTTCGAAACATAGGATAATAAATAAAAATATCAATAAAGAGTAAGACTCGTTGGTCTTTGGGTGTGGGTGTAAAAAGGCGTTTAAAACATTTTATATAAATACATCACAAACAGTTCCACGAACGCGGAAATTATCTTAGATATAAAAGAAAATGCGCTAGTGATGGGTGTGAGGAAAAAATGCATATAGTAAGATATCTAAAAGGTATATTATACGAAATACAAGACTCAAATACAAAGATTCAATTAGGTTTTCATTTCGCCAAATAATTGAATAGACTTGCGGCGTTGTGTCTGTGTATATTTTCAATCAATTGATAGCAAAATCGCTTTTATAAATCTGAAGTATGTTGTTCATGCTTTCATATAAGTACTCAGAAAAACACAAACTACATAGTTAGGTATAAATATGCAAAAATCACACGATATCTCAATGCACACAAACTAACATACATATGTTTATTCTCATATAAACACACTAACATATACACTTATGTAAGGAACACACACGCGCATATATATTATGCGAATGTTTTTTTTTATTTTAATCCTATCAAATACTCTGTTCGACTTCTTAATGTTAATATTAATATGATTAAGGAAGTCGCCGTAGTTTTTTTTTCTTTCCTTTTATTTTCTCATGTACATTTAATCTTGTCTATATCATTTTCAGGATAAATTTCTAAGAAAATAATTGATGCGATTGATAGTTAAATAAACAAACGCTCTGTAATATCATTAATTTTTAAATTTATCTGTTTAAGAAATGGTGTTATTTTAAATAAGCGAGGTGACATAAATTTAGGAATTATAGATTTTATATAATAGTATTTTGTCATATTATTATAATTTTAATATTACTGCTATTATAACCTTTTTTAAAACTGTTTTAATACACATGAAATAACATTATTTGTGTTGGTTGTATGTCCTTTTTATTGAGGGCCTAAAGAATTTCACTTTTTCATTTCTTATTTTTATGGTGTATTATACATGCATTTTGAATTAATAATTTTGGGAATTAAGAATGTGGACAGAAATGCGTATTTCAATTCTGTGCTATAGAACCTTAGCATTAACAAGGAGACTTACACTACATATATCGTAAATACATCTGGGATATGGTGTTCTACACATTGCGGTATCACTACTTCCATGGAAAGTGTTCGGACAAACTACATTTCTTGAGTTCTTTACATCTAGGACCAGCTATGAAATATAAATTGTAGCAAAATACGCTTATTCCGCCAAGATAGGATATTTCTCCGATCACTGCAATCTAAACCTGTTCAAGTCTAGATCAACAGTCATTTTCCCCCTCATATATGTATAAACTTAACGTAATATTCTACCTCGTGTGATCCCGGGCCCTTTGTAGGTTAAACCTACTGCATATAAAAAAAATCATTTCATGCACATCATCATAAACATGTCGCTTTATGTTCTGCCTGCATCACGGATGTGCGTGTAGCGTAATAGATGGCGGTTCAGAATAAGAAATATTTCAAAATCTATTTAGTTTCTTTTATTCATTTACGTCCAAATACAGTGGATGATATATACAATTCATATATGGTTTACTCAGTAGAACCTCTATATATATATATATATATTGTCATCCGCAGACAGATCTGCTTCGCCGTATCACAGCTCATCAGTACAGTTAGACTCAGATTGCTTTTTTCTTTTTTTTTTTACTCAGGATTGAAACCCGACCCGACTCTACCCCTGGGCGTTCGGTGGAAGTAGGCAGACTTTTTAGCACATATCATTATACGCGCCCAATAGCTAGAGCGCTCTAATTCATTTCACTGAATGAGCAATGCGTACATGCCAGAGTACCTTCTGTTTATCAATGTCTACTATTTTTCCAGAGTGGTCAATCAGAGTGTTAGAGCGTAAATATTGTCATCCGCAGACAGATCTGTTTCGCCCTATCACAGCTCATCAATACGGTTAGACACCGGTTGCTTTTTTTTTTTACTCAGGATTGAAACCCGACCGAAATGGCGTCAGTCGGCGACTCTACCCCTGGGCTATGGGCGTTCGGTGGAAGTAGGCAGATTTTTAGTGCATATCATTATACGCGCCCAGTAGCTAGAGTGCTCTAAATTATTTCACTGAATAAGCAATGCGTACACACACACACACACACACACACACACACACACACACACACATCACTCCTGCAGCTTCCTCTCTCGCACTTCCCGCCTGTGGAACTCACTCCCGTATTCTTGCTTTCCTGACGGCTACGACCTCCAGAAATTTAAAAGCAAAGTTAATACTCACCTACTAACCACTGGCCTCTAGCTCTCTCCCCTCCCCTGTATAACCTTCCCTTTCTCTCCGCCCATGTACCTGTCATTGCACCTGCTTTCTCAGCTTTCTATTGTTCCTTTCTAACTAGCTTGTACTTCTCACTCTTTTCTAATTAATCTTTTTACATTTATGTAACCCCCTGCACATCAGTGACGTTTCTGCCTTGCTCGGGGTGAAATGATTAAAAAAAAAAAAATATATATAATATTTATCATCAATAAATTGTTAATGCAAAGTCACCCCCGTTAAAGTGTATTATATAACCTAAAATGATTTAATAGTTATTTAAAAACAAATATGAACATTAGTTTAAAACAGTAGCATCGCATGTATTATTTAGCCAAAGCAGCCATATTCGATGTATTTTTTGATGCAAATATTTTTTTATTCATGGATCTGACATGTGTTTTCACCTTTATGAAACCTAAAATCAATGTTAAAAGGATAACAGTATACTTCTGAATTATTACTCTTATATGGTCTGTGATTATATATCTAATTGGGGATTCTGAGAAGTGACCTGCATAAATCTTTCATTATATCTATGTTGAGAGTAAAATCTCAATAATCTCTAAATAGTATCATATTTACATATCTGTTTGTGCATCTATTTGCATATGGGTTTCAATATGAATATTGTAGATGGTAACAAAACATAACTAATGATAGATTCTGTATTTGATTATATTTAAGAAATATTACGTAATTTATACTACGTATTGTGGTTAATTGATATTTCAGGTGTAACGTTACACTGACGTACACTGTTAGTTTGATATGTGCCTTGTTAATGTTTTTAAATATATATTCAACTTTAATGACATTCTCATATATATTAATTATACATTAATTAAATTGGACTAGTGTGATTATCAATAGTACTGGGTTTATATATGGGAAAATTGTACGCTGTTTGTAAGTCAGAATGAGTTGAATTTTCTCACAGAGGCATATTCCTAAGGCATCAAATTAATTCACTAAAAATGGTCATGGTTATAGTAAACAATAGCAAATGTACAGTTCTTATTAGGTACTAATTAACGGTTAGTGACATGCTGTCACATGTTCTCAAAGGAAACTCAAAAATTGCGCTCAAACGGAAGGTACGCTGAATAAAGACTGTGTGTTTTCGGAGTCTTAATTATCTAAGTGTAATTTTAACTGTGATTCCATATGAATCTCGAAATCAAATAATTAAATTATCGAATCCTGTAACTAACCATTTAAAATGTGAGTATTTTATAATTTACGTCTTCGACTTAGTTTGTGTTCAACCATTATTTTGTTAGACATTCCAGTTGCCTATTTACCGAAATGCACTCTGTCACTGTCCCAACACACACACACGCGCACACGCAAACACATACACAAAAACCCACCCACCCACGTGTGTGTGTGTGTGTGTGTGTGTGTGTGTGTGTGTGTGTGTGTGTGTGTGTGTGTGTGTGTGTGTTATTTTTCCGGGAAATGAGGCCTAGGTTACAAGTTCCTGCCTGGTACATTTTTAATGTCGCCCATTTCGATTCGTTTGATGTGAGTCTAGGCCATTTCCTCGTGTCGTTTCAAGGTCAGACAGATGCACTTCCTCGCTGCGTGAGACCGGTTACAACATCAGAAAATTTTACACTACATGGCAATGATGATGCATGATCTCAGAAATGTACCCATCATTTGACTGTGATACTCTGATATTTGATAAAGGAAGTTTATTTTTTTAAATAGATTAACGTACCATTAATAATTTAACCGCTATGTTATTACTGTTGTTACATAATACATATATAATAGAGAATTGCTTACTTTATGGAACACAGTTTAATATTCGTGAATGGTCAGTCACGATCAAGGAGTCTGATGATAGGATATAAACATTTATTTTATTTATGAATTAGCAAGGAAGTGAAGGGATCTATCATTACCTGAATGAAAATTAACTTTTATTGCATTAATTTCTTACTCATGTAATGAAAGGTATATCGCTTACTTTGCAGAAAGGAAATGAATCAAATATTGAGTTAATATTTTTGTCTAATTTTAATAGCTGGCATTCATGTGTTCTTTGAATAAAAACATTACAATCATACAGCTAACTGTTCGTTCATATTTATGCAAGCAAATTTAATCAGGAATATTAGTCTGATAGAATTAGCTGATATGATAATCTATGTTTTTTTCAATATGACTAGCATTTTATTTATAAGTTTATTTATAAGGTTACCATTCATTCTTGTATTATATCGGCCACATATGCGCCGGTGCTCCTTAGAGTTTCTTGATGAAATTCAAAGAAATCTCAGGAATGTTGTCGGTCCTAATCTGTCGGTTGACACAATTTTCAAATGTTGAAATTTATCTTCATTTTGATTTTTTTTTTGTATGAATACTTACATGGTAAACATTCTAATGAAGTTTCTGTTCTAGAATTGAATCGGCACTATGTAACTGTAAATTCTAGGCCAACCGATTCTTTTCTCATTTACGGAACTCTTCAATGCTTTTAATCAACTATGATCTTAGAAAACTGAAATGTGACGTCATTAATTATCTACGGTCTTTTTTATTAATCTTCCATTGTTCTCACGACTTGATAATACTTCTACATAGATACATAACGTAAGACACGTGAGTAACATGACAAACATTTTCTAAAGTTACTCTATAAAGTGACATTAGCGATAGTCATTTTTAAAGTTCGTAAACAGCAACCAAACAAGACGGTGGTTTTCTTTCTGTCTTAGACCTCAGAAATAGCTGAGGCAAAATCTGCCTCCCCTTGCATTTTGCTGGCATATCCCTCTACGATATAGATAAAATCTGTCTTATTCTCCTGGGATATATATGAATCAAGTCGTATCTCCCTTGGATATAAATTAATTTGCCTTCTCCCTCTGGTATACAGATAAATCTGGCCGTATTCTAACCTACCCGCTGGGATATAGATGTATCCTGCCGCATCCAGCTCAGATAAATCTGGAGATATAACAATGGCTATTCCTGATGAAAAATATTTTCATACTTTACGAAAAAATTTTCTTTTATTCTTCGGTATACTTTGTTTTGCGACATATATATATATATATATGTGTGTGTGTGTGTGTGTGTGTGTGTGTGTGTGACTGTGTGATATGTATTTCTCCACGTTCTTACACTTGTATATATGTATACTTTTATGTATGGCATGGTATATGAAAAGTTCAACTAAGAACAAGTGTTCATTTTTCTTTAAGCCATTCCGTTCCGTCCTGTCCTCGAGCTTTGTTGTTGTTATATCACGGATATTTCAATGCCTGTTAACTATTAAACGCTTCCGTAAATTTCTCTTTTTTATTTTCCACTATTCAGTAAGCTCCTGTGTTTTATTTGCTTTAGTGATTGCATCGGTGGTGAGGATTGATTAAAAAAGCGGGAGCCCTGAGGAAAGTGAGACAAATGACATAGAGATATGAACCTCAGCAACAACTTTGTAAGCAGTCAAATTAATAGTCAAAATAGGATAAACAGCATCAGCAGTGGTTGAAGGGACAGTAGGTTTAAGGCACCGAGTTCATTAAAGGACAATGTCCTCGTGGATTAAAGCGTTGGATTGTGAATTTGGTTGTCTTTGGTCGTTTGTATTTGCACTCAGTAGGAACGGGTGAGAGATAAATAGAAAATAAGAACAAGACGATTTACATTAGTAGTAGAACGAGAATAGTATACACCCGCAAAATAAATACAAGGTTTAGTCAAAAAATCTCTGTAGGTTACCAAGATCTTTATATAAATGAGGAAGGCAGAAGAGCACAATCACCAGAAAGTCGTGATAACAATAACAAAAATTATGAAAATGTGAATACAGTTCGAATATGAATAGTGTAATAACAAATAGTATTAATATATTGTCAAATAGATGTATTCTCTTACACTTCATTCTCTCACACTTTTGCGCTCATACTTGAATATATATATATATATATATATATATATATATATATATATAATTTGTTTTTTAATTAAAATTACATTGCGACACGGAAATGTCTATTTCGAGATGTAGCCCCCTGCACATCATTGGCGTTATCGCCTTGCTCTGGGTGTTGCTATTAAAAATCAATTTCTATCACAACATCAGGCAATGTTATATCATTGTTTCGAAAATGATTTTCATAACAAACTTATTGTTTCTTATATTTAAATGAAAATCAATTTCACAATGATATAACAATGGTCATTTAATTATTATATATTGTTCTACAGTATATATTGTATTGAGCACTTAATAAAAAAAGTAAATGCGGGAGAGATGAAACAGAAATATAGATGACGGGCAGTAAAAACCGTCTTCAGAGGCACTAAGCAACTTCGGGCATAGATATATAAGCAGGGCGGTTCTGAATGTGACGGACAGGTAAATAAGTATATTTTTTTTAAAAATTCTTCTTGATTTTGATGACGGAACAGTAGAGGTTAGAAATAATTTATTTAACTAATATCGAATTTAACCTGTCCGGGGAAGCAGAAAAATTTCATCGAATTAGAGACATAACGCAACTGAAATGCGTTTCTACAGATGGATGTTTAGAATACCATGGAACCTGTTAGAAACGAGGAATATATAGTATCATACAAAAAAAATGCCAGTATAAATAAATATTATGAATGCACAGTTTAAATTTACAGGTCAGATAATGACGTGGGATCTTTTCGAAAAAAGACAGAATGAAAGCAAGAGAAACAGAGAAAAACGGTGCGTAATCTAAACACTTTCAGTTAATACATAGCGGAAAAATTTTCGTGGAGATAAAAAAAGGAAAACATTTAATAAAAGCTCAAAAACAAGAAATTGTGAGGAGCCTGACCGTACACAGTTGAAGAATTTCAGTGAAACATAGAGAATTAATGGCAATAAAACACAATGGTTTATCAAGTTACACTGGAACAATACGTAGTTATCCTTAAATTATTGTTATTTTGTGTTAATTTTAAGAATGCTCTTGACAGTAATGATCTCCACTGGTGGCCCTAAATTATTCAGGTCACCTGGACATTTAGCTTCGTATTTGGTATACAGTAGTGAAAGTCTTGCAATTTTGTGTCTTTGGGAAAATCCATTTTTCACATAGACATGTAAAACTCTTCTGAACACTGGCAAGCTGAAAATATGAACTGAGCAGCTTCAGCCTAGATAAGGTAGCGTTACACCATTTTAACCATTAATTACAATTATAGTAGAATTTATGTTTATAACATTAAGAAAGTAAAAAATACTAATATATTATATTTCTAGAATTTTTATTTTAATTTTCTCGCAGATGTTAAAATCATATAATTTGCGTAATCATTAAAGAAAAACTTCCTGCGTTGCATCTTTTCCGTTACAAAATCTGAATGAAGTAACTTAAAAAATAATAAAAATTTCATTTCAGCAGCTGAAAAAATAGTATGTAAAATAAGTAGACAAATTAATCAAACTTTAATTATTGACCAATATCAAAGTACGGAAAAGTTGATTCATCGAAAGATCATCACAGTTTTCATAAACAATATAATAATCTCTTTTAAAACTTCACTTTATGCATATCCTAAAACTGTTAAACTTGACATTACAATAT
This sequence comes from Ascarosepion bandense, assembly GCA_037127315.1. Lineage (NCBI taxonomy): Eukaryota > Metazoa > Mollusca > Cephalopoda > Sepiida > Sepiidae > Ascarosepion > Ascarosepion bandense. Next base: position 813,603 of record JBBBDQ010001046.1, read on the forward strand.
TTATTATGATTTAATTATAACAATCCATACAGAAAATAAATGAATCCATCAAGTATCTGATTTATACTGGCATGGATTTTGCAAGTAATTTTACTCATAATATTTCGTAGAATAAACCTTCAAAATTAATGTTCAAATTATCTAAATATCAATTGATTCAACCATCTTTGACTTCTGGTTTATGTAAAGGTCATATTTAACTTAGAGCATATTGCAAATATCTCTAGTTAAATCGATAGTTGTAAGCATGTATGCCGGTATTAAATGCGACATGAAGGACTACTTATCCTTCTCTGTATCGTTATTTATCGTTACTTTGTAAATTCAACCATTGAAGCATTTCCTATCAGAAGACTTTCCAGGTTGCAACCATCACATAAGAAGATCCTCTGTCATCCAGCATCGACAAGGGCTTGGAAATGGGATGGATTTCTCTGAAATTCTCCCATGTGATGTGCAATTGCATTGACATCTGACAGGAGAGTTACAATCCTTTGCGACACGCTTTACAGCCACTCGTAACAGATTACACTGAGGCTTCTGGCTTCAGTTCCATTTTAGGCGCAGGTTGATTGACTCGACTAAGATGGACGCTTTTCGCAACACAATTCTACTTCTCGCAGCTGAATATGTCCACGGCGTGCACAAGTTTCTGCAAAATACCAGGAATCTAATCTCCAAGTGCAAATAACATTCTGTGAATAATCTCCAGAATGAGGCTGAATAAACTTCCCTTGAATGCAATAAGTTTTTGTTTGTTTATTCTACCGAAATTACCTCTTTGTATAACTTAAAAAAAACAATAATTTTCCTTTAATATTATGAAATAATTAGTAATAAGATTCCTTAAAAAAGAAAGTATAATTGATCTAAAATTATAATTAATTAAAATATATTTCAATTAAACAAAATTGTAATGGAAATTTAAATAAGAATTATAATAACAACGACAATAACAATAATAATGATCCTGTCTATTAACGGGATTTTGTTATTAATATTAATTTCTAATGTAAATTTGAGGACGGAGTGACTTTCAAATTTGTTTTTAAGTTTGATCGATATTCTTAGCTAAAACAAAGATGTCATCTATGTATCTTAGATATATAGAGGGTTTATTATTATCATTAATTATTTTATTTTCTAGATTTGCCATATAATAATTAGAAAAGAGAGGACCTAAAATAGATCTCATCGCAATACAATCTATCAGCGTATAAATATTGCCTAAGGGATCGTTAAAGGGTACTTGTGTGGTGCATGCTAATGATAGTTTTTTATAATATAGTGGGTTTAATATTGACTAATGGGAGAGTAGCATGATTGTATACATCACGGATAATGATGTCAATGGTTTCGTGGACGGGAACGTTAGTGAATAAGTTTTGGACATCCAAAGATGCAATTATTTGATTCTTAGGTTTTACGGAATGGAGAATCTGTAAAAATTCGTCCGAGGAATTAATACTATATTTACCGGGAAGATAGGGAGTAATTACATTGTAAAGTGTTTTGGAAAGGTTATATATTGGTGTGGGTATTTGAAAAATGATAGGTCGGAGGGGATTATCTTTTTCATTGATTTTTACATTTCCATAAATGTAGCCGGGCTGATAGTCACCTATAATATTTTGAAGTTTATAGGATCCTATTTCACATTGGTTGCAGTAATAAATATATATGCATATATATATATATATATATATATATATATATATATATATATATATATATATATATATATATATATATATATATATATATGGGAATTATGTAAGAAATTACATTAATACACAAAAAAGAAAACGAAGATAGAAAGGGAATTCTAAATAGATAGATAATTGTAGTGTAAATCCTAGATTTTATCATGTTATCTTATTATATAAATAAATAACTAATAAGAATGATGTACTAAAATGATACTTTAAAAATATTTCAAAAAACATATATAATTATATTTACATACAGACACATGTATTTATCTAAATATCTGTGTACATAAGCACCCATGCTTCTAACACAACCGATATATATATATATAAACTCTCATATACATTCATATATATACATATACATTCAAATATCCTTTGTTAAATAAAGATGGAAGCTAAAGAGGGCTCGCCTGAAATAGGCCTATACTTCCGATTCACCATGAGATAACGTGTCTGCCTTATATATATATATATATATATATATATATATATATATATATATATATATATATATATATATACTCACAGATATTTTGATTTTTTTCTCATGTCTAAATGCTTACATCAACAATTGTACGTACATCTGTATATATGTTGCCGATAATTTAGACGGCAAACCGATATAATTATTTGCCATCATTTTTGACGGTCCAGACCCACTCATAATTTTAATAATTTTAAAAATATTTTTTCCTTCCACTTTATTTTATTTTATTTTTTAAGATATTATATGAGACTATACTTTTAAACCATGCTTTTTAAAAAATATGAAATGCTTTAAATAAATTTTATGTCTATTACTATGCATGTGAACAAGTGCATAACACGTTGAAATCATAAAGCTGTTGAAATTTTCACGAACTCATTTTAAAATAATATGTTTACTTGACATAAAATTATTTTAAATGTTTCAACTACATGATACATATATTTCGATTATATCAGAATCTAGTTATGATTAAAATAAAATCTGTAATAAGGAAATTATTTTTTTAATGCATAAATATATACTTAGTAAATATTCTGGGGACTGTTATTATTGACTGAGAGAAAAACTGAATTTTTTTTTATCGAAATCTGGCAAAGTGGCACATATTTCTGTTTCTTAATTTTTTGTTGATGACGTTACGAGAAGGATGTGAGAAGATAAAGCCTTTCCAGCATTGAGAATAATTTCGAAACGCTACAAAAATTCTAGCGGATACAGCAGATAAAATAGAGATTTTGACAGTAGGAAACCGCAAAACAACTGACAAGAAAATAGATATAAAACTCATAAAAAAGAAATAAAATTTGTAAAACTCGTGTTAGATTCCAAAATAAAAATTGCAAGTAAATTTGCATAGTCACAAGTTTTTAGTGAACGCATGAATAAATTGAATTGCTGTCATTTGTAGCTTTGAATAAATTGAATTGAAGACTAAATATCGCGATTGTTAAAAGAGATAGATAACCAAATTCTATAAAATTCTAAATGCAAATTAATAAAATTTTCTCCAAATACAGACAGCTTAATTATGATTTTCTGTGAAGTATATAAACGTTTGACTAGAAAATACAATGGTGTACAAATAAAGCAGAATAATTTCTAAGAAAAAGAATATATTTATCAGTTTTAATGAAATGTTGTCAAAAAATCTGGTTTTGAGATCGAACGTGGTCTTCGGCAAATGATTCCACTCGATACATATATCACAGCTTATTCTTCTTTTTCTATGTGTTATGTTCCTTCAGGATGTAAGCAATCATGCTTATCCACGTTTCCCTATCGCAGGGGGATCTTAGCACGCTTTCTCTCGTTAAACCACCCAAACACCACTCTAAAGTGCACATCTGCAGGACCGTCAAATATGTTATCCGCTGCTTTTCCCAATTTCCCTTTCTCTCTATGTAACCTTTGTGTATCAGAATCTCCAAACCTTTCTTTCACCTCACATGTCCCAGGAACATTAACTGTCGTCACCTAATACTCAGTATAAATTTCCTATTTCCTTCCATCCTTTCTAAAATCTCATAATTGCTAACATGCTCAATACCTGATATCCCCTGCATCCTTCTGTAGAACCACATTTTAGTTAATCATTTTTTTTGCTAAATCTTTGATGACATTGTCGAACATTCTCAATAATATTAAAGAACAGATATCACCTATCAATCTAGTACACCCTTCTTTGTTTCTAACGAAATTTACCTGACATATAATAATCGTCTCAGTTGTATGCGTCTTTGCCATGCCAATTTAGGTACAGATCTCTGTGTCGCACTTTCCGTGTCCTGTTAGAACATTTCCCAAGTACTTAAATTTTTGTATCTGCTTGATTATAGTATCCCAAACCTGTATATTGCATATTTGCAATATTATGAGGGTACAGAGTAATTGAATATTGTTGAGAGGATAGTACTGAATTGTTTTTTAATCTACGTTCTCCATTAGGGCGTTGAATTCTTACCAATCTGATGAAAACCAGACCTGAAGCTGTAAAAAAAATGATTCTACAGATCGATGCTGACAATAAACTGAAAAGATCATGTCAACAACAACAAACAATAAGAAAATGGAAGCAAAAAGAAAACATTTATACTTAATATCAGAATGAGAAATTGCAATATCTACAGTACCTAACAAGAAAAGGTGGCTTGGTGATTTGATGCTCACAGAAAGGAAAGACAGGGCGAACTATACATAACATAACAAACCTGAAGAGATGGATGAGAGATAACAAAAAAATAAACCTAATTCAGAACTATAAATGACTGAAAATTGTGTAGAGTCATGACCACTACCTTCTTGAATGTATGCCGCACATATAAAAAGATTACTGGCTGAAGATAATTTCGACGTAGGCGGAATCATAATATCTGTATATTTATAGCCAAAATAACAAAATACTTCGGCGGTGAATCTACAAAAAATCTCATGTCATCTGACTAGTTGCACTGATTAGAATGTGAAGGCATAGAAACGATATTGTCAAGATTAACAATGGGAAAACTGGATGCGCTTGGAAACATTATCATTTGATCCACCAAATACGCTGCAGGTCAAAATTTACATCATGAAAATATGAACAAGTGATGAAGAAAAATGTAATAGCTTGTTCAATCTCCTTCATTTGACCGAAAGAAATCCTGAACATAAATGCCATCTTGCTTCAATTATGATAGGCATTCTATTAGCTCTTCGTACTATTATTATACAAACATTTTATCGTAGTTTATCCAACAAAGAGATTATGTTTGATAAGAATAAAAACACATGTTGAAGCTAATCCGTGCTGTGATATAAGGACGTGGTGTTAGTTTCTGTTTTGTGCGGTACATTAATTAATACAAATAAAATACAAAAATAATCAAGGAATATTATAGAGGATATTTGATATACAGTTATATAATAGACCGCATTAGTATCGCCAAAAAGCAAAAAAGAAAAAATCGTATTAAGTTATTTGAAATCATAATATTATATATCGGATTTTGATATTCTGAAAGATCCATTCATTCTTCTTAAATACAAAAGATATTCTATTCTCTTGTCAGAACTATGTTATCCTTAGAAGCATCTAAATCTGGATCCCAGATTCGCTATGGGGGATTGTTATTACAACTGGAGATTCCGCACCGCAGGTAAAAGCCAGGGCTCGACTTATATGCTTAATCCCCTGAGCATTTTCTTACAGTGTGACTGTAAGCACAGTTCTATATTTTAATAAATATGCAGTAAAGACTTGAAGCGAGGAAATTTAATAATAATAATAATAATATATATATATATAGAGAGAGAGAGAGAGTCATGCGCAGACAAATCTCTTTCGCTGTATCACAACTCATCACTACGGTTAGACTCCGATTGCTTTTAAAGCCAAGATCGAAACCCGAATTGGCTTCAGTCGGAGATACTTCCTCTGGGCTATGGGCGCTCGATAAAAGAAGAAGGCAGACTTTTAGCGCGTACAATATCATTCTACACGCCCAATAGCCAAAGTGCTCTAATTCATTATTGAATGAGCGATGAGTACATGTCAGAGTAACTACTGTTTTTCAAAGTCTCACATTCTTCCAGAATGCTCAATATATATATATATGTGTGTGTGTGTGTGTGTGCGCGCGCGAGTGGAAGTAAATATATAACAATATAATAAGTGTGAATTCTGTGAATTGGCACTCAGAAGCAATATTAATAAAATTAGCAATAAACAGACGAAAACTTGATTGATTTCTTTCACAATGGGGAAAATTAATTAACCGTGGTGTAAGAATTCACATAAAAATGTATTTGACTGACGAACATAGGTGTTTTTAAGATACATAATTCAACATTTTGAGATGCAAGAAAATTCTACATATTGTGAGTGACTGACATAGAATTAATAATCTGGTCCAAAACAATTGTTAGGAATATTCTTCCACAGAAATTATATAAGCTGTTATTTATGAAGAAAATTTACAGCTGCTTCTCTTGTATTCTCTGTCATTTCATTGTGTATGATATTATAACTATATATTTTCTTGTATTTTCGCTAGGTGTAACATTAGCCTATAACAACTATCTTTGCCCTAATTTCTGTCAGTCATTCATTTCGACACCGGAAATAGTTATTTCACTTTTATGTTCTTCTTGTCTTGTCTTCAGTACATCTAGCTAGTAATGAATTACCCAAATGTTTTCCCTCGCTGCGCATCACACATATTTCAAGTGTTACTCTTAGAGAGTTTACAGTATTCTCATTGTAATAAAACTTAAAATTCACTCATTATTCCACGGTATCGTTAGAATTCATCGGTAAAAGAATTCTCTCTATCGATGTATTCCTCATCTGTGAGTAAATTGTTCACAATTCATTGTTATAAAGAAATGATATATTAGGTAGACGTTACGTACACGTTTCTGTGGTTCTAATGAAATATTTTTCTATTGAAATATTGAAAACTTGCTGACTTCGCATAGTTTCTGAATTATACATTTTGCGGATTTCTGTACGTTTTTATAATTATGCATCATAAGTTTGCTTGTCATTTAATAGCTCCATATGCATTTCACAAAGGACCTGATAATATTGAATGTGACTTACTGAAAAATAACTATATTGTTCATTCTTACATTCAATTGTTAATTATTTCATCACATTCTCCTTCAATAAATTTGCTAATAGATTTTTCAATATCCTTTATATTTTAACGAATAAAACAATGAATCAGGAGATACTGTTCGTCCGAGAAATTTCCATAGTGGTAGTAATAGAAAAATGAAAGGCTCACCACATGTCACGTGTGTGTTTGTGTGTGTGAGTGAAAGAGAAAGAGAAAAAGAGAGAGAGAGAGGGAGAGGGAGAGTGAGATGATAGAGTATCAAAAATAGTTATTTTCCAAGAAGAATTAAGAGTCGCTTTTGAACTGAAAAGTCAGAACTGGGAAGCTGCCTTCCAAATATAGCCACAGTATATGGATATTTTTTTATGTGTTCGCACGCTTTAAAAACATTCTGAGGATAAGATCACTATGTTTATACTTTGCCTTGAAAAAAGGTCCTGTGTGGTTGTACTATATTAGATATAATTATCTTCAAAACTCTCTTAATTTTTTGGTTCTTCATGCTGAATATAGGATCAATTTCGCAATTATTCTCACGGAAGTAGTTTTGCCAAACACCGCAAACTGTTACTAAACAAAAATCTTGAACTGAAATCACGATAAATGACTGTAAAACGCATCGTCATTTCAAGACTTTCAAACCGTTGTTATGCATTGCTTCAAGCGACTTCAAAATTTTATAAACTGGAGCATACTTATATCATTGCCTAAACATGGCTTTTTGAAGCTTTTGGATCTTAGCAAAAACTGTCTCTCTTCAAATAATGTGTGCTAGCAATAAAGAATCCCAAAACAAAACGAACTTTATCAAATAAATGAAACCATATAACTTGAGTCATTTAGCAGCTCCAATAACTAAACAGGATATCATCTATAACACGAAAAGTAAATAATGACCCAATAAAAGATGCTAAAAATGCACACTACTTTAAAGAATATATATGAAAATAAAACACCCTCGATGCTACATTCAGATATATCAGCCACTGCAGTAGACGCTTTTCAAATTTTCATCATAAATTATTTAAGAGGAAGTATTATCATCAATTTCAACAGAGAGTAGAACTAGATGTTTATTCAATAAATGCAAAATGTTTCCATTTAAGGAAAACAATAAAATTACCATTACCGATGAATGTTGATTTACTGTTTGCTCTTCTTCACTGCTCACATTTCATTAGTGATTTCAGTAAACATGCAAAGTGATATATATATATATATATATATATATATATATATATATATATATATATATATATATATATTGTTTATAAATGGAACTGTCTGTGTGTGTGTCCGTTACCTATAGACTCCGAAACGGCTACACCGATTTTCTAGAACATTTACACAGTTGTACTTTAAGCGTCTCCGAGTGATCTTAGTTTGGTTTTGTGTCGAGGTACCCCGATAAATATCGAAAATCGATCATCGAAAAAATCGGGTTATAGAAGAAGTGGTCCAATCTTAATCAAATTTGTTACACTCATAGACAAAGACATGAGGAATTTGTTCAGAAGTTTGAAGGTTGCAGTTCTTCCATTAGTGTAGAAAATCGATAATATATATATATATATATATATATATATATATATATATATATATATAAAAAAGTCAAGATGTTTGTGTGTGTCTGTTTATCTGCCTGTATGTCTCTTTTTTTTTCAGCCCTTTTATTTTAGTTTTTGGTTTAGATTTGCCGCTAAGTTTGTATAATTGTAGTTCTTAGTCTCAGCCATGATACCATTTACTCAGAGGACATATTTAGCCTTCAAAATTTAGTTTACGACGAAAATAACTTATTTGATATCGATACCAGGAAATCAAAATTTGACATTTTTTTTTTAAAGTCATATCACCCCAAGCAAGGCGGTAACGCCACTGATGCGCAGGGGACTACCTAAGAGTGAAAAGAATAAAAAAGAGACAGCCGGAAATCACATCCTAAACAGAGAAAAAGGGATAAGCATTTTTACCTGTTCAATAGACGAGGGTGGAGTGTGAACCGGGCGATAGTTTAGTATATCTTCTCCAATTAAAAAAAAAGAAGAGCAAGAAGATTGGAGAAGAGAATGCTGGAAACCACATCTTAAACGGGGAACAAGTTATGAGCCTCTTCACCTATTCAAAGACGTGGATGGAGTGTGAACCGGGCGATAGTTTTGTCTATCTCATCCAATTGAAACCAAAAAGAAGAGTAAGAAGATTGTTAAGAGAAAGCCGGAAACCACATCCTAAACAGGGAACACGGGATGAGCCTCTTTACTTTGTCATTAGACGTGGGTGGTGTGTGAATTGGTCGATAGTTGAGTCTATCTGCTCCAACTGAAAAAAAAAAGAAAAAAGCAGAAAAAGAAAAAAGAGTGAAAAGATTTACATCCATTCATTTTTCTTTCAGTCTACTGTTTCGCTTTAACTCGAAACAACTATTGCTTTTTAGTCTTTCGTGACAACACCCAAAGAGGCTGAGCTCCAGTACAGTGGACTAGATTTAAAGCTTTCATTATACCCGAGCAAAGCCGGACTATACTGCTAGTACAATATATATATATATATATATATATATATATATATATATATATATATATGTGTGTGTGTGTATGTGTGTGTGTGTGTGATGATTGTTAATTCGTGCCACAATCTAAATATTTTGTTAGCAATTCTTTTAGATAATATTGCCTTTTATTGACTGATGTTTTAATCGTTAATCAGAAGATGTTGTGAGAAGAGGTGGATTCATATCTTTTCCATGGGCTTTTGCGCAAATGTTGAAATAAGGAACTTCATTATTATTGGAAATCTACTCTCCAAGTCAATATTCCGAACCATTATCGAATACACCATGCGCATATCCAAGTTTACACCACTTAGTATTTCTAAGCTGTCATTCATCTAGGTACTGACAGGGCTCGATTCCTCGTAACTCATTTTGTCTTTCGGGAATGGCATTTTCAAAATGATGCCCGTACCTCTTCTCTATTCTTAAAATTTAAATATATTTCTGATATAGATAACAACATGAATACTTCCTCCAACTCTCTGTTATGTTTTAAATAGTGGAGTTTACAGTGTTCAGTAGATTTCATTTCATATTCAAGATAAATAAAGCAGAATAATTGAGACATATAAAGAAACATATATGAAGAATTTTGGCCACGTATGTCATTAAACTTGGCATTAAACATGGCATTAAAAAAATTTGGAAATCGGGTAAAGTTGGCATTGAAATTGTCTCTATTACTATAAACAATTCTGTTAATTTTAATTCTGCTGTTCTTTTTCTGCGTTGCTGTATATTTCGAATTTTCTAACCTACATATAAGTGCTCGATACTTTTCTTATTGCATTGCAATTTTTCTTTTTTTATATATATTTTATATATATTCGTTCTCCTAAGTAAGCATTCCAGAAGTTGAGTAAAATATTAAGAAACATGACAATTTTGCTAGAGACAAAGAAGGGAGTAATAGATTACTATGTGAAGTCGGTTCGTCAATATGACATGGATGTTGGACAATATCTTAGAAGATGTAGGAAAAACCTGAAGCAGCTGAAATGTGATTCGACAGAAGGATGATGCGGATATCATGGATTGATCATTTGAGCAATGATGTCGTGTTGGAAAGGATGGAAACGATAAGAAAATTACTACTCAAGAAGAGACAGCTAAAGAGGGTTGCGTGGTGTAACGGGAGAAAGCGTGCTAAGAGCCACAACGGATAGGGAGATATGGAAAGCCATAGTCGGCTACGTCCTGAAAGAACAGGGCTCATAAAAAAGAAGAATAATCTCCTAGACAATGTGTGTCAAGTAAGAAAAATGCCATTCAGCGCCAAAATATGATTGAACATACACAACGATTTTTAGTCATTGAAATTGGCACACAATGAAAAATAAAAACAAAGAAAGATTTTCAGAAATTATAAAAAACTAGAATCATTGCAGTAGCTGAACGGTTAAAAAAATCTGTATTCATTCGTTGCTCACAAAATGCTTCTAGCAACAGATGTACATTTGTAAATGCAAGGATATTAATTTCAGTAAGTATTCCTTTCTACCTGCTCAACATACATCAAATATCAATTAGGCAGAATATAATAAGAAAATAATTGATGTTAAATAAAAGACCAAATGAACTAGTAATTACAAGTTAAAAATATTTCATTTTCTATCTCTCTATCTATACATTAGTTTGACATTGTAATAAAGTATTTCTGTCATTTGTCTAAACTGTTGTCTGTGCTAAGCGGATTTTTCTGAGCTACAGGCAAAAGTGATTGCAAGCGTGTGAAGTCAGAAGTTTTTATCAACGATCATACTTCTGTTAGAAAACGCAATCCTCGCTCCATCATCCACCTGATTAGGTCTTTCATATGCGATCATATTTGAAAACAATCTGATGCACTACACTCACACACACACACACACACACACACACACACACACACACATAGCTTTCATCTAATACACTTTTTTTCATACCAAAATTATTAAAGTCAAATATACGAATCAAATTTTGCTATAAAGATGTTCTCATTCTTATATTATTGTTTGTCGTTCTTCTTCTCTCTATATATATATATGTATATATGTATATATGTATATATACACACACACACACACACACACACACACACACATATATATATATATATATATATAGTTCCCTGATGATAGAGTACTTAAATATCTGAATAGCTAATATTTGAAATAAAAAATTAAAAAATATCATTATAGCGATTTTGCAGTTAACTATCACATATTCAGGCAAATATATCATCTTAAATATAGATGGAGTCTAACCGCTTTGAAGTAAAACGCCGATCGTTAATAACCAATCTGCGCAAATGTTCGAAATTAGTGTATATATATATGCTACACAATACCTGTAGCAATACATTTCATCCGCCAGCACATGCTTTTAATCTTGTATTCCTCCAATCATACTGATATATATAACATACTACCACGCCTATTAATACGCTTCTTGCAACTGATGACTAATTAATTGAAAGGATATTAGTGGGTTAGTTAGTTGAGTTTTCATCTTATTATGACGTATATATATTAAATCACATTCTTCTTAATAAGAACAGGGATTCCTCGAATAGCTGAGCGTTCAAAATGGTCATTCAATCCCAAACGTGACACAAGATATGTACATGATGATACTGTGGAGATAAATCAGAATGGTGTTTTTGTACCCGTAATCCTACTTGTTGAAATCGGTTTCGAGTGGATTTTTTTTATATTCTTGCAGCCTAATTGTCAGTGATTTGCGATTTGAAAGCATTGCAGCATAACTCATTTTTCTTATTTTTCAATGAATTTTTCTTGCCACGTTTACAAGCATACAACATCACCAATATCTAGGAGGACCAATTAAAAAAATCGAAAGATGAAATAAGCACATTATATTCATTCTATTATGTTTTTTCAAAAATTAATTGAAAGGCCAGATCAGTTTACTTCGATTCCAGGTTTCCAAAACAACTTTACCCCCATTCTTATCATGTAACTATGACAGTTTCAAAGTGAATGCAGACATGAATTTATGATAGGAAAATGAATACAGATTCTTACGATTACTTACCTAAATCACAATGACTGTTTGGCTTATATTCATATTATAAGTAATAACGAAGACCCTTTCATAACTTTTGCGGAATTTCCTCAAATGAAAAAAACCAAATGATTTTCTCTGACTTATTTTATCTTATTTTTGTGGAATATGGACATTCAATGTTTCAAATAATGACTTTCCACCAGTTAGAGGTACGTCATTCAAGCATGAGCAGCAGTTGTTTAAATTAACAGCAATCTTATCGACAGACCTCAATGCGGAACTTATGGAATTTCAATTTAACAAAATGTTGATATATTTATTTTTTCCTGAATTGTTTACTACATTAACATACAATTTATTTCCCTCACCTTTGTTGGATTCGACCGAGGTTACATTAGGTTTCCCTCAGATGTGTATCAATCTGGGTAATCTACAGAGAAATTCTAAACCGACCACTTTGATTAATGTACGGTGGAAGACTGTTCCCGCTCTACTGCTCATATCTGAAAAGATTGCCTAGATTATTATTTATTATTATTATTATTATTATTATTATTATTATTATTATTATGTTGTTGTTGTTGTTGTCATTTTTCGTCATATTTCGATTTATGTTGTCATTTTTCATCATATTGCGATTTCTGCTGTTATTATTATTATTATTATTATTATTATTATTATTACATAAATCCTGCTTTAAACAAAGTTGGAACTCATATACACTCTATCACTTTCATTAGTTTTCACCAGGATATTGTACGGGATATTGCGTACTGAAAACTTTTATAACAATAAAATTGATAAGGACAATAAACCGAATATAAATAGTGTAAACATTGAATATGTTTGTCTGTCTGTCATGAGACTTACTTGCTCGAAATTGATTATTTCTCAACCCAAATTAAACGCTGCAAGAAATATCATTTACAATCGCTGAACTGGTATCAATATTATTACATCACAAAATAGATGAGGATATCTATATCAAAATCAGTATCGCAGATTTTCTTCTTCTAAGTTAGAACGAGTAAAAACATCTGCAAATAAACGGAGCAGAGATCCACCAAATCGGTGCACTAATTTACGTAGCAAGTTGAATTAACACGGTGTTACAGGCTTAACAATAATCGGTTCGAAATCCCAATATTTATTCACATCAACTATTTTCTAAACTTGCCTGCTCAGTTACACGAAGGCTTTGCATCCTATTGTTTAAGCGATAGCCCTAAAGAAAAAGCTGATTTGCATTTTCTCAATGAAATGTCAGTGCGATGAACAGTGGCAGAGTTTCAGTTTGGCGTGTCGATCAGCACAAGTTTAAATAATAATAATAATAAGAAGAAGAATAAGAAGAAGAAGAAGAGGAAGAAGAAAAAGAAGAAGAAGAAATGGAAAAGAAGAAGAATACAATGAAGAATTCTTGAATTTGCCATATTCTATAAATGTACCTTTGGACATAATTAGGTTGATTTTTTATACACATGTGTACCCATGCAGTCAAATATGTGACACACACACACACACACACACACACACACACACACACACACACACACACACACACACATATATATATATATATATACAGAGAGAGGGGGGATTGATATATAAGTCAGGAATAAAGAAATTTTCAAAAATTAAAGAATCTAATTTCGTCATACCTTGCAGAACAGAAGGAAAGAATGGTATTAGAATTAGATGAATGTCGCAGGAGACTACTATTCTCAAATTGGTCTCTATGAAAGCATATTGGCAGATCATGACGCGTGTTTAGACATGTAAGTGTTATCCGTGCGCCTACTGGCTAATATTTATAAATGCAATGTCACAGAGACAGATAGATATTTCCGCATTTATCCATCTTTGAGGCCTTATTTGCAAAAGATTTCATTTTATCTAAACCAGCTTAAAAAATATTAAAATCTGCTTCTGGTTGAGAGTAACCATTGTAACTTAGCAAATATTTATTTCGTTATACTCAGATTAATATTCTCATTTTTGAAATGTGTTACGTCTCATACACTTTACACATGTGACAACATTTTAAAAAAAAACACGAGAAGAAAGGGAATAAAAGGATAACTCCCGATGCATAATTTAGAGTAAACAAAATTCTTGTTCAAAATATGAATTCATTTTTATTATTTTTTTATTTATTCAGATTTCATTGATATTTTTCATCAGATTTTGTCTATGTATACCTCATAGGAGCAATTGTATTTTGCAAATATTTAATATATCTTTAGTGCAAATATGAAGCATCAGATGGAATTGATGAAATGATAAAAAATATTGATATTGCCTATAGATTCTAAAAATTTAATATCCACATAGTGTGTAATATGATTAAGTGTAAAAATTGCAGATAATTTATTCCATATCTATCTTCATATCTATTTTTACACACACATTCACACACACCGATATATATATATATATATATATATATATATATATATGAACCTTGAATAAATGATTGCTGTTTTTGAACAGAAGGTTTTCACGGAATTAAGTTTTTAGAGTTTCAGAGGGCTACGAAAATATTAGGACATAATTTCAGCAATTTTGAATTTCATTGTATATCATATCGCCAAAGTTTAAACAACTTGTTTTTCATAGCATTAAACCTGCTGTATTTGGTTGCAAAGAAAATGTATTTTCGGAAAATTTTACTGCACTAATTTTTTCAAAAGCAATCTGCAACTGAAGCACATAAAAATCTTAAATTTTACGGCGACCATTCCCTGTCGGAAACAACATGTAGAAATTTGTTTAGACGCTTCAAAAATAATTATTTTACTGTTGAAGATAAACAACGTTCTGTCGCACTGAAAAAGTATGAAGATGATAAGTGGAGGCATTACTTCATGAAGGTCCATATCAGACGAAAGATGAACTTGCATTGGGTGCCGTACATGTAAAATCCGAGAGATGTCGAACTGCTTCTTGTCACGTATAAACAGATGCTGTATCTTGACCGATGATGAGAAGTAGAACAACTACGATGATCCTAAGCGTAGAAGATCGTTTGATAAACTCGGCCATGCATCAACATTAGCTGCAAAGCCAAATATTCATGGTTCAAAGATTCTGCTATGCATTTGGTTGGTTCAGCTGGCTGTAGTTATTGATGAACTGCTCAAAATGACCGAAACTCTCACGGGAAATACATATCGACTAAAATTGATGCGTTTAAGTCGAGAATTTAAACAAAACCGGCGCTAAACTAGCTGAGAAACGATAAAGAGATTTTGCAACAGACAAAGGCTAGGCCACCTGTTTCAAAATGGATGAAAACCTATTGGAAATCTTTCATGGGAAGTGATTACATGATATAGCGCTTCCAATTATCACTCATTTAGATCGATGGCACATGGCCTGACTGAGCAATACTTTCATTCTTATGACGATGCAAATGATATTTGTTATGATGTTCAATTTAAATGCTTCGTAAATTGTTGTAAAATGTAGTTGCTAGTGATGAACAATACTTTTAGTGACATGTTTTACTAACTTTTTAAATAAAACAATACCTTTCATGAAAAATCAGTGAGAACTTATTCAAGGTCCCTATATATATAAGACAGTGAAATGAAAGTTCTTATTTAATGCTGCTGTCAAAAGACTTATTCAATACCCAAGTATTATGTTTTTGTGTGATTCTGTTTGAGAATTGTATTTGATTGTCTCTTATATATATATATATATATATATAAAGAGTGCTAAAGAAATACTACTCACAAATATTTCTCATATAATGGTAAATTCTTAGTGCTTCGTCTAGCTGATATCTTACCATTTTATGAGATTACTACTGCTGCTCAATATTTGGAAATATTTTTTTCAGAGATATGACTCTCTCATATATAATTCTTATCTGGACTTGTCTTTCAAGTTATTTTATTCTCTGTCTTTGTTTGAATATTCTCTGAAAAGCCGACTCCATGTAATCTTTGAATTATTATTCTCTTCTGTCTAACGGTTTTTCTGCGTGATATTTGCCTGTTTAAATTTTTATTAAAAATTTCTCATTTGAAATCTTTATTTCATCTTCAATTTTTAATTCTTTTTTATATTTTGCTCCTATACTAATTTGTCATTTACGTTTGATTCTAGGGTCTGACCTGTATTACCTCATTAACTTACAGCATAATATATTAGAATCTTATTTGATCATCGCATGGTTAAAATTATTTTTTGACAACCTGATAGTTTATAAACCAAATAAGGAATTCTGATTTTAACTCGAATGAATTAATCAAACTCGGTTAGTGAAGTATTGCTCTGCTATATTTACTTCTGCGTTGAATACGAAATGTATATCTCAACTAACAAAAGACAAAAAGACCTAACTACATTTTTATAATATTATTTTTAATTTTTTTTTATCGGCAAAGATATACATTCCTATCCCTCGGTCCATACAACTACCACTTCTCTCCAACAATAGAAGAAACTCATCCATTTTTTCTCTTTAGAAAGTTGTTCCTGGTTCCTTTCTACTTCTCAGATCTTAATATTACTGCTGTCAAGAATTTTACGTGATATATGTGAATGTTGGCTGCATTTTTTCACTAAAAACGATCCCTGGTTAGTAGTTTTCTAGTTGCTGATTCCCTATTGGTAGTTGGAATCGCAGTGTCTAGAGAGGCTGGTCTGATCAGCAGCCTAACATCGAAGTTCTTACAGTGCCATATTGCTCTAGTAATCGAATCAATGGCTTCACACTTAATGGGCAATCCCAAGGCGACTAGTCTATGCTGCACTATGCACCAGTTCCCTTCCTACACATGTAATATTTGACGACTGGCTGCTGCAACTGCTCTGTATTTTCCTTATCAGTATGTCACACGGTAATTATAACCGATGAATACTTTAGCAATAGACAAGCCTAACAAAATTTTTTAAATTCTTTAGCATTTCTTTCTCTAACATTTGTGGTGTTCGTACCAACTTCTACAGTGTGCAATCGTTCCTTTCGAAAAGTTCCCGGGCATCCTGTTATCTTGACTCTACAATCCCCTCCTGTGATTTCTCTATCTCTGGCTATCTTCTTCTCTGAAAGTAGTAGACAACGCCGAAATGCGTGGCCTGGGAACACATGCCCAATATCATCTTCTGGCTTGGAAAACTCTTTCCTAAATATTACAAGCGACCTTCGTTTTTTGGGATCTGAGAAATTAAATCAGGCAGTTGTCTTGAAAAAGAAAACCTAACCAGCGGTTAACTAGAGCAGGTAATGTTCTGTAATTTGTAATACCTCCAAGCTCTGCTTGAACTATCATAGATTAAACTTCCTGCCCGCCAAAAATCTTGGTAGATGCTCGTTTCCCGGAAAGCAACACACTACTTAACCTCTCTTTTTCAAACAAGTAGAAATGAAAACAGTATATCAATTCAATAGCTGCATTTACTGCAAGAAAATAAAGTCACTATGTCGTGACAGAAAATTTTATTGTTAACGTCTGTCTTGCACATTTATAAATCTACTCTACGTTCGTTCATTGTATACTGTTGATATATTTTGTTTGGTGCTCCTGCTATTCATCTTTAGTTTCTTGACATAATTAAAAAATAGACCAGCAATATAATCGATCTTGTCCTCGCATTTCGACTTCAGTCAATTTCTCTGATATGATTTAGCTTCACACGGTATTTCTTACAAATATTTGCTGTTTTACAAACGTAGAAAGTTTTTTTAAGAACGCGTTAATGGAATTTTTAGTTTTAAAAACAACCTTGTTTTTACGTTTGACAATGTTGTTTTGTTGAGTGAATACTTGTAGTTTTTATAAATACTAATAAATGTTAATAAATCCGCAAAGCATTTATCGTATAATTTTCATAACAGTTATGAGAATATTGCTCCTGATTTTCACTTTATAAAGTAAAAATCAGGAGCAATATTCTCATAACTCATGTATCTGATGAATTGAAGCAAAAAAGCCACTGAAATATTTGACAAAGTACTCTATAGAGGCGCAGCAGTGTATCCATAATGCAACAAAGCTTATATATAAATTATATAATAAGTTATTAGACATGTTCCATGATAAAACTGCGATTTAGTTCTACAAAAAATGAAAATAATATAGTTTACCAAATAACATGATATTACGAAATTTTAATATAAAAATTCATCTGAGGGTCATTACTATATCGTTACTCATTAGAATATGTTTCCGTTAAATTCTTACTTATCTATAAAAGTTTATTCTTACCATCAGAGGATAACAGTAGTATAACACGATCTTTAGGCGTATCTTGACAAATCCTTTCTTAACAGCAATCAAATCAGTCCACGCTCTGTTTATTTTAACTTGGACAAGCCAAAGTATGATTGCCTGTTATCACATTGCTAGGTTAGGCTTGATACGCGAGAGATCATGTGTATAGTAAAGACAGGATTTTTGTGATCCACCGTATTGATAGTCATCGAACGGAATATAATCAGTAGAACACTGCAACGCCACGGTTGTACACTTATATACATTTATATATCGATTATATACACAATTAATGGAAAAGCAATGTAGGTGACACATAGCAGATGGCTGTCATTTCAGTAATATATTCAGTAACGATGTTCCTAGAGATGGTGGTTAAAATAGTCATCTCTATCCGTATACCGATTTCAGTTCACCAGTTTTATTCATAGCATGTGCACCATATCTGTTAATTTCGTTTTTCACCTCGGTTTTACTGAAAAGGCACAAAACCGAGGAGGTAAATTTAGCTATGGGAGTTCAGTTTTCCCTCACTGTATAATTCTTACCAGCTCGAAATAAAAATAATATCAGATATCCTTTTCGAATGTATCTCCGGCACTTTACTGATGAGGGGGAGAGAACTTACTCTCTCTTATTGCTTGAATATCTTTATCTAATATCGCAGGTAGCACAAGACGGGAAATTCTCACTATCCAATTTTAACTAGGATAGCAAAATAATGTCTATGATTGTTTTATATAGATTTAATCAATTCAGTTATTCTTCCACAAAAACAACTGTATTATCCAATTTTAGAGAAATCTTTTCTCATCCATAAAATTAATAAAACGTAATACCAGCCGTCTAAAAATAGGTTACTGTAGTACCATGAATATATAAATCATAACAATAAGTGATACTCCAGTACGTACTAATTGATGAAAAATATAAATTAACTTAATTTTTTTTGACAACTTTTATCCGTATTTTAAAACATTTTCTCACTGATCTGTATTTGGGTGGGGTTGTACTTATAATTACGCACTGAAACACACTCATCTTCGTGTTCCGTGTCACATTACATATAACTACGTAAATATCTTGCCGAATACTATATTTGATTTAATAGAATAGTGTCTTTCTTCCTAAACGTGTCTCGACCGATGTATCTCTTTGCGGTTTCAGAATTCTTAGCATATTTTTATACCCTGTGGTGATGATTCACTCTTCTTTTTATTCAGTGATTATTTTTACTTACTTAACCACGCGTTTATCACAGCAGTATTTATTAGGTTTATAAATGGTAATTGTTTGTACGTAATTGCAATCACTAGAAATCAAAAATAAAATGTAACGTACTTATTAGAAGTTTGTTTTGATTGTTACATTAACATGTCGGAACCTGACACCAGCTTCTTCTATATCCAAAATAATCAATGTATTTTATCTAAAATTCACTCTTATAGAAACTGAGGATTATTTAAGTTTTTTTTTTATATAGTTCAATCTTTCTTTATCGCATAATAATTATTCAAGGAAAAGAAAAGTTATTTCATTTAAT
Organism: Ascarosepion bandense; assembly: GCA_037127315.1. Lineage (NCBI taxonomy): Eukaryota > Metazoa > Mollusca > Cephalopoda > Sepiida > Sepiidae > Ascarosepion > Ascarosepion bandense. The sequence continues at coordinate 833,736 of JBBBDQ010001046.1, forward strand.
CCTGAATATTAAAAATCTATGTTTCGTATGGAGATGATGATGATGATGATGATGATGATGATGTCAAAACAGTCTATGAATTATTAACTGAGATCGATAGTCTGTGTTATCCATAAAATGAATTGTGATTGAAGATGTTAGAAGAAAACAGTTGTAAAATGTCGGGACGGCTGCAGAAAAAAAGAGAACGAATGAAAATCTAATATTTTTGAGACCAAAAGTAAAATAAAAAACTTTCTTTCCCGCCTCAAACAAATCTGCTGACTTGCCAATACGTCGAATGTCAATAGAGGAGAAAAACAAAGGACGTGGGCAGATAGCAAGAAAGCGTGCTCTTTCATTTGCTGCGATTAAACTTGGAAATCGGTGGAAAGTCGAAGTGTGCCAATTCAACGAAACAACAGTAGTTGTCTTTCACTTTATAAATAATTATTTTCACTGGCAACATTAACATGAATAGGCTTGATGTTTGCAAGTGTGTGATTACTCAATATAAGTATCACATTAATTCAGAAATAAAATCACAAATATCCAAAAAGAAGTTAGAAAAATATGTCTTTAGTTTGTATGAAAAATCAATGTGATTCGCTGATTAAAATCAAGAAGTTTTAGTTTTAGTTAATTTTATATACGTTACACTGACTATCTTTAATCCGATCCTTTCTATAGAATTTCTCAGACATTCAGTTCTTATAAAGTTTTACTTTTCTTCATACACGCAAAATATAATCTGATTAGGAAAATAAATTTTGAAATGTATATGTATAAAATTACTCTCAATTGCAATACAGAAGACCTAATTTAAAATATAACAAAGACAACACAATTTGATTTGTTAACAACTTCTATAAATGTTATATATCCTTCATATTCTGTAGCAGATACAATCATATTAAAATTAATAATATTCATTCTCACTGGTCTTTTATACAAAGTGGACTCATTTTCACCACCCTTCTTCTGTCTTTGTCGTTTTCATCAATACATTCAAACATTGGCTACAAAATCTACAACAATAAAATTAGATACTATATTTTACATTAATGATCTCAAGTTTTATGTTATAAATGAAAATATAAATAAATACCAACTAGATAAAGTAAAATACTTCGATGATAAATTACAGATTTTACCTGAACAAGTGTACCAAAACAGGTTTTAAAGCAGGGAAATTTGTGTAGCCTACCAATAAATAGCTAGGCATCAACACCGCCATCAAGAGCCTAAAACTTAAGTATTCAAGTATGGTATAGTATAGCTCACTCAAAGATGAAGAAAAATATCTGAAAATAATGCTACAGTTAGAGTTCATGCGATACTTCAGTTAGAACTGAATTCACGCGGTATAATAGAAGCGGTGAATTTGTTGCAATTATCCGTTCTTATTCAGTCTTATATAACGAATATTTCGTGATATAACAATAATTAATTCTAACGTAAGTAAGCTACTGACTAAATACAGCAGGCGTCACCCTAAATCTGATGTTGATAAGGCATACATCCCTAAAGATAGCTGAATGACAATAACTCATTCATTTAGAAATTTATTTTTTGAAACTTCAACCACGGGCGTAGTAAAATATGTCTAAAAGTCATGAGATAAGTTATGGAATTATTTTTAAATTTGGTTCTCAACTGGGTTTATATAGATGTTATAGTAGACACAACGTTTTGACCAAATACTTTCTGGTCATCATCGGGTGTCCATAGACTGGCTGATATTGATTATATTGTTTTTATATCCTTAGATGATACTAACATATGTATAAACAACTACTATATCCATTACACCACCGTCCGGTGTATTTTTCGAGCCTTTTATATTAAGTGTTAGATGGATTATGACAACTGGATTATGTTACTGAGTTCGTGCTATTTGTCATGAATTGTATTTATTTCTGAGAAGAGTTATGTCTATTATAACATCTATATCAACAAAAATGAGAACAAAAGTTCGAAATAATTCCAAGATAATTGAAAAATATTCATCTAAAAAATAAATAAATATCATGAGATAAGTATCTGAAGTCTCCTCTCAAATTTTACTCATTGAAGATATCGAAGAATTATAACAAAAATCTGTTAGATAAAACAGAATTCCAAGACGACATATATCCTGAACAAGGAACAAGATAGGAGAAATTATAAAAGAAATATGGAAAATACTGGTGTGCAGAACGATACGTGAGAATAGAGCTAGAAGGAAAAATAACAAAATGCAGTGAAAGTATGGAAAGTAAAGGAGAAAGATAGAAATCAAAGAGATAAGAGATGGCAATTGACGTTGAACTTAAACTTCTATTGAATTTAATTACCAGGAAAGAAACTATACGGAAATGAGTTTTACCGGCTATAACTACGAGAAAAAATGGTTGGGTAGAAGTGGTGGTTAAATTTAACAGGTTGGATTGTAAATTAGTGGGACCTAGTAGCTAAACAAGTAACTCGAGTTAATTCATGCTGAAGTGGTACGAGGGAGATAAGCTCGTCAAATATTTGTATTTAATTAAATAAATTAACATCAATTTATAACAAAACATAAGAATATATATACCCAATAAATTTAATTACTGGAAAATATTATCCGAGTCATTTTGATATTAACATCGAGCTATGGTGTATTTGATTAAATTATGTATTAAAGAGAGTGAGTTTGCATTTCTTTGCTAATATATAGGTAAGTAGAATTATAGATGTTTCCAGATATTCCTCATGGAAACTCTGAATATACAATGTGAAAACATTTTAAATTTCACTATACAGATTTAACCGAATATATATTTCTTGGATTTCCTGTCATTATTATTAATCTTGCTGGAATCCGTCATAATGATAGTTCCACAATATTAAACACGTCATTTTGTTCTAAATAAAATTTAAGATAATCTCGCATTCTTCACAAAGACAAAAAACTGAATATACGCTTTCAAAAATTTCATAGTAAATGTTTTTTTCCGAAAGAAAGAAAATAAAAAAAATCTGTCAATGAAAACACTTTTGGAAATGGGATAAAATAAATCGAAAAGTAAAGTTTGTCGATCGATTTTCTCTTGACGTTACACATCACCGTTTATTGAACTCACCGAGGATTGAGTGGGTAATGCCGGGACCTGGGTTATTAAGTGTTACCTTCCCTTATTCAAGTTAAGTCTATAAATATCTCAATCAATGACTAAAATGTGAAATCAATATCCAACTTCAACATATATTCAAGACGGAGACACTGGAAAGTCTGTACATCCACATATGTTGGCACAAAAGTGAATTAAAATTCGAATGATATAAGACATCTTTATGGAACATGTTAGTAGTCAGTGATTCGATTCATACAAAGTCGTTGTTTAAGTTTAGTGAAACTTAAAGCTCATTATCAAAACGTCTATATATTTACACTGCCAAAATATAATGCTCATAAAATCGTTGTAAAGATCCATAAAACTTAAACGTGGATATTTATAACAGCATACACACATAGATTTATATTCCCATATATATACATGTTTATATGGATTTACATACACACACACACACACACACACATATATATATATATATATATATATATATATATATATAGGTGTGAGTTTATACATACACATTTCACACACGAACACACACACACACACACACACACACATATATATATATATGCACTAGAATACGTTATTTCTGTGAAATATTGTTTTTGTTTAAATCTCATGATAATTGAAAATGATTTTAATTGCTTACATTGTAAGGATTTTTGGGTTGTGTGTGACAAGTAATGTATACTTCTATTTTATGAGAAATGAAAAACCTATGTGCAAACATTAAAAGGTAAATGAATAAGCGTATGTGATAATGGACAAATATATATATATATATATATATAAAACTAAGGCAGACACGTTATTTCATGCTGAATCGGAAGTGTGGGCTTATTTCAGGCGAAACATCATCAGCTGTCGTCTTTGTTTTAGAAAGGATGTTACACGAACCGATTTGTATAATGTATTTTTTCTTAAATTTTCTTTTTTAAGGGAGCGACTGCTATTTTTATTCGTATTTTTTACGTCTTTGGGAATCTCACTCGTGTACATTCTTTGGTCAAATAAAGACGGAAGCTGACGATGCTTCGCCTAAAATTGGCCCACATTTCCGATTCATCATAAAATAATGTGACTGTCTTAAATTTTCTGATATATATATATATATATATATATATATGTATGTATGTATGTATGTGTATATATATATATATATATGTCTGTTTAATATATATATATACATGTGTGTGTGTGTATGTTTAAGTAATTGATATTGAATTTATTTCCTTACCTAACAGCCTAACAGATGCCAATTATATATATATATATATATATATAGTCATCCGCAGATATATATTCATATATATAGATGTATGTATAAATAATTGATTTTTAATTTTATACTAACGTAACAGTTGCTGATTAATTACACGTTGTTTTCAAATACTTCTAATATTTGAGTATTTTTTTATTTGTGTTTAAACAGCATATTTATTATCGTCTATCTGCGCCAATATATTATTAATTAAAATATTCGTCTGTGAGTGTGTATATAAATACAAATACACGAGCACACACCCTCTTATATATATATATATATATATATATATATATATATATATATATATATATATATATATATATATATGTCTACACTTTCACACTCTGATTGAGCACTGTAGAGAAATGGTGGATTCGAAGAAACAATAGCTTCTAATGCATCTACGCATTGTTCATTCGGTAATGAATTTTAAATCTCACAGCAACAAACCTGGATACAACATGCTCAAAATCCACCCTCATCTTCATAGCGCCCACTGTTAGGGGTAGAATCATTGAATATAGCTAACATCTTGGTCGGGTGCTCCTACTATTAACCTCGAAATAGTTCTCGATGTATTTCAAAAAGGTATCAGCAATGTAATCGGTCTTGATTTAGCATTTTCACTTCAGTCAATTTTTCACCGACGGGCGGGTTTTCCTTCTTTTTTCTACAAATATATTCATGACAAATACTCTGACAAGCTTTTCTTCCTGTTGTCCCCCCACCTGAATTTACGTGTGCGGCTATATTGCAGTCTAGGTCACACCCTTTTCAGGCAAAATAGATAAATGCAAGCATTAATTCTACTCGAACAGACACTCTTTTTGCTGTAGAAATACCATTCCTTTACTGGATTCCTTGGTAGCAACAATCTCCATAAAACAAAATGCAAAGTTAATTGGAGTCTTATATATTTCTGAATCTCATTCAGTTTTTATCCTTTTCTCAATGACCCCTATACACGGTCATTTCTCTCAATTTTACTCTCTGAAACACCTTGCGTACATTATTGCCTTGCATGTGGCGAAATAATAAAAAAATATTTATCAAAATATGCGTCATCATCAGTTTCATAACAGAACTAGCAGTACTATAAATTCTACTACATTATTTCATTATTTTCTGAAGATTATTTGATTTTGTGGATTGAGTCTGGATGATGATTTAAATTCTTTATGCTCGGTCTCTTGTCCATATATGTCTTCTTTTAATCACAGCCTTAAGAACTTTGTACTCTCCGGCTTTCCCCAGGTGACTTTTGGTCTCTGCAAACTACATGTCATTCTGAACTGAACCATACCTTTAATTTACTCTCTGTATACTGTTCTCGTCTGACTGCGTATGTCTAAGTACATCGTCTACATTTTGTTTGAGACAGAATATTTTAAAATAGGTTTGATTAAAGTTTAGATATCATTTACTTTTTTCCACATATTTGTTATATATTTTCTTGATTTTGTTTTTCTTTTATTCTTTTATTTTTATTTTTTTAGTTATTCCTCTTGATTTTTGGTTAAGTGCTATTCTATATTGGCTTTGAGGATTTTTTTGAAGAATTGTCGGATAATTATTGGCTGCCAGAAAGAGGAATTTCATTTATTGCGCAGGGTGGGAGTTTTTAAGTGTAAAATATTTTGTTTTCCTGGAAGATTGATATATAAAGTACGTCTAAGAAATCTACTTCGTTTTCGCTTGAGTTAATATTGAGTTCACTTCCAAGTTCATTGATCTTTTACAATATATTTTCTCACTGAAAAAAGATCAGAGTAGAAATTATAATAACAATATCGTGGTGAATAAAGAGAAATAGAAATCGCATGAGCTAAATTTATTGAATTTTATTTGAAGTACGGAATATGATATATATATATATATATATATATATATATATATATATATATATATATATGAATGAGAAAACTCAACATTTTATATTAATTAGATACATTTTTTGGATGATGCGCTCCGTTTCTGCAGGTTTGTTATTATTTCCTATATAATATTGTATATATACAAACTTGAATAAATAAATACATTAATAAAAAAGATTCTGTATTCGAGTTTATTACTTTCTTATCAATTATGATTTTCAAAATTTTGGTAGAACATCAAACGTCTTCTATATTTGTTTAATATTTTTGTTTATGTCTTCAATAAATTTACTCGAGATTTATCATTGTCAGCAACAAGTTGCGTCTTAGTGATTTTTCACATTGTGGGGAACTATTTAGATAAAAATGAATTAGACAGTATATTATCAACAATGTATTTGCTTGTATTTTATAACATTTACAAATTGTAACATCTATATAATTCACATTAAATGTTTTCAGAACAGAATTCAAATTCTTGAATCGTACATGAGAAATAGATATCAACTTCAGTTCACCAATGGCGACTTTAAACATCAGATTGATCTAGGATCATACAAACCCGGAGGAAAGTGTCTGTAATTCTTGGAAAAAAAACCTTATTTTTTAAAATTTAGCTATTTGAAATTTTAGTCGTGCGTTCTGAGAATCCCTGTTGCACATTTGACAAAACAGGTATCACTTGATATAAATTGCCTGAAGATAGCCAATGCTTAAAATCAGGATTCCGTAAACAACTGTCTTCTAAATAAATATATTTAAAATTTTTGCATTATTTATATATTTAGTACGTTTTAATTACAACTGTAGTTTAGTCTAATATGATGCTGACCAATAACTTCTTAACTATTATATATATATATATATATATATATATATATATATATATATATATATCACAATAAATAAATTGAAAACATTATGTTTGCTTATTTTTAATAAACTCCGTTCATACACACGGATATTCTTTCACATATTACAATGAAAGATGCAAGAAACGAACTGTAACGTTGACAGATGTTATTTTCGTTCATTTTTCAAGGTACGTATGAACTTTAAACCTATTTCCGAGATCATGTTTCATGCTGTGAGTTAGTGTAACAAAAGTACCGGAAATTTGTGTCGCTAAAAATTACTGTACATTATTCTGCTTAAAATTAACGGTTGACAACTTGCTAGTATTCATTAGAACGGGAAAAAATATCAAAAATGAATTTTTTTATATCTTGTAATATCATGGTCATGCACGTGTTAAAGCATGAAATAACTATTCTTGAAAACATTTTAGAACATTACTACAGTATTCATAGCTGATTCTACTGATTGACGGCTTAAGTGTTTTAATGATTATTGCCTCGTTAATCTGCAGCTTGATTTTGATTTTTTCTTGGTGTAGGACAGTTGTATTGTTGATCATTTTTATATATTGTGAATGTAGACAGGAATGTTGTTTTAGATTCTAGAAACGGATGAATAGCCAGAAAAATGTAATGTAAGACGTCTAGTTTATGTAGTTGTTGTAAATCCAACATCTATATTTGATTTTTATTCTAAGATACATTCTCCCAATGGACATTTTAATTAATATAAAATGTTGGTTTTACGTGACTCATCAGTTGGTGCGGAAGGATTATCACGGATAATTAAATTAGTAGTATTGTACATTTTAAAATATATTATCAATTCTAATTTTTTATAAGGATCAAATGGTGATATATTAGTAAAATGAGATTATAATTTTCTCATCGTTTTTGTAGTTATCGAGCATCGGGTTGCAATAGAAGTATTTGATATGTTTATATATTTTGTAGAAGTACCATATTTTGTTTGATGTGTATTGAGGTTTATGAAATATCTTCTTATTTCTTCATCTGAAATGTTGTTTCGGAAATAATTATTAATGATATTCCACTTTATCTTTTTACTTTAGAATGAAATATATTTTGGTGAAGGAGTTGATTTGTGTTCGGTTAACTAAGTGGCGTATAATTGCTATTTTGTAGTAGTTGGGACATTCATATTTATGTTTAGTGGTGTAAGAGGTTGAAAGTACTTGGGTACTTTGGGAAATGAATGAAAATAACATCTGTCAACGTTATAGTTCATTTCTGACTTATTTGATTGCAATACGCGAAATGTCATCCGTGTTTTCAATTTGTTTAATCTGACATATTAAAAAGAATATTTGCTGCCTAAATACACAAATGTTAATATATATATATATATATATATATATATATATATATATATATATATATAGTATGTTATATTCAGCTGTAAATGATAGAGTTTGTGTCAATATAAATGTAGACACTAGGTAAACACCAAGTTGTAAAAAGATTTGTTTCATTTTTTAAAGCATTCTGCAGGTATATTTCTAGATTCAGACTTTTACCTTTTTAAATAACATAATAACCAGGTTCTGTGCATTTTTGGATGGATTAATGCTTTTGTCGAACTCCATGGGTTAAAAAATGAGCTTTGTGATTGTTTGTAAAACGTTTCGAAACACTTCAAAATAACTGTCACTGCTCATTGTCCATTTCAGTCGGAACAGCATATCATCTGTCACGGGAAGACAACGAAAACCACTGTTTAATAACAAGCAATCAATCTGGTTCCTTGCTAAACATTTTCCATAATTTTCTAGTTTTTGGCCAAACGTGAAAGCTGGTAGCAAATGGACAAATCACACTTGAAAACCAAGTTGTACAGACTATATCCGATGTCATGTTTATATCAAAGAGAACATGTTAAAAATTCTACTTTCATATCACATGAAGAAATTGAGGTTCGGGATAGATTAGTTCATTTATTACGTTGAATACGGATTTAGAAAGAGCCTTTGACCATTGTCATCTCTCACTGACAATTCAGGTTAACCTTCACTGTGGACGAATGATGGGACACGGAGCAGTCTCACGGTTGGTAGTAATTTCTTCCTGACGTATATCTGGTATAGATGTAACAAGCTAGATGAAAAGATGTTAAAAGTGTTTCAGTTTCAGAAATAACATTTCCCAAAACTTTGCAACTTACTACCATGCCGTTGTGAATCACCAAAATTAAGATACTGTTATAGTAAATATTAATCACCCTGAAAGACCTTCTCACTTATGTAGATTGTGACTATTATCTAACATTAATTACCTGTCTTAACACCCACAATTAAGGTTAAGGCCTGGCAGCGACAGATTGAGTAACGTTTAAAAGCAATCTTCAGGCCTTTGTGTTTAAACTGGCTGTCTATTTTGGGTATTAGCTTAAGTGTTAACTTTTATATTTACATATGCTATATTCTTGATGTTGAGCACTTTAACCAGGAAATGTAGCATGCCTTAAAACAACATTATTATTATTATACATATACAGGATGCGATGGTTAAATTATTGTCATTTTTTATTTTCCGCAATGTGAGTGTCTTATTTTTGAAGCAGTCAGTGAGAAAATTAAACTTATTTTGCAAATGGCATTCTGTATTGCTAAACATATGAATGGGAAGCGCCAATATGAACAATTTAGTGTGTTTGTGAGTCAATTGGGCGAGATTTCATGGGATTAAGACAGAATTGGTTGAGTATAATGGTGATTGCGATGAGTCGGCAGCTTGAAAAACACACACTTAACGTTCTGATGACCAAAGAACTCCAAAATTTCTTGATAAGGTTCTCAGTCTGAAGAGTACATGGCAGAGGTGGAGGCGAAATTATTAAGTATATTTACTTTTTAGTTTTGCAAAATTGGGAAATGTTTCTAAATATATCTGTTAAAATGGAATGTAAATGTTCTGCACCATGTCTTACAGGCAGGAGACCCTAGTAATGTGGAACACAGAACATTATATAATTGCAAATAATATGCCAGCATTCACTAACTTAAACAAGGAAATCGTCGAGAAGAATTGCAAGATTATTCGAAGTCGTCTTGACGACATAGTTTAGGACAATGACGATTTTAATGAATAAATTTACTCTTTCCTATTTCAAAATTTCCTGGTGTAATTTTGGTAAATATATATGTTTAAATGACATATCAGTGTTATTCAAAATTTATCCATCGCACCCCGTATGTGTGTGTGTTTGTATGTGCCTGTGTCTGAGTGTCTATACATGTGTATTTATATATATATGTGTGTGAGCGTGTGTGAATATATATGTGTATGTGTGCATATATGTGTGTGTGTGTGTGTTTTATATATACAATACATATATTCTATGTGTGTGAGAGAGAGAGAGAGAGAGAGTACTTCTTCTGTGTGTATGTGTGCGCGCACATACATGTGTATTTTTCAGTTTTGTGTTGCGATTTTATTTTTCACGGATTCTTTGATCTATCATATTATAGGGTAGACTATGTTGTCGAAGTTTTGATTGGTAAACATTTCGCAACCAATATTCTACATTTACAATAGACAGGGGTTTAAAAATAAAAAAAGATTTCATCGAATACCAATTCAAGAACATAATAATTATTATTTAGGACTACGTAATGTCATATATATATATATATATATATATATATATATATATATATATATATATATATCGATACTTGCGGTAATATAAAAGCCAAGATTAATATTGCCTTGTTTTAGGCTATTTAAAGGCAATGCATGCATTGTATTATATTAACACATCGTTATTTGAAAATTATATTTTTTAATCATTTCACCCCAATCAAGACAGTACTGCCCCTGGTGCGCAGGGAGCCACATAAAAGGATATCCAGAGGTTACATAGGAGAAGAGTTTAGAGAAAGATGAACCGAAAGTAAGTGATTGTAGGGGGTGCCAGCGAATCGGTTATAGAAGGATGGAAACACTGGTGTGAAAGTGTTGCGTGAGAGTAGAGTGAAAAATGTGAAGAACAATTATTTACAATTTGCATTGTGGAGTAACAACTGTATATTCAGATACAGTTTTTTCGATTTAGTCAATAATTAAGGAAATGTGATGAATTTATGACTTATCTGAGCCGGTATTTATTATGCTACAGGTTTAAGAGTAGACACAGTTACGTAGATTTACAATCACAAGTCCAAGTAATACACACACATACACTCGGATCCTCTCGCACACACACGCCCATTGACACACACATATATTCATAATGATATATACATATATATATATATATATATATATATATATATATATATATAGGTACACACACAAAAACACACACATGCCCACGCACAACCACACACACATACCCATATATGTATATATATGGTGATGTGGTAAAATTTTAAGATAGAAATAGGCTGTTAAAATAAAAGTGTATAAAAATGTCTAATATTTCCATAAAACTTTGGATATGTGACCAGAATAATGATATTTGTACTTTTTACTTAATTCTATTGTATAAACTGACAAATGTGTACCTTCTTCTTTACGCTAATTAGGTAAAAAAAAAAAAAACAAGTAAAAAATGAAAACTACACCTGATTAAAAAGCATCATTTATTTCTTATAGGATTGCAGAGAAGATACCACAAATCATTCAGAAGTTGGTAGTTTTTGCTATTTAGGATTTTACTGCAAAGTGATTTCAAGTATCTTCTGCAAAATATAAACTCATATCATATATTTTTTGAAGACAAATGATTTATTTAGAGGAGTCGGTACGGAGAGCTCAAAGCAGTGAAAGACTGGGGAGTTGGATAACAGAATATCTGTAAATATAATAGCAAGATGATTTTTCCAGTTCGATGTTGGGAATGTTTCACCGTAGAAAAGAAACAATAGTGTGAGTGATTAATTGTTTCTCTTCAAATTCTTGAGATTGTTAATTTCAAGGATCTATTTCACTCTCTGTAAGATCTTACAAAAAAATAAGAAAAAAACTAAAAATATGACTAAGAAATAACAAATATATATTCACAGAATAAATATTCACAGTTACAATTTTCATTTTAGAAATATCTAAACGTCATAAGCAGGATATGTAGCATTCAGATTTTGGACTTATTAATGAAGCAGATGATATAAATATAGGGAATCGTAAATTCTGAACATTTCTAATATTCCGTATTTTTATGGCTGTTTTATCACAGAGTTGAACGAATTTTTAATATATTTATCTAGAACACTATCCGGTGCTAATTCATATATACAAAAAATACAGAACAATAAATTACAAGCATTTAACAAGACAACAGTTACAAGCAAAACAGAGGTTGGTTTCTGTGTAGACTAGCCGACTAAATCTTAACGAATATTACACTGCTTGTCACAACTTATTAAAACAACCATTAAATACATAATTTTTATTCTTTCAGCCAATGATCTAGTCAATCGTTTAGGGTGCTGAAGGGGTCTTACTTATTCTAAAACAATAACTATTGCCATGATCGAGAATAGAAAAAAGTCCTGATGAAGTAGACAATAATGTGTGATATATGAAAATATTTAACATCGGGTGAAATGGATAAACTCTCGCCTAAATTACGCAAAAATTTAAATGACACTAGCATCTCATTTCAACAGATATATGGACCAAAATTATACTAAAAAACTTTTAAAAAATTAATTGTTAAACATATTCAATAAAATCGTTATTAGCTTAAGCCACGATGTCTAGACGATTTCGGATTGTCCTACATCTATTCTAAACATTCTCCACATTTAAGTTGTTGAATTCTGCAACAGTCCTTGCCTTCATATCATATTCAATGTTACTCATGACTGGAATCTACTGCTTGTGTGTCATGGTGCAGAATATTATTGCCAGACATAGATTCTTCCAGTAAACACATTCTTGATCCAGGAGAGAACTATCTCCTCAAAGCACTTGATATAGACTTGAATAGTAGATTAATGGCATAGCTTCAGATTCGCATTCCATTATTAAAGAAAGTGAGACTAACATTATTTTTCTGTAATCATTAACTAATTTTTCTTTCCATTGCAGATATTTTTATATATACGCCAGTAAGATCAATTGGTAATCGTTACAATTAAAATTTAATCTTGAGACGTTGCGTTTTCACTTTCAACTCTAAAGATTTAATGATTTAGAAAATAAATTTAATTAGATTAAGTTAATAATTTACAGTTACTGCACAGTCATATTGTACATTGTGTGGTTTATGTGCTTAATACACATTCAGATACACAAGACTGACAATCACTTTATGCTGATATTTATAGAAATTATATTTTTACAAATGCAGGAAATAGTCTTTCTTTCTTTGTTTTCGAAGATTTTATATGATGACTTGTCAACATGCTAGAACTTTTCTTTTTCTGATAGTTCATTTAACAACAGAAATGTTCTATATACACAGTAATCACTTTATTAGCTCGCACATTTTAATTTTGCGCATTAGTAATCTGTGACTCATGTTGATAAACAGTAAAATACCTGTTCTAAACAAAAATCTGAAAAACATTCGTTTTTAACTAGATTCTTTTATGACGTCAGAAAATTATATATGAAGGTCAATACTTTTTAGTATTTAGTCTAATGATACACTCAAGATGAGAAGTTTACAATTTATATGAAGTACTTATTAATGCTCATAATCTATCTATCTATCTATCTATCTATCTATCTATCTATCTATCTATCTATCTCCACACACATACACATACAATTATGTGAGTGTGTGCGTGTCTGTGTGCGTAAATTATGTGAGTTTGTGTTTACGTAATCTTAAGTAGTGCTGCGATACTTTTGTTATGCATAAAAAATTTTACAACTGGAAAAATGTATATTAAAGAGAGAAATTATATAAAATAATATTCGTAATCATCCGCATTTATTTATTTACCATTAAATATTTGTACTTAGGTGATTGATTTAGCATTATACATAAAATATAGAACACAGACACAGACACAGACACACACACAAACACACAAACACACATACACACATACCTATATATATATATATATATATATATATATATATATATATATGGTTGAGAGTATATGTATTTCTCAAAAAATTGTTTTTTATACATTAACTATCATTTGGCTTCTTTAGAACCATCATTAAATAATTTCTTATATTTACTAAATGTACGCAAGATATATTATCGTATATCGAAAAACACGGCACCTATATTACCAGTGGGAACTGCTCTCCTGAATCGTAAATTAGTGCGCAAATATTCCAGACGTTTAAGAAAAATTGAACATCAAACACTTGATACGATGGAAAATATGGAACGATCACTGGGCTTCCCATGAGCATTTATTTATATCGTTAAGCTTAATATTTTCTAATTTTTTCTTATATATAAATATTTTACATATTTTGATATATATCTATATATTAGTTTTCAGTTTATTTTCTTGTTTTCCATTCTTTTTTTCCTTATTATATTTCTTTTCATTTTTGCCAACATGACAATTTTTTAACCAATAGATAATCCAATGTTATAACCAATAAATTTGAAAACGTTTTCTTCCTTTAGCGTTTCTTTACTTTTATTTTAAGTAATAATTTTTTATCGCATTTTTCTTTTTATTTTACTCAAAAGCGATATTATCCTTTTCTCATATCATCGAATTTTCTTTTCTAATTCTAGCATTATTTTTTTTTTGTTAGTTATTCATTCGCATTTTTCTTCCTATGATCGATCAAATCATTCATTCATTTCTTCCCCTATATTCATCTATTCAGTTGGCTTCAAAGCCCCAGGATGTAAACCACAACTTACTAACAAAAGAGCTTAACAATCGAATTATCTGGCCTGTCACTTCGATTTGTTTTTCACTTGTCTAACAAAGTTTGTCGTTTGCTATTTTCTTTTCTTCCTCATCGCCTGGGGTGTTGCGATCGGCAAATGCCACCGTCAGGATCGTTAACAACCATTGCTTTGTTATTAATACCATTGTTAAGAAAGAAGAAGGCCAGTTCGTCGATTGCCTTTAAAGTCTGAGGAGATACATTGTGAGGAAACACACCAACACAAAGAAAACACGTAACTCACGACCATATAAGAAACTCATTAACTGTAACACAGTTTTAGATATATTACCCAAAATTGTGCTTCTGTATCATTCTGTATCATTTAGTGATTTATATATATATATATATATAATTTGAAAATGACTTATTATTACATAATAATTTCTTCTAGATTAAATATATTCTATCTAAAATCACAATATGCGTAATAGGCAACATGATGCCAAAATATGCATCACCATACTTGGATTAATTCTAATTTAACTAATATAAACACGTCCAGTATCTTTTATTCGACTTTCCAGCATTGCAGGAGGTTTACTTCATAAATATTTCTGATGTGATGTGGAACGGAAACATCTGGATTATGTCATTTTTCTTTCCGATATATATGTACTTTAGTTTTTTTCTGCAGTTTCTAGTCCTCGAGTGATATCATTTTTGTTATTTTGTACAGATCATTGTGATTTTAGTGCAATCCTCAATGTTCAAATGAGGATGATTTTGTTAAATCCCAGCGGCTTCAGTCATTCAAATTAGTTTGAACCTTTGTCGTCAGAGTACTGATAGTTGATATGTTTATAAACAGGTTTACTGTCATGCATTAGAGATATAGAAATGTTTCAACCTAACGATGCTATTTAAGTATACTACTCATGTATTTCAGTTAATCTTTTGTAGAAATGTGTGTTGTTGTGCGAAACTATCCCTAAGTGATTTTTCTCCTATACTTGATTTGTTGCAACTGACACATATGTCGAGGAACTTGAAAGGTTTAGCATTCACTAATTTTATGTTTGATTTTTTTATATTGGATTCAGTGTAGAAGTTATAACTGGTTTTTCTTCCTGCTGATTTTAAGTTCAAAATCATATCTATCCCAGTTATTGCGTATTTGCACACACACACACACACACACACACACACACACACACATATCATCATCATCATCATCATCAATATCTTGTTTTATCTATATTTTTTTGCTTTTCTCTGTCTCTATTTGGTTTATATCTATCATTCTGTCTCTTTCTATTACTGCTTCTTTTCTTTCTGGACATGTTCTACCTTTATATCTGTTTATTCTTCTTTGTTTACATATAGTGTAAAATATACATATCATTTTAGATATATGCAATAAATAATCAGCCATATATATATATTGACGGCTAAGAAAAATGAAAATTTTTGTATAGTGATACTATGCTTTTATAAATTATTTTTACAATTATTATTATATAATCTCTACTCTGTATCGAGCACTCTTAATAAAAGTAAATGATTGAACAGAGTTTTTCAATCTACGTTTACTATCACTTTCTTTTAATATATATATATATATATATATATATATATATATATATATATATATATAAATGTCGATGCATATACACAGTAAATAAGTAAGATTAGCAACAACTTTCGGAAGGCGCGTAAAAATTTATAAGGAAATCTTTAGAAAAGTTATTAAATTATAGTCAATATCAATGAAATAATTGTCATGGTGGCATCACCCATTACAACGGATTGACCTTTTCCTACAAATACATGTGTTACAGATAAAAGAGTTAAAAGATAGTAATTGATGTCGCACTTAAATCATTGGAGATTGTAGTTTTCAGGGATGCTAGTATACGGAAGGGTGTTCCACAGGGAGGAAGTGCTACAAAATAAGCTAATACAGTGGAGGTA
Organism: Ascarosepion bandense; assembly: GCA_037127315.1. NCBI lineage: Eukaryota > Metazoa > Mollusca > Cephalopoda > Sepiida > Sepiidae > Ascarosepion > Ascarosepion bandense. The sequence continues at coordinate 850,570 of JBBBDQ010001046.1, forward strand.
TCAGTTACATTTGACTATATTGTATGTTTACACAGTTCAAACTGTTATTCTCACCAAACTAACATTGTTGGCCGTTTGTCCTTAACTAATATACGTTGTAATTTCGAACTGACCATTTAAGATCTATGAGCTCAATTCTTCCAATACATAGAGAGAAAAAAAAACATGGAGAGGTGAGATATGAACTGAAATTTACTGATACACAGATATCCAAAATTAACGTGGATTTATAACATTTTGACACACCTATTAAAAAAGTGTTCTGTTCGAACTTCCAGCTGAAGATGGTTGGGGCTTACAACGAGCGAAAATGTCATGAATATGGTACTAAAAATGACAAAATTTCGAGCGATGTAAATAGTGCAATGAGCACCAAATGCCAGATAAGTATTTGTGCGTTGTGGTGCAGTGGATATCGGCGCGGAACGACAAATCGGGGAGCCGATTTCGAATTCCAGTTGAATTCCTTGCATTCACTTAAGCAAATATAACCTTGGAAAAAGTATTAATCTGTCTCTTCCCGACACTTATGGCTCAAATAATACAACAGTTTGGGTTCTATAGCCTATAGTTCATATCACCTGATATGATTATTGAATTTATTCTGTGCATTACTAAAGATGATGTCGATAAAGCGATTAAGGGAAATGGAATAAATAAGGAGAAAAATAAAGATTCACTTGACATTAAAGGTAAAGAATAAAGTTCAGAATTCAAAAGTGATTTTATAAATTTCACGAAATAAATTGTAAATTCGACCACACACCAAAACTGCATCTGTTAAGCAGAAATTCATAGTGGAAGCAATAAGTTAGTTTTGTAAAGCTTCCCATGTCGAGAAATATCTCAATAACGTTCATCATGGCGAAATTAATAATCAATATTTTACTATACTTCTCTCATTCTTAGAAAATCAACTTGAAACAAAGCAATTTGCCATTTCTTCTTGTAAAGGTATGCAATAAGTTCATAAATGTAATTAACAAACAACAACAATGAAATACAGTAGCTATCTTCTAGAAACATCTGTAACTGCTACGAGCATTCTCTGGCAAGAGACAACAAGATTTCATTTTCTTATACATCAAATACCAACCTGCAATATCTAACTCAACTAGATGTATTGATGAGATAGTTGGCCTTGATTTTGTCTGATGACTCCCCGAAATCCAAATCATTACACACCTCAACATATGTACGTCATGAAAAACTGAGAGAACCAATCGTTAAATTAAATATATATTGAAATAATCGAACAGATATTAAAATTTAAAATATTTAGTAGATATTAAAAATTTTCTTAGATTATGTTCAGTTTGCAAAAGTGATGAAAATTGGCCTAGATCATTTATGCTTTCTGCACTACATATCAAACCAATCAAAATACCAATAAACAGCACTACTCTTCAGTGTTCAGTGGGTATGCTTATGACATCTTTGTAGTTGCTATAAGAATAAATATCAACAAAGCAAATTTTACCAATGTTTGCAAGGAGTAGGGCATCGACATTCCAAAAATAACTGATTTGGAATGGGAATGATATCATTGATTCTAATTATCTTAAGGCACCATAACAAATTATAGTTTCCGAATATTAGATTATAAATGAGCTACTTCCGCGGATAGATCAGTTAGAATATTTTTCTCTAAAAGAAAATGAAAATTATCCGCAAAATTTTAGCATTGCACGTACTCAGTATAAAGTTTTCTAAGTAGAAGTTAAAAGATTATATTGAAATAATTGCTGGGTCTTCTGTTAAATCGGTTGGGTTACTATCTGGAAATCGACATAATTTCACTTGCATATTTATAAGTCTAGCTTTCATCAAGGATTTGAATATTACTGCCAAATTAGATACGGTGCTTCTGCCATGTTTTAGTGATAACATACACAAAAGAATCTACAGTCATACAGGAACGGAACTAGCATCTTGGCACCAGTCAGTCACTTTCAGACTACAGTAACGTACATACATTGTCCCTTTCTACAAATATTTGCATAGTAACTGTTCTGCTGAGATTGTTGAAATGGCTAGAAGTATCCGTAAGTTCTATTCCAAAGGTTTTTTTTATGTCCAAATCGTTCGGGAATGACTAAAATATTCTTCATTTTTTCAGATCATTCGTTAGAAATTGCTTCAAAATGATGAATGATTAATTATATCTTAAACAGAAGAAAATATTTTATTTGTCTCTATGGACTGGTACTACAAAATCTGAAAGATATTGGCTAAATAACAGAATTACCTTGATTGAAGATTTACAATAATAAAAATCAACAGAAACAAATGGCATAGTTAGCAAAAAAGGAAAATAATTATATCATCAAGATGCTGATTTTATGTCAAACATTTCACTAGGAAGAAAACTTACTTCATTACTACTAACACCGAAAAGATTTAAGGAACTTCTGTGGTACAATTTCCTGAGAAAAATATTTTAAGTGAATGAAGATATAACGGTAAAAGCAACAGTAACATTTATCTGTATGAATGTTAGATATTTCTATGTATGAAAATGACTAATCTTAGCGGAAATTTGACATTTGGACTCTAGATTTATATAACTTTCATTGATGTCTAACCGAACTTTGCATTAATGCATGTACACGCTTTATAATCTTCTTTTTCATTTGTATTTGTACAGCATCGTATCATATAATCTTCCACTTTTACATTCCACTGTACTGATACCTAAAAAATATTTAGAAATGCTAAAAATGTTTGAATGTACATGTTGTGTAAAGGATATCATTGCTGACGACAAGGAGAAATTGGCTAATTTTATTTTTAGAGTTATTCTGTTACGTTTACTTTCTCGGAGATTATATTGTGAAAAGCTTGAGTAAGTTTCTGTTTCCTGTTATGTAGGAAAACAGAGTGAACTATCGACTTTTGTGACGAAGCAGTGAAGGCAACGTACAATTCAAATCTGTTATCATAGAGACCGGTAGAGTCATGTCACAAAATCTAATATTCTATGGAAAGTAAAGATAAACTATGGCTACGTAGTACACCAGTTTGTCCTTGTAAGATGGGTGGAAATTCCCTCACATATATTTGTCATTTCTCGGGAAAACTTTTACGAATAATTTTATCAATTTTGCATTTTCAACGCTGTAATTTCACTTTATAAATGTGCTGTAGATGATATAATTGGCTCCTTGAAAAAGCAAGGTTGAATAATTATAATTCGAAAAATAAACTTCAAGACAAACATCTTAAAACTGTCTAGCAATAGTAAAGACATAATATAATTTCATTTTCATATATGTCAATATATATAGATATTTTTATGAATATTTATACAGATAAACACACAAGATACTTATGAATATATTATATAGATAAACTCAGACTACAAACAATTTATATACTCCCAAAGCTGACTTTATTAGATTTGAGGAGTGCATTATTATTGGAAATATAATTTGCTTGAACGAGAAGAGATAAGTGATTCAGATATGAAACACTCATCCCCGTAAAAGCTAATACAATTTTCGATTAGATAACTAACTCTACCTAAAGGAAGATTATGTATAAAAACGTTTAAATCAAAACGGTAATAGGAGAAGAGATTGTCTTTCAGAAATTCAATTCTCTCAATATTAAACACACCGACAATATTTGCACACACATAAACGTATCTATCTATCTATCTATCTATCTATCTATCTATCTATCTATCTATCTATCTATCTAACGCATACAAACAGGGGTATTTGTGTGTGTGGGGGGGTGTATTCATAAGAAACATTCGAGTGATGTTCCACTATGTTTCTGTTCACAGACCACACTTGTTTTATTAACAGGAGCAGTATATTATCCGTTAGCGCCTGTTTACTTTGCCAGTGCTTGTAAATTAGAAACCCTGTTTGCCATCCCTTTTCTCAAACCCCTGAAGTATATGAAGCTTTGCTTTCCTTTCCTTTTCTCTACCTAAGTAAGTATCAGTTTCTACCTTATCTACCGCAGTTAGTATCAGTTTCTCCAAGCACTGTTTTTCTAATTATATATCGTACAAAATATACAGTCTTGCAGTGAAATATGTTTGAGTAATGGGTTTTTATCCAAACAACTCCAACTAATTCTGCACAAACTTACTGACCGACTAAACAACTGCTTTACAACTCTACAACGGTATTTAGTTGGACTTCTCACTTAAGGCAAGATGTGACACAAGGACATTTTTATGTGGCTCTTCCAGGCCATATAACCCGGCCAAAAATATCTGTCTATTGTTACCCAGACGTGACTCTACCCTTTGGTGGAGCCACGACTGTGTTAGTGCTCTCTGCCCGAAGGAAGAAAGCGCTCTCAGCACGAAGAAGAAGAGCTGACAGAGACAAAAGTAGCTTTGCAACTTCTACTGTAGGCAATGTACAACGGTATTTACCTACCTTCCCACTTAAGGCGCGATTTGACCCAAGGTCTTATTAATGTGGACATTCCCGGTCATATAGCCAGGCAAAAAATACGTGATTCTACTTTTTGGCGGAACCACGACTGGGTTAGTGCTCTCTGTCTGAAGGTAGAGATAGCTCTCCACCCGAAGGCTGAGTGCTTACAGTGTCAATAGTAGCAGATGTGATTCTGCGACTGCCGTCCTCTGTATAGGAAGGATTATATGTACACATCAGTCAAGTCTATTCTTATGTAAAAAAGGGGCCATCCCCAACACCCCCTCGCTAGCTTCATTTTGGGAGGAGCTAATATATTTTCCGTTTGAATACTACCCTTCTCAAGGGCTTCAATTTTTTTTTCTTTCGCGAAAACGTTTTTGGAGTGCGACGAGCTTGGCTCTTTACTCCTTATTTGTCTTTGGTTGATGTGTCTCTTATGTATATATTCTCTCCCTGTATTCTCTTTATCGCAGGTTCCAGGTTTGTAATGTGCCATGTATTTTTTTAACATTCTGTAGTAAACTTGTTCACCTGGTTTGAATGCTTTATCAGTAACTATAAGTGTAATAATTACTGGTTGCATATTTTATTTTGCTCCATTTTGTTGTGAATTTAAAACTGCTTGAAAATACCTCTTTTTTTTTCAATTCAGTTTTTTCTGTCCCATGTACAGAATAGACGACAAAAATGTTAGACATCACACAAACATCAGCCTTGGATTACGGCGACATCCACATCGAAGGACAAGAAGTCCCAAAGCAGGCGGGTAGCCTTAATCTGATCCCTAACGCCCCTCCTATTCAAGCAGGCAAACTTATTGATATCTTTTAAATCTGAAAAGTGAAAGCAAACATTACTCCTAATCACATACGGCGCGGAAAACAATGTCAGTAGGGACCCCGACGGTTTGTCCAAGATTGCCAGAACCAATATCAGATGTAATACGTCCATCCTGAACAATCCCACTGACGTCCGTGGGGAACGTTAGTTTTGCTGTCCTATATAATGATGGGTGGAGGATGACAGGGATCCTCCCAGCACAAACATTTGCTAGTTTGTTTTTTTTTAAGCAGTTAGTGCCCATTTGGGACATTTTTATATTACGATATGCCTCTACAGCTCCCTGTAGTAAATCCCAGATTTTCAGTCTCCCTTTGGTGTTTCTATCAAGAGTCATTACACTTTAGTGAAATTGGCTGGGTCCTCAACCGACTTCCCGGGGCTTGAGAAGAAAAGTCTCTTTCTAGTAATTCTCTGTCTATTTTACACACGTCTGTGTGTTTGAAAATGTTTTTCCTGCTTTTCATTTCTTTTCTTTTTTCCGGTTTCAGGGAGGGTTTATCTCCATTGGGGAAGAGTTTAGCACTCATGGAGGAGGGAGTTTTTGGTTTGGATAGTGATGTTTTTGGACTGCAGGAGGATATTGGTGAAGAAGATGAAATGTGTCTAACTGGGGAGGCAGATTTACTCCTCGCCTCAAAAAAGGTAGATCTAACGAGTGATGAAGGGGTGGATTATGTCCTGGTCGTTACATGGGCAGCTCCACCCTGCCACTTCTTCCTTTTTTCTATTTTTGCTAACACATTTTTCCTCCCCCTCCCTTCCCGGTATTAATGATGAGAAACGCAGAGGAGGCATTTCCTCGCATGCCATTTGCTGCTGTTGATGTTGCTGTTGTTGTTGCTGTTGTTGTTTCCGCTGCATTTTTTGCTGTCGTTGTTTTTGCTATTGTTGTAGGTTTTTATTTTTGCTGCTGTTGCTGCTTCTGTTTGTTTTTTTTTTGTTTTTTTTTTGTGTGTCTATTTCTTATTTACCGGCGGCAACTTTTCTGGCTGAGGATTAGGGAACGACACTTTTTTCCCTGTCCTCACTACCTCAGTCCATTCTTTTGCTGGTTCCTTATTGGTTTGTCAGCAACTCCAACTACCTCGTTAGGTACTAAATTTTCCCGATGCCGGTGTTACAGGGTTTGTCGGTTCCGCTGCTCGATTTGTTTTAGAGCACATCTTCGCTAAGTTCCCTGCTGTTCCACAAATCCAGCGGTGTGGTTGTCTTTTCTCCATCACTAAAAACATCCTCCTTCTTCTACAAATTAATACATCAGATACCGTAATGAATTTCTGGTGGTTAAGCACTACTGTAGGTACTCCTGATTTGCTCACTACACAATTTGCTGCTTTGACGGAGCCAATCTTGGCAAAATATTCTCCTATATGATCACAGCATGTGTCCAGTGGTAGTCCCAGAACAACAATCCGAGTTTTTCTTGGTTGAAGGTACTTTGTTTGCAATCTGATATTTTTTGTTGTCAGAATGCTTCCAGCCAGATTTTTAGCTTCTTCCTCCGTTGCGAGAAGAATAACCTACATCGAGCGGAAACGCCTATCCCGTATTTTGGCAGCAATATTCATAGCCTTTAAAGTTTCTTCCATTGTCTCCCTGTTGACCACAACGAATTTTCGCGTCTCCATATCAGTTGTTAATAAGACGATAGTCTTTGTTTCTAGAGAATCAAGAGTTTCTGGAATTGTTAGTAATTCATTTTGTGAAATTAAATCTTGATACATTTCTTTCATATGGTCATAGTAGATTGCATCTTTTTTCCATATGATCTTGTCCATGCTGACGGCGGCGAATGTGTTACCATTGGAATATTCGTCGATGTAGAGGGCTGGGGAAACAGTGCCATATTAGGCTTCGCCTCCCGCGACACAGAAATATTTAAACAAATGTTCACAAAGATTAAACTGATGACAAAAGCAGACCAATATACACACCTGTGTACAAGGAAAACGCGTACTAACAGAAAAACGACGATCTCAACTGTCAGAATAACCAACGGTATTTACCAACCTTTCCACGCAAGGTTAGATGTGACACAAGGTCTATTTATTGTGGGTCTTCCAGGCCAAAAGTGTCTGTCTATTTTTGTCCAGTCGTGATTCTATCCTTCGGCGGAACCACGATTGGGTTAGTGCTCTCTGCTCAGAAGCAGAGAGCGCTCTCTACCCGAAGGCAGAGAGCTGACAGAGTCATAGTAGCAAAGGCAAGTACTGCTTTGCAACGGTATTTACCAACCTTCCCACGCAAGGTTAGATGTGGCACAAGGTCATTTTATAGTGGGCCTTCCCGGCCATATAGCCAGGCCAAAAAATGTATGTCTATTATTACCGAATCTTGATTCTACCCTTCGGCGGAACCACGACTGGGTAATTGCTCTCTGCTCGGAAGCAGAGACTACTCTCTATTCGAAGGCAGAGAGCAGACAGTGTCATAGTAGCAAAGGCAAATGCTTTGCAACTACTGTTCTCTGTATAGGCAGCATTATATGTACACAACAGGCGAGTCCATTCTTATATACAAAAGGGCATCTTCCAACACTTATGTTGTAAGAATAATTCAGTATTGTTGTCTGCATGCCACTGTGCAAAATTAAATCAGTCACCCAGTCAGTCAGTTAAGTGTACTACATGATACACGCGTTCGGCTACCTTATCTAAAAAAAGACATGACTTATTGGGCAGAAGATTATCCCGCAGTAGGTTGCCATTGCTTTCTGCGGTAGACTGGTTGCCAGCCAAGTCTATAAAACCCAATCTGTCCTACTTTTTAACACATAACTGGAGAGAAAAGACGGATTAATACCTTTCACAATAATATTTGTGTGTAAATGAATGAAAAGAAATCAACTCCTCATAATTTTCATACATCCTGAAAGATCTGCTCAAATTTAAAAAATGAATTATATATATATATATATATATATATATATATATATATATACTTTTCAGAAACATTAGTTAACCTACCAAAGATGTAAATTCAAACCCAATATGAAATTAAATAGTTGAAAATCACATTCTTAAAACGTCAACAAATTAATTGAATGTCTATTACTGTAATTCATTTATCGAATACTAACCGTCAAAATTTAGTAATTTGTAATGTGTCCTCAATCAACAAGAGAAACATAACACTGTTCACGAAGCTGATTTTTTCCTTTCTTTCACGTTGCAATGACTGGGTTTTATCTCGATGCACGAATATGATTTCACCTCCTCGTATGAACGGAATCATTTCAGTATATTTCCCTTGTGCCTCGCCTTAGTATATAAATAAATCCATTATTACATTACTATCATCGAGATGCCCAACGTGTTGCCATGGCTTCTTTAGAAGATATGCAATTAATGACCACTGGGTTGACCGGTTCGATTCCTGTTACACCTCTTCTCTTTCCTTCTTTTTGACTAAACGCCGCACACCAGATAACACAATAAAGTATACTAGAATGTTTCTGCTTTCCGCGTCAGTCACACCCATCTTTACGCTTAATTTATTGCGATGTACTGGCTTGAAATTCAGTCACACACCCTTTTACACAATCCAATCCATGCCGCATTGGGCTTGTACTTATTTATTTCATCCCCCACTTTCTCTCTCCCTCTCCATCTCCATCTCTTTCTTTCTTTCGCGCTCACTCAAATCTCGCAGTAGATAAAATCAGTTTATATTAAGCGATCAACTGAAACTAACCCCGTAAGTGTCTAAATATGAGAATAGACGTTATTAATGTCTAATGCAGATATTGAAACCATTTCTCTCACGTGAGTTATAAAGTAACGTGTGCGAAATAATCTCTCCGAAGAACAGCGACAAACCCACATAAGATATACCGTGGACAAAACTATCGCTGATCTTACGTGGAAAATCAAGTAACTGTATATAACTTGAAACAAGCAAATCATAGGTGGCTACATTGAATATCACTGTCAATCCAGATCTCTATTTTTTCGTCAAACAATCATATCTCTTTTTATTAATCTCAAGAAAAGGAATAATATATGTGTTATATATTATAATGTAACTATAGTTTCATTCTAAACTAGAGAAATGCAAATCCTTATAAATCTATGAGTCTGTATGCATCACAGAAACAAACTATGTATAAATCTTTGTAAATTAATGTGACTGTCTGAAACACCAAAGATATATATGTTAAAACATTGATAAGATAATATAATTGTCTACAATACCAACAACACTATTAGGAAAAATTATAAAATAATATTAATTCTAAATGTTGATAAACAGATTTGAGTTGGTTAAATAAAGGAGACGTACATTCTGGTGAAGTGGCTATAAACTCAGAACGACAACTCGGGGAGCCGCGTTCAAATTTCAGTTGAATTACTGGCATTCTCTTACGAACAAATACCGTAGGGAAAAGTATGAATCCCTCTCTTCTCTTCATTTATGGGTTAATTAATAGGGAAGATTGGGTTCTATAGCCTTCGCTTGCAACCAATCTACAGCAGAATGCAAAGTCAGTCTACCGAGGGATAATCTTTTGTTCAGTCAGTCACCTCTCATATGAGACATGATTGCCCAAAGCGTGTATCATGTATGGCACTTAATACCTTTACTGAGTTCTCGCGAGAATTTCATGAAAAGGAATGGTTTATCTTCAAAAAAATATATATATAAGTAATATGTCAGTGAAAATATAGTTTTCGCTATCCGGTACTTTTACCCGTCAATCTCTCTTGGTATTTGAATTCCACTTCCGAAAAGCTATAAATCATTTGAGGCTAATCACAGTATCGACACGTTTTCGGTATTTTCGTAAAAATGAATATGTTGCTGAGTCAGGCTGTGTGCCATCGATCGGAACTTGTGATAATCGAACAAAGAAATTTCTGGTGAATACAGCGGGTAGGTTAAGCCTTCCCATTTAAGCGGTTTTAATTGTGCGCTTATTCATTTTGCAACATGGGGCATAACGTTGTCCTTTCGCAAAATGATATTCCTTCTTTCTGTGTACGTATAGAAGTCGTGTTTTTCCTCCGTACACGGCCCAAACACATCTCTGGTAGTCGATATAGATCTCCTATGATGGTGTCGGTTGGTTTGAGCTGATCATGATAAACTACAACCGGCTCATCTGAACAAATGCCGAGGAGAATTTCCAACCATGGATACTCGGCTCTGCCGCTTACCCTACAATCCTCTACGCGTAGAGTCATCGTAATGTATCCATTTTCATCGCCGGTCACGATACGATGCATAAACTCTTTTCTTTTCTGCCGTTGAAGCAACTGTTCACAAGTGACAATGCACCTTCCGACGTCTCTCGAATTCAACTTTTTTGATCATTCTTAATATTTACAAACGTTTCGAAACTATTTTCTGATCAACTTATAATGAATGTGCAAGTTCAGCTTGTTGTGACATGTGTTTTCATTAAGTAGAGCCTCAAATTCGAACTCTTTCGGTGCGACAGAATTTTTAAAAAATTTAACATCAAAATAATATTTTATGCCTCTAAACCAGTCTCTGCATGTCATTTACGACAGAGTCTTGTCACTATAAGTCTGAACATGAATTCTGTTTTCTTTAGCAGCAGATTTCCTTTGAATAATGTAGACCAATTCACCGCAAATTCACTTCCTTTGGCACAACTTCCAACATTTTTAAAGCTATGAAAAAAGTTGTTTAAACTGAACTTCAATCTGAATTAACATACAACCAGTCAATTATGCACATTACTGACATATAGATTGCATTACTAATAAATAATTAAAATGATTTTTTGAAGTATCTCCCTTCAAATTGCACTTAACTAAATTTGGGCCCAGTCGGATTATTAGTTTACAAATTACATTTATTTAAATGAATCTAATGTTACAAATTTTCAAAAGTATGAATAAATCTGAATTCATTTGTTGATAAAGCATTGATTTCTGATAGAAAAAATACTGTTCAAGCAAAGCAATGGCTTGATGACTGGAGTCAAATCGGCAGTCACTTGAGGAAACAGCATCAAGTGAAACCCGTCCAAAACGACTAAAGGCGCATACATCAGTAGGCATTTTATTAATCGATTGTCTTGTGAAAGAAAAAAGCGTCAATAGCGTATATCATATAGCATTATACGTGCGTTTGAAGAAAGAAATTCTAAAAAACGGCAACAAATGAAGAAAATATTGATTTTTCACCAAAACAAAACACCGCGTCTCAAGTCGATAGCAACGATGCCAAAACTGGATTAATTGCTCTTCGAATTGATTCTGCATCCACTTATTATACAGCTCTGGCACCCAGCGACTAGTTGCTGTTTGCAGACCTCAAGCGCATGCACTAGGGAAAGAGTTTCATCTCCAATGAAAAAGTGATATCGGAATCTGAGACGTATTTTGAGTCCTAAAGAAAAATCGTTCTTCAAAAAATAAGTGTCGCAATCACCCTAGTAGAAAACTAAGTTGATGAATAAGGTCGAATTTTCCCTAAAAGTTGTTTTAATAATTAGGCCCAGGTTTTAATGCGTGATGTTTTACAGTACTTCCTTATTCATGTGTTAACATATGAAACTACGCATCTCTGGCAACGGTATCTTTTGAAAAACAAGGAGGACTTATTAAAGATTATAATATATATATAAATATATATATATATATATATATATATATATATATATAATCTTTAATAAGTCCTCCTTGTTTTATATATATATATATATATATATATATATATAGATATATATATATAGATATATGTATAAAGATACGTGCGCTTATTGTAATATATTAAGGTTTCGCTTCTCTTTTTACATGCGTACAACGTGGGAGCTGAAATATAACTGATACAGCCGTTGAAGCTTTAAGATTTCGTTGGAGTGATATTCGAGGTGATAGGCGCATGAGTCAACTGCACATTTCTAACTTAACGAGGTTTTCGACTTTACAAACCATTATATCAAACATGGATAATATCTGATACTGAGTGGCTATTTGAGCTTCAGTTGGACCCCTTGTGTCCGAATCTAATATTCAGTTCAATAATTTTATTTAAAAAAAATTCCATGACTATATTTTTTACATTTTTAGTACTTCTAATATTTACATTATTCGGCCTATTGTACACTTTTTTTTGTTGCAATCTGTACGACGTTACGGCCGTTGTACGCTCCGGCCTTCTTCTCTTTTTAAGAATTTTGAACTGAACACTGTATTACAGTCACTGAGGTATATCGTTCTTAATCCTTGCTATTTTCATGGGTCATATTTACAAGGTTTTTCCTGTGACTTGACCCAAAGTATAGGGAGTTCAATACCAGGCTACAGCAGTGGTGAAAAAGTAATTTACGGGGCTAGATGTAGATAACTCATGATTACGAAAAAAGCCTCTAGGTAAGGAATAAGAATAATATACCCCAGTGATTTAATAAAGGGTTCGATTTGAAATTCCAATCACTTGAAGAAAGCCGGAGCGTACGACGAGCAAATCATCGTGCAAATGGCAACAAAGATAAGGACAATAGTCCGAATAAAGTAAATAATCTAAAACATGTCCAGTTTGGTGACATTTTTCCAAACACTCACACAAACACATATGTGTGTATATGTACGCGTATATAAGCGTATATTTTATGCGTAGATGTGCATGCACACACACACACACACACACACACACACACACACACACACACACACACACACACACACACACACACACATATATATATATATATATATATATATATATATATATATATATATTTATGTTTCTATATTTCGGTATATATTTGCTATAGCTATGAGTGTACCAGCCAATTAATTCTGTTTTTATTTGTTTGTTTGACGTCACATTCAATATTTTATTCCAGTCGTCCGTGGCTGCAATAAAGGAAACAATTTACCGATATTAGTCTGTGTAATTGACATTTATGAGTGTACAAAATATCAGATGCTTGGTATTTAAGGATAGAATCTGGTTGTCACTCTCAAAGCCCATGCTACTTAACAGGGGAATAGGAGCAGATTTTTAGTCGAGTTTGAAACAAAACTGATTATTTAGAATGACGTTTCTCTCCACTTCAGAGAAAAACTGTTTGCTGTCAAACTCAATTGGACGACCTGTTTGTGACAGATATTTTAAGCTGAAGTCATCTTTTCGAATACTTTCAAGCTATCATATCTACATTATTTTCGTTCAAAAAGTACACACTGTAATCAATATAAACAGTTTTCTTTAATCTTTCATTATCATCAGCATTCTATTAATCATCGTAATTACCACGTCGATATAACATCGTTCGGTCTCTGAACTGCTGAAAGATTGAGGAGTTCTTTCTACACGTCCTAAGGAGTTCCTTCTACACGTTCATGTTGAAAGACAGAGAATGATTCATTCATGTGTGGTAGTGTTTGATGAACTAACCGATGTGGTTACCAGCTTCTTCAAATTAAACTACTTCCGATAACTTTCAGTTATAAGAATCCTCTTAGTCATGGATTCATAGCCTTTCATTACATCAGAAATATTCCTCGTCATGATGTTTGACTTCAGTTCTGAGAGAAGCGATAGTGTGTCATTATTACATTGTCATTATATCTGGTGATATAGTTGTTGTAATAAGAGCGATGCAATCTCTTTTCTATCATAAATGAACTAGGCCACTTCCTGATAAGTATTCCTAACTAATTTTCAAGAAGAAAAATGAAAATAATAATTTTGCAGTGACTTCTCCACAGATATTTTAATATAAAACTATTACAATTGACTATGTCGCGTTAAGTGTTGTGTTATTCTGACACTACATAACAACAAAACCTGGTCTATATGTCTGTTCACATTACAAGCCCGTATACTAAAACTTTAACCTACATTGTTTTAATATTGCTATGTTTAAAACCAGCCACCTAATCACAATAACCTATTTGTGCAAGTGGCTTAGTCGCTGATAGAATCTGTTATGTAGTAGTAGGTTATGTTGCTCACTGCAGCGCTCCTAGAATGAACACATAATGCATATCATATGTTTTATCAACTTAGAATGATGCATTTCTTTAGTCAGGTCAGGTTAATTATATTACTTTCTGCTAACAAATTTTGGTTAACGTTGTTATCTCGTTGTTACTTGTAATTCATAGACTGAAATAAGTGAATCTCGTTTTATTATAGCATGAGATACGCAGATAAAACAATCACCAAAATCCTATAATACAGAGAAATTCCATATTAATAATTCCAATAAATCCTTGTGATTAACGATGATGGTTTAAAGGGAAAGGAACAATAAATACATTAAATTAGAATCCGAAAGTTACAGCTTTAGTTTCCGGAACATGTAACTGAAGTGAACATACTGTTTAATATATCAGATCTTTGACTAAAATTCTATTAAATATTTAGAATTAATATTGTTTACATATTAAATACGAAACTGGGATTTCTATGTTTCGAAAACATCTTAAAGAAAATGTTGGTCAAAGGTAAATTGAAATTTACTTCATTGTAAAGTTCTGTGATACACGATTAGGCAATCATGTCTCGAAAGAAACATTCATGACTAGACAGAAGATTTTTACCGCCAACAAGAATACAGAATACATTATGTCCTGCTATTTAGAGGGAGGGAAAAAAGACGTATTTATACTTTTCCAAGTTATTCGCTCGTAAGCGAATACAAGGAATTCAACTGGAATTCAAACTCGGCTTTTCGTTTTCTTTTCCGAGTCTGGACTGACTGCTCCAAAATGCATATCCACTAGATAAAGGAAGCATGATAAATATAAAATATTTTGTTACGTTTTAAGTGATAGAAGATTTTAGAAAATAACTGCTATGCACCTGCCTACATCGACCTTTGTGTTTGCCTAAAATTTGCCAATAAAATTGATCTAATAAAAAAAAATAAAATCCTGAGAAAAAGATCGGATTCAAATTAAGAGTACTCAAAATTTGAAGCCTCCAATTTTCACGAACCACAGAAATTTATTGAAAATAATTCTAAGACGCTCCAATGCCGTAACTATTTCATATTCAGTTCTTATAAAATATTACAGAACAGAAAACCGTCGCCTCCTGACAAATACAACGCATAATAAAAATATTGCTGTACCCACTAGCTCTATCACAACTTCGATCGAAGATAATTAATCTAAATTTTGTCACATCTAAATCTAAAGCAACAAAAGGATTAAACAATACAAAACTTTAGAAAGCGACAAAACCTGACGAAGGAATCGGATCTCTCAACTGCAAGAATTCTCCGAAGAAATATACCGCAGAAATCTCCCAAAGTTGAAAGAAAATATTATATGAACGTAAAAAGACATAACAAAAACAGCATATTGAACGCATTAGATGTTTACTGTAACGAAACTGGTCCGAATTCTGACAAAAATGCTACTCTAATTAAAAGAAAAAATCACTAAGACGAAAATATTTACAATATTCTTTAATCGCTAGTTTATTTGCAATAAAGTTGCGTCCATTGCTTACAATATAGCGTCATTTCTGAGAGATTTTCTGTTATCACAACGTGGGATATTTAAGATGGTGGAACTAAAAGAAAGAAATCTGAATTAAAGTGACTACATTAAATACATAAAGTACATTTAAAACTAATTTATAACAATCTAAATATAAATTTCCCCATTCTGTTAGATAAAATATGAATTCATTGTTGCCAGTTATCTATATCTTTAGAACTATTAATCTACTTATTATCTCAATATATTTTGTTTACAGTCTTTCCTTTGGTGTACCAAACATTAATCTAATGGAATACTCTGTAGATTTTGTAAGAGGAAAAGTTATATTTCTAAATAGAAATTTACATGGAATCACAATGCTATCAGAGCAATGATCACTAACAAAAAATTTATGTTCTTTATTGAAATTTATTTTGTGTAAATATAATATGTATAAAAGTAAAAGATGAAAAATTGATATTCACTGACAAATCTTAGATTTAGTGTAAAATGATTGACTGGAATAATTCATTTTGATATATATAACAGCCATTCTAGATATTACATGTTTTGTAAAAAAGATTTGTCTATCATTCAGATTCTCAAAATATTTCAAGGTATGGAAAATGGGCAAGAGACAATAATAAAAATATTGAGATGTATTTGGATACTTTCTCCACACGCAGGATGATAATATGCTTAAGCAATAAAATACTTCGTGTTTTTGAATCGATGTTGAGCTACAAAATAATTTGATAGCATACAATATTGAAATAAAACACGGAAGAAACTCTTAAACATGGCATATTAAAAAGTGAAAATGAATGATTAAACATCAATTGCAAGAAGTGATAATTATTTGTTTGCAAAAGAACAGCGATGAATAGAACTTAAAATTAGAAATCTAAGATTCCAGCACATGTATTTTAGTGCTCTCTCTCTCTCTCTCTCTCTCTCTCTGTGTCTGTGTGTGTGTGTGTGTGTATGTGGTAAAAATTGATAAAAATTGGTGCAATGGTATAGAAAAAGAATCCTTTGAAAAAAGGTCATATGCACCGAAGGGGTCAATGCGTTTAATGAATATGACAAAACTATTATTTAGGACAGTGGACACTGAAAAAACAAATATTAAGAAAGTAAAAGATAACGATTGTTAGTGCATATAAATTTTAGAAGATCCAGTCTCACTGAGAAAGATAAAACCTGAATACAGTTCAGCATTTATGTGATAGAAGAAACTAGTAGCATAGAACTTACGGTTACACCTAGCCATTTTGATTATAAATGCTGCAAATTGAGTACTGTACTTCAGGTCATAGAGTCTAGTTACGATAGCAGAAAGATAAGCAGTAGACATTTCATGAAAGAGTTTATCCCAAAGAAGATGAAAGCTATGTTTCGACAGTGGGAAACGGACTGGATCTGCGATATCAGATAAGACGCTTTTTAATAGATAACTGTATACTTTTTTCTTGTAAAGAATGCAGAGAAAGGCTTCAATCACCAAAGACTGGTGTAATAAAATAAAAATGGAGCCAGTATTCAATAAGGTATTTTTTCATATTAGACTATATGTAGAATTGAAAAAAAAAATGAAAGATTAATAAAAAAAACTATATAGAAGAAACAGACAATCTTATTAAAACAAACATGTTAAAAAGAATCAATATATTTACACTACGGCATCGAAGATATCTTTTCAAACTTTATTTCTGTGAGATAGTACAAATAAAAGTGTCGATATAACACCATCACAAACAAAGAGATTTACATAGGAGCAATGGAACTATCCCTGAAAAAAGATTAAAATACCAGATGACATGATTTACTACAGAAAAAAAAATTCAAAAAAATGAAAATAACATAACGTTATGAAATGCTCATGGCAACAGAAAGGAAAATATTAACATCAAAATTATTTGTGAAATAATAAAAAGCGCAGAATCGCACAGCATCAATAGCAAAAACCGTAAATTATGCCTTGAATAGAAACTAGTATTAACCAGTTTTGAAAAAAAAGTAAAATATTAAATAAAAGAAACGAGATATTAAAAAATTGTCCACACGTGAAAAAATATCTATTTTGATAGACAAATAACAACAAAAAAGAAATGCAAATCAAAATAAAATATTACTCTACAAACCCTCGATCAAGACATAAAACAAAAAATAATATAACGACCAAACGGGAAAAATCACACGTATAGCCCACAAAGACAAATACACATAAGAATACAAACAACACACGATGTACTAAAAGAGAAACATATAATGGTCACATGCAGCAACAGGTTAACAAAAATGTCAATACCTGATGTTTAATACATCAACAAGTAACAATGAATAGGTCACCTATTATAAATAACAAATTTAAGAGGACACACTCATGCGTACATTAAAAAACAATATAAATTGAAAAGAAATTAAACACCAGCATAATAAAAAGAAAAGAGGAAGAAATTCAACCAATGGCAAACAAGATCAATCCCAAAAAATGTCAAATCAAACCTAGATACTTATAAATAAGAAAAAAAAAGGGACTCAACAGCAACAAACCCAGCCGTAATGAGGTAAGAGATCGTAGCTGTGTATAAACATCGAATTCCACATGAAATTGCATTGATAAAGTCATGAATACTTTGCATTAAACTATCAACTCTGTATTTCCACCCCGATAACAAGAAGTTACGCTAACAGCAAACTTGCTTGCTAAAATACATTTTATCATTAAAACTGTCGATATGAAAACAATATTGGTGTTAAACAATATCACAAAAATACTATATATATATAGCGTCACAAATACCATTATGGACACATAATTTATCATAACATGTATAATAACAACAACAATAGATATACATTTTAAAGAAAACGTTCATGGCTTCTCACACTTTTTATTCTATAAAAATTTCTTTCATTTGAACCACACTATTACTTTATCCAATCTACGACTACTACGAGAGGATGCCATGAACGGAAGACGAAACGTTGGAGTTTCTCCTGAATCTACAGACAAACCTAAAAGTGGAAATACTCAAATTAAACGAAAAAATGGAATTCATATTAAATCACCTCACAACACAAGAAAACAAAGAAATACAAAGAACAGAACAACTAGTGGAATATAAACGATTTCATGAAATAACTGAATAATACATACAGGGGAAAACACACAAAATAAAGAGACAAAAGCTCAAAATGTGGGGCAACTTAATGAACGCAAGAAAACTGGCATTTTACAATGCTATGAAAAATAAAGAAAATGCCACCATATACAGAGCATATAAAGAAGGGGAAAACCACTTCATACCAAACAAATTTCCGGAAATAATAACGACCCTGGATATTGAACAACAAAAACAATTTAAAATGACCCTGAGCCGAAGCAAATTACAGGCAAATATCGACATCCAAGAGGACAGAGCAAAAACCTATGCCAACAAATACACAGAAATAGACAAGACAATTTTTACAAAAATAAAAGACGCATGCCCAACAGAAACACAAAAATTCTTATCGAAATTATGGGAATCAAAATGTAAGGAAGAAGAAAAATCCCGGAAATTCTGGAAAAAAAGATAAACTGGTTGAAAGCACTACCATATCAGGAAGAATCGGATAAAAAAAAACACAAGATACACTAAACAGGGCATTATTATGAAAAGAAACCCTGGTCAAAACACATACCCAGGAAACCTAAATGATAATCAAAATAGACGCAAACATTTCACACCACATTATTACAACACACAAACACATCCAAACATCAGGTACTCCCAAAAAATCATACCGAACCACATAATAACAAATCAATACAATAAAAACTTATTTCATAACAATAATTATTATATTCACATACCTACACGTCCACGCATACCAGGCCTAACATCAACGAACACACGTCAAAGGCCGCTATCTCATAACACAAACAGACAAACCTACAAAACCTTCCCCAAAACACAGAATGTACAATACTACTAATACTACTACTACAAATCCCTGTACGGATATAGACGACCCAAACATACAAGCACCACATTCTTAACCCAAACATATACCACCGCGAAATGAATAGATATACCTCACCAATTAATAAACATTTTAGAATATCCGCTCAGAAGAAACAGACCAATTTAAAAAATATAAAATATAGAAAACACATTCTCATCAATCTTTCTTCATACCCTTTAGAAGAAGAAGAAATAAACATTGTAAAATTATGTCTAATATTTGTGACCCACCCCAAAAGAACATTACAGATCTAAAAAACGATTTTAAATCATTCGAACGGAAATTTAGACCTCTTGAAAAATTACACAACAACAACAACACTACCGATAACTCAATAGTAAAAAAATAAATTTAAATAAGGCCCTAAAAAAAACAACAATTCAAATGAAATGAACATATTCTTTGAAAAAATCTGGGATACAGGCTTTCAAAACAATCACAACACCCATAGCAATCTCACACACAATCAAAGAATATCACTAGAAATCATCCGTAAGAACAATGATATAATAAAAAAGGAAGCTGACAAAGGCGGTGCTGTAGTCATTACAAATAACACTTATTATAAAACAAATATTCAAGATATGTTAGAAAACAAAAATAACTACAAAAACATCAGCCACAATATAGATGAAAAATCAACTCAAAAATAAAAAAAATCTGCCTTACACACAGTAGAATATTAACAAAAAAAGAAAAAGATTTCCTTACAGACTTTACTTCAAAAACCACTATTTCTTATGGACTTACTAAGATACACAAATCAAACACAATTAAAGCAGCTATCAACAAAACAAAAATCGGTATATATCCACTCCCCAAACCCCAGTAACCTTAAATGTAGACCAATTGTAGCAGGACCAGCCTGCCCTACAAGCAGACTTAGCAATTTAATTGATAAAATATTACAACCTTACACCAGAAAATAAAAATTTACATCAGAGACATCACACAAGGTTCATGCCAAAAAAGTAGACCCAGATACACTCTTATTAACTTTTGAGGTGAACAGCCTGTACAGCAACATACGCCATGAACTAGGAAAACAAGCCATTGCATTTTGAATAGAAAAACACACAGAAATACACTCCACACGCTTCACAAAAGAATTTATTTTACAAAGTATACATCTAATTTTACACAACAAATCCTTCTTGTTTAACAACAGAAATTATATAAAACCAACAGGTACTGCGATGGGAATAAAAATGGCACCGGCATGTGCAACACTCACCGTAGCAGATCTAGAAGAAAGCCTATACAACCAAATAGAGCATAAATATGAGAAAAACATAACAACAAAATTCACGAAATCATGGAAGAGATTCCTAGAGGATTATTTATCTTTTGGAAATCAACATGGGGGAACATATACAAACTACACAATATACTACAACACCTGCACCTCAAAATCAAGTCCACGCTAGAATACAGTTATAAAGAATTACCGTTCCTAGACATACACATAAAAAACGAAAACAATCACATCATCACAGACATTCATCACAAACCCACAGACACCCAACAATACCTACACTTCAAGAGTCACCATCCAAAAAGCTGTTTAAAATCCACCCCCCATTCCCTAGTACGACGAATTTGCACGATATTAACTGACAAAACCCTTCGTAATATACGCCTAGAAGAACTATAAAACCATAACAAATAAGAGGATACCCCATCTCACTAATAGACAACAGTTTCCAACTGGCAGAATTAAAAAAAAAAAAAAAAAAGAAAAACACAAAAAAGAAAACATTCTAGCATACGTTTCCACTCACAAGAAAAGCAATCCAGAATTATTCACAATGATCAAAGCCCACGTGGAATTACTTAACAATAATGAAAAAATGAAAGAAATCTAAAATACAACCAAAATAATTAACAGCAAATGCCAGCCTCAAACTTTAAAGACATCCTAACCTCATCGAAATTCGAACAACAACACACAACCCATCGGGTCACAAAATGCAACAAAATAGATGTGGAGTATGCAACATAATACAGAATGAAAACACTTCCAGATAGAAAACGCAACTACATTCGAAAAAAAAATCGGATCTGAGCTGCAAATCGAAAAATGTAATTTACGCTTTAAAATGCGACAGATGCGCAAAGATATACGTGGGAGCGACACAATGCTTGAATAATATAATTTTCCTTCATAGAAGCAATATAAGATTATCACATATCAGGAAATTATATGTTTCCCAACATTTGCATGAATGTAGTGAACGGCAAATTCAAAATTATACCTTTATATCAAAACAGAGACTATGAAATATTAATAATGCAGGAAGAAAGATTCATAAAAATACAAGTCTTCACTCAACAAAACAATATGAAACACACACACACACACCGAAAAACATACAGACACACACATACATACACACACATACACAGAGACACATGTACAAACATACATACACACACAAATTCAAAAGATAACCCCAAACAATAAAAAAGACAGATGGACTATAAAAAATTCTAAAAGATAAAGACGAAATAAACAAAACGCTCACACACAAACACACACAGACACACATACACACACACCAAATTCCAAACACCGTCAAAGCAATAAAGAACACCAACTGACCGATGGAAAAAATAATTGATAAGCAAAGGCGACTAGAAGATAATTTTAACATACTAATAAGCCAAACCCAGAGCAAAATCATTTCAAATTGTTTAAGCACTTGATTCATTCATCTGTTTATTTATTTATCAGTTTATACATTTATACACGTTCTGGTGTGAAAAAACACAGACCATTCAACGTGCCAACGTTTGATTTATTTTATCTTATTTTATTTTATTTTACTGATTTTATTTATTTAGTTTCTTATTTTTTATACTTACTTATATATGAAACAACAAGTTGGCCATCAGAAGCAAAAGGAAAGTTCTAGTATTCTTTTCTCTGTTTTTAGTTATATATACACAATGAAAAAAAATTACTAACTGTATTTCTTCAGACTATTTTTCTTCATTTTAAGTACATTCTCATTTTCATTTCGCTATATATTCAAACATTTTCCATTTGTTCATATCTTTGGATTTTTCTGTTATCGTCTTTTAAAATTACTCTATGATCCAACTAATATTATTCTTTCATGTTTTCTGCAATGCTATTTCTGGTTTATTTTATAATTTTTGGTTGTTTTTTATGTATAATTTAACATCTATCTTTCATCTATATATGTTTCTATCTTCAACTCTTCAATTTTAATTTCTTTGTCTTTTTCTTTTTCATCTTCTTTGCTATCTGTTTCTTATTCTTTTTCTCATGCTTCTTTTTTATTCTTCTTCTTTTTATGTTTTTCCTCTTTATTCTCTCCTTATATTTCTTTTAAATTTAGACCTTTTTTATGGTTTTTCAATACTTATTTTTCTTTTCTGCAATTTCCTTCTGGAAATTATTTTAGTACACTATTTTTCTAAACACATTTCTCAACCTTTGTCCTTAACTTTTGTTTTTTTTCTATACTTAGTCGAAACAACATAATTTTATCTCCTCCACCCCAGTGCTAATATCAATCGATACACTTGTATTATCGCTGATATTCGCTAATTTTCAACAAAATACTTTTACATGTGCCTCGTATCCTCGTTCGCTTCCATGAAACAAACTATCTCGAATCAAGCCTGTCCTTCACGCTACAAATCTAAAAAGCACAACAATTCAATTCCCCTAAAGGTATCTGGAATAATCGGCTTGGTCTTTGTCAACGCGAACCTTAGGCCTGAAATCAATGCGAGAATGTCTTGAAGACAGACAGGATATTGGATATAGAATGTCGTATTAAATATTTTAGGGAAAGAAAAGATAAAATCCGAAAGCAAATACAGGTTCAGCTATGATAGCTAGATACTAGTCTAAAATAGCACTACCATATTTTGTCAGACATAGGCAGGAAACTAGTTGAAAAAATGATGATAAACCTACTAGATATAATGCTTTCAATGTTTATAGAGTGGAAATATTCCGTTGAATGGATAAGTTAATAAACTTTACCGTTATTTAACATTTTACATTTTATCATTCATATTTATTCTTGTTCGTACATGCATTAAAAAAATGTTTTAAGTTGTTATTTGCTGTTTAATTGAATATTTTGCCGTCAGTATTTCTTATTAATTTCGTCACTGTTAATTTTACTGTTGTGTGACAGAAATTTCACTTGAGTTTTTCCCGTTGAATGTTCGAATTTTCTAGTTGTTATAATTTTCTTTGGTATATTTTTGTCGTTTTTCAGTTAGGTATGTGCTATTGTCAGTGTTCAATGCTAAAGCAAAGATATCTCTGTCAATTAAAATCATTTTTTTCTGTGATCCCTGATTTTCTGTGCCCTATAGGATGGATGATTTTCTAAGCGCCTCTTAGATGTGGCACAAGTCCGAAAGTGAGGGGCACCAAAGGACGATCGAACTGCTCAGTTGTAATTGGTTTTAGCAAGCTTTATTTTAGAATAGTATACGGTAGAAAGATTTTAAAAATATACATTTTTAAGAGTAATTTTCTCTCTCCCTCTCTCTCACTACACCCCCCCCATATATATATATATATATATATATATATATATATATATATATATAGGCAAAACAAATTTGAAAATGTTCGTCTAAGCTAAATATTTTCTTTTATAACTTCAGCAGAGATTTTATGTAAAAATTGTTTTCAATTTCGTTGCAGTGGACAAACTATGCATTTACGAACCTTTTAAAATGTATCTTTTGTTTTCATATAATATTTTATTTAAACTTCTTGAGTATTCTGCTATATATATTTGATGGCATTCTTGCAGGTGACAGAGCAAATTACTCTTTAAAATTTTCTCGAGCTGTTTTGTATTGATTAAGTCTTTCATTGTTCTGTAGGGATTTGTGACAAATTTTATGTTGCGTTTAGATAATTTCTTTTCAATTGTAGTTGTTGTAGTGTTAGTGGGAAAAAATAAACTTTTTCAAAAACTGCCTCTTATGAAATGATTATATATACATAAAAAGACTTAATATAAAAACAAAACCACAGGCAAAAATTTGCTATATTTCGTGACTAACTTCAAAATAGATTTCTCTGTGACATACGCTTATAAACATATTTATGCTTTAATGAATGATATAGGATTTGTTTGATATATAGAATGAATAAAGTTAACAATAAAAAATGTGTTTAAAGCACAGAGGCCTACTGATTGGCTTCAAATTTTACAATAGGTGCGATGGTGAGAGAATTATAAATCTTACTAGGATTCATTATTGGAAAGGATTCTTCACAATATGCAGCTATTTGTACTCCCAAAGATAAGGTAGAAATAGCTAGACGACAGGATATATCATCAATTGTAACAAACAAGCTTTTACTTTTATCATAAAAATGAACACCAAAAGAAGTCAACAACAAATTGGTGACACATAACAAGTACAAAAGTTGAAATAACGAAGTAATACTTTTTACAAAAAAACGTTTCATTTGACTAAAGAATTCTGACGACATATTGAACAGACATACATGCCTTCCAAAAATATGCAAATCGTTCAGAATAAATGAAATTCGAAACAAAGGAAAATGTTCAGAACTGTGATATCTAATAGATATTTATACGGGGCAGTGAATATTGGACATTATTCTCACATATGTGTAAGTGACTTGAGATTATAAAGAAGGATCTAAGACTAAAGATTTGAGAGAAAAGGGCCTATGGTAATTGAAACAAAAAAGGTAATTATTATTACAATGACAATATGAATATATAAATTTCTGCTGCAAAATCTATCATGAAATAATGACTGAAAAATTTTTACCTTCACATTTCAGATTGAAAAAAATTAGTTCAGAAAAAGGCACTAATTAACATACATAACAAACATGTGAAATAGAAGAGGTAGTAATATGCAACAGCATATATCAAAACAACAAAAGAAGATACATTGTAGAGAGTCATAGTACTGAATATCTGGAGGGTAACGGCAAATAGAATAATTTAATTCTCAGAAAGCGAATTATTTTTTCATAAATAAAATGAAATTAGTTTCCTCATAAAATCAGAGGTCAAATATATAATGCTGAGAATAAATTAATTTAAAAACTATAGAAGGCCTTCAATTTATATGTAACGTTCTATATAATATTAAATTATAAGTTCTAAATTATGTAGTATCTTCAAGCGATTTGTAATAACTGATTCTACCGTTATTTCTAAGTATTTTTAAAAAAATAAAAGCATTTAAATAAGTTATTGAAAATTACCTGAAAACACCATATTGTAGAAACCTAAGCCGCGTAATAACTCGTTTATTAAAAGAAAATATTCAAAACATCTAAATAATTGTGTTGAAAATATTTCAGTACTACTGCGTATGGATGTAATTTAATTATAACCAAGTACCTATGCAATTATATATATATATATATATATATACAAGGCTGTTTTGCTATATCACAGCTCATCGGTGTGGCTAGATGTCCACTTGCTTCTGACCGGGATCGAAGATCGCCTGATTAATCGGAGTATAATCCATAGGCGCATAGCATCAGAGAAAGGAAATTTTAGAGTGGTATATACAGGCGGTGTATACACAGGCCAGTCACCAAAAAACTCAAATCATTGATGAAAGTTATGCATAAGTGACAGAAGTGGTAACTGTTTTTTTAAGTTTCTTCTCTAAAGAGTTTAATCATAATGAGAGCATAATATACCCATCATCCACATACAAGCCTGTTTCGCTGTATCACAGCTCATCAGTGTAGCTAGAAATCCACTTGCTTCGGGTTGGTATATAAAAGGTTCTTTGACTGCGTTTGTTGTTTGAATTGTAACAGAACTGAAAAAAAATTGGAAATTACTGCATGATTCGAAACTATTACAAATAGATCATGGCTATTGCAGGATGAATTGGGAATCAATCAGTGTCAAGATAAGACTTTCTAAATATCTTGATGAAGTATTATTGATACTAGATTGATGAAGTATTATTAAATATAGCCCAATACTAAATAACTGTATGAAGCTAAATTAACTATATATGTGCCATTTGTGAAGTAATCCTATATGACGGTTTCACACCGGTTATATATATGTATATAATATTTTGGATGACATAAACCTATGAATTATGTAAATATGTATATATATAGTATTTGCGTTAAGGATAAATTGTATAAGTGTTATACTTTTAAATGACGGGGATCTTAAGTATGGTGCTCCATAAATCTTCAATGGTAAAGAAAATTGTATATGTCAAACAATAGGAAAACAATACTGCAGTTTTTCATATCTATGTATACTCTACAGATGTGATTGATAAAATATATCAGGATAATGATATGCAAACAATTTTCTCAATGAGATTGAATTAAAGGCTGAAACGAGTCTTTTCACTAAGAACTTTTAGGTAAATATATTAAGAATGTAAATCCAAATTTCAAATTCTGTGACAAATACAAGAAAAAAACCATCTAATCTCAGATTTTTCTCTACATGCGCTAAATAACTAAAATATATTAATAATAGAGCCAGACAATATTTGCTTTGGACAATATGAAAAAACTAAAGAAATGATGACAACAAACGCTGGTATGAAAATCACAAAGCACCGGTTACAGA
Source organism: Ascarosepion bandense (assembly GCA_037127315.1). Taxonomy (NCBI): domain Eukaryota; kingdom Metazoa; phylum Mollusca; class Cephalopoda; order Sepiida; family Sepiidae; genus Ascarosepion; species Ascarosepion bandense. The sequence continues at coordinate 877,858 of JBBBDQ010001046.1, forward strand.
ATTAGAAAACATTATAATTCTTTGGGATTATACAATTTTTACAGATAGGAAGATTTAAGAATATAGGCCGAACATAATTGTCAAAAAATACCAAAGATACTATTTATCGACTAATTGATATGCTTTGATAAGTGGTCTGTAAAATAACAAACAAGGAATTTGAAAGACAGGCTAATTATATGAAATGTAGGAACAGAAAACAGGGTAAGTACCAGTTATAGTAAATGCTTATAGAATACAAATCCTAAATCATACAATCATATATCATACAATAATTAAACGCAAAATGAAAAATTACACACCCGCAAACTCGTATCAGAATGAGTGAAAATTTTTTGGAAAAACCAGACCAAGTTAAATTTCACAAGCCGGTGTGAAAACAAGGATGCTGGATCCTTATTGGAAACGAAATAAGAAACTGAACTCTGAATCAGGTCCAATTTTTTACCATCTAAAAAAATGGTATGCAATTCAAGCCGACCAGGTGACAAGATCTAAGTACTTATCAAAGTCTCTTGACCGTCTAAAGACTGTCCGTTGAGAGTAGGTCTCTTATAAGGACCTCGTCACAATGTATTGTAAGGGATTGATTTCAAAACGCTGAATATGACATGTTCGTTCTTCCTCTCATTCCTATTTTCCTTTCTTCGTCTTCACTCAGATGCCGTCAACGACAACAACAACAGGATACTTCAGCTGATTTTTAAAAATTAACTTCGATAAATACCATTTTACTTTATTGTTTCACCTTCCCTTTCACTTTATCGCCGGACAAAAAAAAATACAAAAGTAAGAAGGAAAGATACAAAGACTTTATTGGTAACCTGTTCATCTCTTTACATAGCTACATTCTGCTTCTTTGTACTATTTCTCTGGAACATTTAGTTACGTACATTTTCTCTTGGGACTTTTAGCTCTAACAAATAAATAAACTACGTACACGTTTTATTTGAACATTTGTTATTTCTGAAAAATTTATTTTGTACAGTTAGTAAATTTACACTTATTTTACAAACAAAACAGTTTTCTTTTCAAATTGATAGCTTTATATGATGGGATTGTCGGCTATGTTTTTGAAGTGGCCTTGTATGTGAAATTCCCGAAACTCCTACACGCGTTTGGAATGATAAAAAAATATAACAATGACACATTGTAAAATCTCAGTTTGAGAGAAATAAAAAAAATGTCTTGATAAGTACAGCCGACACATTATAAAAATGTGTACATGTAATACTAGTGATGTTATGGGAGATAGAAAAAAACAAATGTTAGAACAACAACACATCGCTACCTGCCTTAGTTCTTCCCGAAGTCTTGGTACCTATTGTAAATATAGAAGAAATTTAAATATACTAATAATAATATGAATAAAAATAATAACAACAACAACAACAACAACAACAATATGTTCCTTATCTTTTGTAACAATGATTCCCTGGCTTATATTTATCTTATTTGTTCTATAACAACAGTAAATATTGAAAGTATTTCTCCTTAAGCATCGATATAAACATTTTTTTCATATCTTATTCAAACTTCCTGTGTCTGAACAATATTGCTTAATTTTTCATTGCTCTCACCAGAAAAAAAAGTTTCACTCTCGGATTAACAAATTTTACTTCTTAATACACGGTATTCAAAATATCAATCTGACAATATTCTTAATGACATTGGCCTTCTACCCCCTGAGAACACTGTAGCGTATCACGTAAGAGGGAATCGAGTTTTTAAATTCCTTATCCTACTATACATAAACCAGAAATATAACATCTGTCAAGATATAGAGAATGTATTCTTTCTGTATTTTTATTAGATGTATAGTCACGAATATGCAATGCTTAGTTGCATTGTCATTAGAATCACATCGTGAAACCTAGAATTAATTATATTTCAGTCCGTGCTTAAAATAAATAATATTCAGTTTTGTAAGTTTTTATAATTCTCAGAATTTTAAATTTTATTTAGTCATGTTATATTTCATTAAATATTGTTATATTTCATTTACGGATTATTTCCATTCACAATTTATGTGAACGCTAAACAGACATACATTTTTATTCTTGTTGTGTAGCAGTGGATATTGGCTAGGGACGAGAAATCGGAGACCTGAATTCATTGTATTCACTTACACACAAATACCCTGTAAAATCATGAATCAATTTCTTCTTCTCCTCGTTAGAGGTTAAATAGTAAGACAGTTTGGGTTCTGTAACTTTGTTTAGAACTACTACCGCAGAACGTAATCTCAAGCTACTACGGTACCTTCTCTTGCCCAGTCAGTTATTGATTTCCCAAGCGTATAACATGCATGACGCTTAACTGCAATTTCTACTCCAACAGCTTCTTTCCCCGCACTTCCCCCCTGTGGAATTCCCTTCCATACATTTGCTTCCCCGACAGCTACAATATCCAGGAGTTTAAGTGTAAGATCAACAGACACCTCCTAACACACTAACTGGCATCCATTCTCTCAAACACTCTTCCCATCTACCCAAACCTCATCCTCGGTATCCTTACACGTCTATCACACTCCTTCTGACATTTCCTATATCTAAACACTCTTTCCAATTACTTTCGCCTAAGTAACCCCTGCGCAATAGTGGCAATAGAATGACTTTCTTGGGGTGAAAGGATTAAAAAAACAAAAAAAAAACTGACTGATTGACTCTGCAAAAGGTTCAAAATCAACTCGAAGTAGAGGGCTACAAATTAAGAGGCACTACAAGAATTAATGAGATAATGGTACCAAATCGCAAAGGGACACCGTAAGAGAACGAGAAAGAGGCGGCCTTAGAAGGAACCTGAAGCTTAATCATATACAAGAGCGATCGTTCTACATCTGTTCAAAAAATCGGAGAGGAGTGTAAATCGGGCGATAGGCGAACCTATATTCTACCTAAAAAAAGGCAAGTCAGTAGTAAATAAAAGTTTGAAGCTGAAACTTTATAAGTATAAAATTTAAATAAACATTAGAAAATAACAGAAACAGAATTCTGCAATGGAACCAAGTGCTAAATCTTTACAACTCTTTAGAAGTTCAAACAAAAATGTGTACCCGATGATACGCGAATTTATCTGCTCCTGTTTAATAAAAAAGATACTAGCAATGGGCGGTCTCACAGGGAATATTGCACGGTTTATAACCCATTAACAAAATAGTAGCTAAATAAGCTCGATTTTATACGGCTTGCGACTGATAACAGTAGAGGTTAATTGATACAATTTTGGGTTGAAAACTGTCTTACAGAAGGAAAATTCTGAATTTAAAACCTGAAGGCCAAGTTTACACTTGTATTTAGCTGCAGGGCAAAAGCTTTAAGAGGAAAATGGCACCGGTCAGCTACCTGAAACTCCATTAAAAGGATCATGAGGAAGAAGAATTAAAGTAAGTTTTTCTGTCCACAGTCTCCCGCAAGTATTGACGTATTTAACATTTTACAAAATTATATCTCAAGGTATTACGCGTGTAAAGGATCTTGTTTTGTTCTTTATGCAAAAATTAAACATATTTAATTGAATCTGGCATGTTACAACATAAAATAACGCGGATATATGATGATTTTTGTAAAATAAGCGGATTGTGTAGAATGAGAGCTAAAATGGGAAACCACTGTCAATAATTTGCACAAGTTTAACCAACAAAAGTTTGCATTTCATAGCACTGAAAATAAGATTACGATAAAGTAGTAACAGACAGCTCATTATTAAATCACATTTAGTGAACGAATACTAAGTACTTATAGCCGTTTATCTTAAGCTGAACACATTTATACACGAAAAAACGTGCGATAACTTGGTAGTAAAATTCAGGATTTCTCTTATTTCTGATAATTGATTTTGATAAAACGTATTCAAGCTGGTGTGTATAATACAGCAAAAACAGGTTGGGATTTCATTATTCTGTGTAACGTCATTTTTTTAATTTCACATTCAACTGTTTTTGGGTAAGCCACGCTCATAAGCTGTCTCTTTTATAAGAACAACAGGATGAGGAAAGGGCCTTTATAAATGTCTGTCATTATCAAAAAATTGCTAAAAGCACCTCTCTTTATGGTAAAGCGAATTTTGATTGTCATGCGAACACGATTCGACTATATATTACGGACCCTTCTCCAAGGCAAAACTGATTCGATTTTGGGAGCTGAAGATTCTGATGAGTACGGATTTAAAGAATATTACCCAAAAGTTATGTGAGAAACCAGAACAAACAACCAAAGACAACTTCGTCGTCTGTAGCTTATTCATGTACATAAAACTAAATTCCATGCTCAGAAATATATATCAAGTCTTAGTGTTATACTTTGTCGAATACGTTTGTGTCGTCTGCGAAACACAGATACACACCTTTTCTTCATTCCTATTGCCTTTCGACAAAATTCTTAATATAAATATTGCGTTTCTTGTTCCAGTTTCCTTAACGAAAACGAATTGTTCTGCTATCTCAAATGGCCTGGTTCTGTTGTGCACTCTATTTATTATAATCTGGTTGATGAGTTTGCTTATGTTACTCATTAATTTGATTGTTCGGTGGAGTTCACAGTCCATTGCGCCTGGCTTCTATGAAAACCAATCTGATCAGGTCTTCCCGGATATCGGCACTCTTACCGATTTCATTTATTATTTTTGTAAATTATCGACGACAAATTCATCTAAGGCTCTCAACATCTGCTGCTTTGTTTCTATTCAGTTTTAGTATTTCCTGTCCGTCAATATTTATGTGTATTGTCAATTGTTCTGTCTTGTCTCAAAGAGATCACACATTTATTTTTACCATCGCTTTCGATTTTATAAATCCTGTTGATGAGCATGACGCTTCTTTTTCTATTCTCTGATTTTTCATACATATCTCCTTTATTACTCGTTCTCAATCTCACTATATCTACACATTTGTCTATGAGCTATTTTCATTTATCCTGTCTGTATTTGCTTTTCTTTTCATTATGTAGTTTTGTATGTTCGGTTCCCTGTCTTGGCATTGTTTTTTTTGTCTCTTTTATAAAATATAGAGAATATCATCTGTGATCCTAAGATTTTTCTATTTACGTCTGTTTTCTTTTGGGATGATATCCTTTGCTGATCTCAGTAACGTTTCTTTTAGTGTGTCCCGTTTCTAGTTTATTTTTCCGATTTGTAACTCGTATCTATTTTCCTTACTCTCCTTATATTTTCTGCTGGTTGACGTCCTTCCCGAGTCTCTTGGATTGCTGTCAGTCTGCTGCACTATGCGTCTTTGGTCTCTGAAGTTTTATCCTCAGGTTACATATGAGAAGTGGTCGTTTTCGCAGTCGACACATGGAATGAACAACTGCATTTATGAATCTGCCTGCTAATCGTTATATAACCGATTTGTTTTTCTCGTGTCCCCCTCCTGAGCTTATCCATGTTCATAATCGTCTTAGATGGTCTTGAAATCAGTCGATGGTAGTTACCTGGACATTTTCTGTGCACTATTGGACCCATATTTCTCCTCAATCATAGCGAGTCAGTCCTACAATTTAACGCATAGATAGGATGAGACGAAATATTATTTCATAGCTTTTTCAAGGTTTATAACTTTTATTTCTTTACTTATTTACGGACGCATTGAGGATTTATACAAATAATTTTCAATTTTTCATCATCTATTTGATATTTGCATTAAATTTCTGCTACATATACGACAATAATAAATCTATTTTATTTTCCGATATATTCTCCTTCGTTTTTCTTCGAATATTTGTTATGTTATATGTTTTCACGTCGACGGTAACCTTTTAAAATTTATCTGATATATCCCTGGTATTATTATTTCCACTGATGTGTCTGTTTGTTGGTTTCAAGCGATTTATTTTAATTTCAGCATCGTCTCAGACCGCCATCGGAGTTATTATATATTAATTATAATTTTTATGTTTTCTATTTACTTGTTATTTGCTTTTCCTTTTATCTACGTTCCTACATTTTCCGCCGCCATTTCACTCATCGTTTAATTTCGTTCTAGTGTTTTTTAATTATTTTTCATTGCCCATTTTTATCTACTTCTGAATGTCTTCAAATTCTTCAGCTTTTATTTTATTAGCCTTATCACGAGCTTGTGTTTGAATATTTATTTTTCATTCATTTGTTCATTTCATAATTTTATATACTAGTGGTAAACTTGATTTGAAAACAGTATTATTAAGTGTATTTATAAATAAGAGAGTCCAAAGGAAACATTTTTTTCATTAAGACAGACTTTGGACAATTCTATATCCCTTCTTTCTTTCTATCTTTCTTTCTTTCTTTCGTTCTTTCTTTCTTTTTCTTTATTTCTTTCACTTTCACACTGAAACTAAGTAGCGTCACTGACATGTCAGTTCCGTATTTTCACGTGAACAGAGAATAGTTTATCAATTATGTGGTGCTGGCGAGCATAAGATAAAATTATTCAAAATTTTGCTAAGATATTTCACACACACCCAATATAAAAAGACAGGTAAGAACAGGTTAGTTTTGTTTTACTGCATATAAACTCAATGTGCCATTTATTTCAGGCAGTACTTTTAAGATAGGTTCGTATGAATAGGATATACACTTCTAAGAAATCAATTTGCACATCCGGTTTCATTGTCTAAACATATATTGTTAAATATAACAGACAATAAATGTATATTATGTTTAAACATGAGCCGTTCTAAACATCGTATTTTGGCTTTAATTTCAAGCTAAAATAAAGACAAAATTGTCCAACATTTTGATATTTTACATTATGCTGGTTTTAAGCTTTAAGCCATCTTCAGAGAGCTTACGTGGACGTTAACATAAAGACATCCTCAAACAAATATGATATTATCTTCTGTCAACAGAAAACATTGCTATGGAAAAAAACAATCACTGAATAACAGAGGCAGTTCGTGAATTTGTAATGCCATTCAATGACATCAAGACAAAAATGTGAACAACCGAACGATATGTCAAAATGCACTGTAATATTTGTGACTAGATTCAAATGATATTTAATTGAGTATGGGTTGTTTTACTTTATTGTAAATGCCTTCCAGTATCTGAAGGTTCTTTTACCTGTGTGTATACGTTAGTATTATTGTATTATCGACTAAAATCTTTCTCATATGGATTTATTTTTGTAAAGAAAGTTTTTGTCAAGACTCAAATGTATTGCTGTGAATATATTGTTTCATAATTTCATACATGGTAATATTTTCTCAAGGTTTTATTACCAATATTTTTGCCATACAAATCACATTTTATGCTTTAATTGTGTATTTATCCTAGTTTGTGTGAGTTATTTATTTGCCCATAGATGGGAACCTAACTACTGCTACCAGATATGGTCAGCATTAGATCTGTGAACAACAGCATATTAGTTTGTTCTCTAATTCTCAAAACCTCCTGATCAGCGGCCTTGCTGTCGGGTGCAGTTAACGATTTTCTAATTAAAGATTTTCCCAGGAATGGGTCCCTAACTAGTGCTAGCAAGTATGGACTTGGGAACAATAGAAAATAAGAGGTGTTTCCATGCTCAGAGGTTTTGCTGAAGGATATAGCTTATCATCATATCCTTATCATAAAAGGGTGGGATATTATTGCCAAACTGGTTGCTCGAGTAAATTCTTGAGGTAAAGTCAACATTGAGTTAATCTCATCGGAGCATAATCCAGAAAGATATTTGTAGAATAGACACTGAGAAACCACATTCATTGGTGAAAAAGTGGCTGGTGTCGAGCTCACATGTCAGGACCGATCACGTTACAGATCCTCTTTTCGAGCCTGTCGAGAATCCTGAGATGAATTGCAGATGCGCCCATCCAGATATGACAAATATATTCAATGCACGTTCGGATGGTTGCTATGTATAAGTGCAAAATGGACTAAGGTGGGAAACATTTCCAGGCGCAACACAGTGACTCAAATTTCGTAGCAGTGGATTTAGCATTTGATTCAATCTAATGGCTCCGATTGATGTCGGAAGAAAGTTTGAGATCGTGAAGGCTCAGTATATTGCTTTCAGGGAGACTAGCTTAGTCGATGCTGATGGAGCCGGGTAAGAGAGACTGCCTGTTGTGGTTGACATATAAATGCTTCATTTTAGAAGCATTAAAATTTAAAAACTATTAGTTCCCTAGTCTATCAGAAAGTAGAGATTATGTCACATGTATAATTATTTTTGGTTAATACACTACGATATATAATATATAACATTCAATGATAATTAATTATTTTCAGGTGTTAAAAGCAATGGGAAAATGATATTTATATATTTATTTTATTTTTCATGTAAGTCGTACTCTTATAAACTTTAGCAATTCGATACCAAAGGCCGAAAATACTTTCAAACTAATTACGCATCTTTTGTGATGGGATAGATTTTTATATCCACCGCGCTAGCAGGGAATCGCATTCGCTTTTAACATGAAAATGTAGCCCAGGTGGACCTATTTCATTTGTTATGAAATTGTGAAATGTGACATTTTTAAAATCACCTAAAGTGAATTATTCTTTTTTAACTCATTTTTTTTTAATATTTTACATCTGTATTTACTCTCATATTTTATATTTTATTAGCAATTGCAAAAATAACCTTTGATGTTTGCAGCATTTTAATGTAATTTGAGAAATTAGCTAAAGAACATAAATCTGACATTATTATTATTGTGTCATTTTTCATCATATTTAGATTTCTGCATTGGTCTCACTACCAACCAAGTCTGCGGGGAGACCTAAGGCAGGTAGTGGCGTGTTGTTATGACTCCATTTCATGTTTTTCTATCCTCCCTATCATCCCCAGCATTACATAGATAACGTTTTCCTTAGTGTGTGGGCTGTACTTAATAATACAATTTTTTGTATATCTCTTAAGCTGGGGTTTCCAGGGATTCTTTCAATGTGTTGTTTTGTTCCATTTTTTATCATTCCAAGTGCACCTACTATCACTGGCACAACTCTTGTTTTCAATTTCCACATTTTTTCTATTTCAATTTCCAGGTCTTTATATTTTGACAGTTTTTCAAATTCCTTGATTGCTATGTTACAATCCGCTGGACAAGCCATATCAATTAATAGACAAGTTTTCTCCTTCTGGTTTTTAACAATAATGTCTGGCCTGTTTGCTTCAATTTTTCTGTCTGTGTAGATGGTGTAATCCCATAGAATGGTTACATCTTCTATTTCTGTAACCGGTGCTGGATGATGTTCATACCAGTGTTTGTTTACAGCTTTTCCATAATGTTTGCACATTGCCCAATGTAAATATTGGACCATTGCGATTTTTATATTCGTTTGGGGCAAGCATAGAACAATCTGAGATTAGGTGGTCTATTGTTTCTTGGTGTTTATCACAAAACCTGCATTTTAGATCCATATTATTATGCATAATATTTGCCTGAAAGTTTCTCGTTAAAAGACTTTGGTCTTGTGCTGCAAGTATAAATCCTTCAGTTTCAGACATTAATTCAGATGCACGTAACCATCGATGAGTATTAACTTTGTCAACATTGGATTTATTGGCACGTACTGGATATTGGCCATGCAGAGGTTTGTCTTGCCAGCGCTGTTTCATCTTTTCAAGAGTTTTATCTTTGGCTTTCATTTTCATATTTTTTGCCGCAACAGTTGGTTCTTGGCTACTGTTTTGCTTTTCTACAGAATCTACTAACTGTAAATCTTGTTTGAATTTACTGCCTTCTTTTATTATTGAATATTTTTTCTTTCTTTCTTCATGTTGCCTTACTAATTGTATCATCCAATCCTTTGTTGTTTCTATGTATGTTAGTAAGCCAATAGTTGTTGTCTTGTATGACAATTCCAGCTGAATAAGACCCCTTCCACCTTCTTTACGGGGTATGTATAGACGGTCTACATCAGCCTTTGGATGATGCATCTTATGCTTAGAAAGAAGCTTTCTTGTTTTAGCATCCATTCGCCTGATGTCGTTTAGAGTCCAGTTTAAGATGTTGAAGCTATATTGGACAACTGGGATTGCAAGGCTATTAATGGCCATAACTCTATTCTGTGAATTTAATTCAGTTTTTAATATCATTCGTAGCCTTCTATAATACTCTTTACGCACTATTTCTTTCATTTTTTTATGGTGAATGTTTTCGCTCTCATTTACACCTAGGTATTTATAAGCTTCTTCTGGTTTCAATTCTTTTATTGTTACAGCAGGGTCTAGGCTAATTGAGGATGTTTCTTGTATTGATCCACGTAAAACTGTAGCTTTAGCACATTTATTCAAATTAAATTTCATTCCAATGTCTTCGCTGAAGCATTTTACAGTTTGCAGAAGACCTTCCAGCTCATTATCATTCTTAGCATATAACTTCAAGTCATCCATGTAAAATAGATGGCTTATTTTCTTTTGGCCTATTATATAACCACATTCTGTCTTATTAAGTTGACTGGTTAGTGCTATTAATGATATGCAGAATAGTAAGGGAGATAAAGAATCACCTTGAAATATACCTCTTTTGATGTTTATTTCATCAGACTTATAGGTTCCATTTATATGATTGAGGTAAAGGTTTGTTTTCCATATAGACATGCACTGCTTGATGAAATTGATGATGACGGGCGATATCTTGTATATATTTAAAGTCTTTAAAATCCATTCATGTGGCACACTATCGAATGCCTTTCGGTAGTCTATCCAGGCAGTACTAAGATTTTTCTTTGTATTGTAGCAGTTTTCCAGGATCATTTTGTTAATTAGCAATTGGTCTTTACAAGCATAACAGCCACGTTTGCACCCTTTTTGTTCAAGCGGTATTATGTCATTTCTTTCTAAGAATAAATATGTTTGTTTTGTTAAAATAGATGTTAGTAGTTTATATGTTGTCGGAAGACATGTAATTGGTCTGTAGTTTTTCGGGTTGTTTGTTTCACCATTCTTGGGAAGAAGAAATGTAATTCCTTTGGTCATCCATGCAGGAATTTTAGTGGGATAGTCAACCATTTCTTGAAGTTCTTTGGCTAGTTTTTTATGTGCTGCATTTAAATAATATAGCCAAAAGTTAGGAATTTTATCTATGCCTGGGAATTTCCAATTGTGTGCTTTTTTTAGTGCAAATTTAACATCGTCTTCTGTAATTCCAGACCATGTCTGTTCGGGTTTATTTTTCATTCGTTCTATCTCCTGCGTAATCCAATGTAATTCCTTGCTAATTCATTAGGGCAAGCCCATATTTTTTCCCAGAACTGTGTGACTTCTTCCATTCTGGGGGGTACTGTCACTTCAATTCTTTTTTTACCTATTTCCCTGTAAAATCTCTTTGTATCAGTCTGAAAAATCTTGTTTTCACTGTAAAATCTTGCTCTTTTTTCATAGCGTCTTATTCTTTGAGCCTTCAGTTGGATTTTTGCTTTATTTTTTCTTTATTTGATAAGACGTCATTTACATTCTTGATGTTATATTTTTTTACGGCTATTCTGCTTTTCCTAGTTCTTACATTTATTCCTCTACTCAGTTCATCCAATATTGATAATTCACTTCTAAGTTGTTCTATTTCTTTTTCTATTTTTCTTTTCCAAGGTGGAACTTCACGTCTACGAGACTGCCTTGTTTTTATTTTGATATTTAATTTTTTTGTTGCTGCTGTTGCTGATGCATATATTATTTCGTTAAGATTTGTATGAGGGTCTTCATCCAGTATTGATTTCAGTGCTGCATTGTAGAGTTTAATAGTACGGAGGTTATGTTTTGTTGGTAGTAATTTTTGGAGCTGTTCACGTTCCTCCAATGTAATATTTTGTATTTGACTTAGATGGTTTTTTATTTCTATCTTGGCTTCCTGTATATTGTTCTTATTTTCCGTCAAATAATTATCTTCGATGTGTTCTGAACTCGTTTTATTTTTGTCTTTTAACTGACTCAGATCACTCCATTCCAGCACTTTTAAATTCACAGCATTATCTTCGCAGTGATTTGCGTGTTTCACGGTTTTGTACATTATGACCTGTGGCTTGTTTGATGTTATGACTTTTTATTTCTGATTCCGGTTTCTTTTCATAATTTGTTGATTCGTCTCTTCTTGTTACAATTCTTTTAATTTTATTGATTTCAGCCTCTGTCAGTCGGTTATTACGAATAATGTACCTACGTACATTATTATTATTATTATTATTATTATTATTATTATTATTATTATGTTATTTTTCATCATATTCTAATTTCTGTTATGGTCGCACTATCAACCAAGTCTGCGGGAAGAACTAAGGCAGGTCGTGGCTTGTAGCTATGGTTCCATTTCATGTTTTTTTTATCTTCCCTATCATCCCTAGCGTTGCATAGACAAAGTTTTCCTTAGTTTGTAATTAATAAAACAATTTTTGTATATCTTTTAAGCTAGGGTTTCCAGGTATTATTTCAATGTGTTGCTTTGTTCCATTTTTTATCATTACAAGTGAACCTACTATCAGTGGCACAACTCTTGCTTTCAATTTCCACATTTTTTCTATTTCAATTTCCAGGTCTTTATATTTTGACAGTTTTTCATATTCCTTGGTTGCTATGTTATAATTCACTGGACAAGCCATATCAATCAACAGACAAGTTTTCTCTTTCTGGTTTTTAACACTATTGTCTGGCCTATTTGTTTCAAATTTTCTGTCTCTGTAGATGGTGTAATCCCATAGAATGGTGCCATCTTCTATTTCTGTAACCGGTGCTGGGTGATGTTTATACCATTTTTTTGTTTACAGATTTTCCATAGTTTTTGCACATTGTCCAATGTAAATATCTATCGTTGCGAATTTATATTCGTTTGGGGCAAGTACAGAACAGCATGAGATTAGTTGGTCTATTGTTTCTTGGTGTTTATCAGAAAACCAGCATTTTGGATCCATATTATTATGTATAATATTTGCCTGAAAGTTTTTAGTAAAAATACTTTGGTTTTGGGCTGCAAGAATAAAGCCTTCAGTCTCAGACATTAATCCAGATGCACGTAACCACAGATTGGTATTAACTTTATCAACACTGGATTCATTGGCACGTCCTGGATATTGGCCATGCAGAGGTTTGTCTTGCCAGCGATGTTTCATCTGTTCAAGAGCTTTATCTTTGGCTTTCATTTTCATATTTTATCGCAATAGTTGGTCCTTGGCTTCTGTTTTGCTTTTCTACAGAGTCTACGAAATGTAAATCTTGTTTGTATTTACTGGCTTCTTTTATTATTGAATATTTTTTCTTTCTTTCTTCATGTAGCCGTACTACTTGTATCATCCAATCCTTTGTTGTTTCTATGTATGTTAGTAAGCCAATAATTGTTGTCTTGTATGACAATTCTAGCTGAATAAGACCTCTTCCAACTTCTTTACGGGGTATGTATAGACGGTCTACATCAGCATTTGGATGATGCATCTTATGCTTAGAAAGAAGAATTCTTGTTTCAGAATCCATTCGCCTGAATGTTGTAAATATATTGGACAACTGGGATTGCAAGGCTATTAATGGCCATAATTCTGTTCTGGGAATTCTCTTCAGTTTTTAATATCATTCGTAGCCTTCTATAGGACGCTTTGCGCACTATTTTTTTCATATGTTGTGGTGAATTGTTTCACTCTCATTTACACTTAGGCATTTATAAGTTTTTTCTGGCTTTCATTCTTTTATTGTTACAGCAGGGTCTAAGCTATTTGAGGATGTTTCTTGTAGTGATCCACGTAAATCTGTAGCTTTAGCACATTTATTCAAATTGAATTTCATTCCAATGTCTTCGCTGAAGCATTTTACAGTTTGCAGAAGACCTTCCCGCTCATTATCATTCTTAGCATACATCTTTAAGTCATCCATGTAAAATAGATGACTTATTTTCTCTTACCCTATTTTATAACCACATTATGTCTTATTAAGTTGACTGGTTAGTGTTATTAATAATATGCAGATTATTATTATTATTATTATTATTATTATTATTATTATTATTAGTCCATTTGTTTTCTGTTGTATACACATATACTTCCATGTCCCAACCAGAGACATAATATAAGTAATTACTTTTACACTAATCTTTCTCTGTAAGTAAGACAAAACTAAGATCAGACATGTTTTACGAGTGATTTGTACTGGTGACACATGTTCACTTAAATTTTTTCATGCATTTTCCACAAGGAATCTCTTCAATTTGTCTATAGGAAAATATTTGAGGCAATTCGAGGTCTTTAAATGCAACCGGGATTATTGATGTCTTCATATGCCATATTTTCGAGATCTTCATTTTAAGTTTCTTGTATTTTCATAGTTTCTTTGAGGATCTTCAAATATATATTACAATCTTTAGTCACTCTCATGTCAATGATAAAGAATACTCATCGTTTTAGTAGTTTTTGAACAAGATACCTGGCAGATTCGCTTTGAACGTCTGTCCCTGTCTATTGTAAAGTCCAATAAAATTTTTATAGGCCCTGTCTTTCTGTGATGGTAATACCAGTTTTTTTGCATGTTCATTTCCGTATAATTGCATATTGACCAGTGTAGTTATTGGCTCACTTCGTCATGCCGAATTTTATATTCCTTTGAGGCTAAAAACGTGCAGCTTGATACAATCTTTTTAATTGTCTCTGGATATTAATAGCAGGATTTGAAATTCGGTTAAACATAATTTTCAGGGCGAAAATTGAGATTGATGATTTTCTGCTAGCAAGCATTCATCTTATACTCCAAGAATAAAACATTCCATTTCAGCTTACAAACCTGTCTATATCAGCTTGATTCGTATGGTCAGATTATCGTTCATGAAGAGGTTTTCTTAACATCGTTTCCTGATTTGGTATATTGCATTTGTGTTTGTTCCTTTTTTTAGGTTATTTTCGCTGCAGAATGTGTAGTATGCTTTATTTGCACTTTTTCATCCTATTTAAATTCTCTATTAAATGTGTTGGTCTCCTTGACTAATGAGTAAATTTCATTATTTCTTTCACGTTCTTTGATACAGATCATCCTGTTTTCTGTTGTTTCTAGGTACCTTTGAAGACAGACAATGGTGTTTTTAGACAGTACCAGTTAATCTTATATTCTGACTGTTTCGGTTCTGTACACATACAAACGATCAATATCCGCCTTAGGATGACGCATTCTGTGAAATGTGACAGGCTTTTGCGTTTTAATATATATTCGCTTAATGTTAGCAATTTCAAGGTAAGGTGTTGAAAGAGTATTGTACAAGAGACAAAAAAGTTTTTACTATAATATGTTCAGTGAAATCAATGATATTCTGCGAACTGAACTTGGTATTTAACACCAGACTCATACGACGATATTATTATTTTCTGACATTCTATTTCATTAAATTATACCATATTTCCTCCGCTAACTTCTTGTTATTAATTAGCGGTTTCCTGATCTAGTTCCCCACACTTTTTGACAACATTAAGATGTATTGAATGTGTATCTGCAATTCTCTTTTTCAGAAATATTATTTTAACACATTCATCTTAATCGAAATCCAAACAGACCTTATCCCTGAATCATTTGATATTATTGTGGTGTCTTCATTCTATTGTTGTCTTTGGCAAAAAGATTGATATCATCCATGTTGAATACATGAATTAACATATTTTTGTATCCTGCATCTGTTCACACCGAACAGCATGAAAAAACTCTTGGTATAGGAAATGTCAGGAGCTTGAACAAATGAATACAGCTGGAATATGGAACACAGGAGATAATTAGATTAGACATTAACATTTTAGGTATATAGGAAACGAGGTGACCGAAAAATAGAGACAAGCAAAGGACTATATATATATATAGGTAGTGAAAATAAAGAAGAAAAACATGGTTAATTCTGGATCAAAACCATCTAGAAATGCGTTCGGGGTTACTGTCAATTATCTGAAAGAACTCCTGTGTTGAAAATGAGAATGAAGTTCCTCGAAATAACTGTTAAAGTTGTATAGGCACCGTCAACACAAATTGCAGAAAAAGAAATCGAAATATTTTACTCCATTTTGGACAACACCAAGTTTCACTGCAAGTCACATAAATCAGAAATATCATGGGAGACCTGAATTCAAATGTTGGCTAAGAGAGGAATCGTGTAACATTTGTCAAATATGAACTGGAAAAACACAATGACTGCGGAGATAAATGGACCGAGTTTGCACATCGAACGGTCTGGTAATAAAAATACCTGGTTCAAAGAAGTCACAAGACGACTCTTTACGTGATGAAACCTAGAAGGAGAAATAAAAAACCTAACTGATTATATGACAATCAACAAGTGTTTCAAAGTACGCAGTTCTTCAATATGAAAGCTATCCAAGTGCCAACTGCTGAGGCAACCATCTTCCAGTTATATGCAAATTATGGAGGGAATTTCGAAGACTGAAAGACCGTAAACAGCAACGAGATTGCAATACAAAAACTCATGAAAATAAAGGAACTAACAGGTAAAAAATATGCTCAACATCAGGATGCATAAAATCCAAGAAGGAAACGCTTATATTAGGGAAAGAAAAATAATCCAGCAAGAGAACGAATATATTGAAGATCTCTTCAATGACATGAGAGAACAGCTGGCAATACACAGAAAGGTAGACAGAGCAGAAATATTAAAATCTGATGTGGAATCTGCACTGACCAAATTGAACTGAAACAAAGAAGCTGGAACAGACGGTATAGTAATAAAGATGCTGAGAGATTTAGAGGAATTTGACGTACACAGTATTCCAGAAATGATAAATGAAAGATACAATATCGGAAATATAAGAAAAACCTTAATCAGATCAATTTTGAAACGGCTACTTAAGAAGCCAGGCGCAAAATAATGTGAAATTAGCTTAATTTGACACTCATTTTCTGATGAAAAGAGCGCGCGGCACAGTCGGCCCACTTACAGCATTGTAACAGTACGGGTTTGTTAACGACACTGAAATAAGGAACGTGATATTCATGCTCAGATTGTTTTTAAAAAGATCAATAAAAATACAGAAGGCTGTGTAGCTGTGTTTTATAGATTACGCAAAAGCGTTTGACAAAATACGCCACAATTAATTGTTAGAGAGGCTCGAAAACCTCGCCATATTCCGGAAAGATATTACAGCTATCAAAAATATATACTGGCAAATCAGCGCCTGCATACGGTCAAGGACTGAATTAAGCCCATATACGAAATTAGAAAGTGATGAAAGGCGAGGATGTGTCTTCTCACCTGATTTTTTCTAACTGAACGTTGGAGGAATTCTGAGAGACAATTTCTCACAATATTCATCATTAGTGGCCACAATCTGAAAAAATGTAAGATACTCAGATCTTACAGTGTTCATAGCAGATACGAAAAAGAAATTACAGGACCTCCTACAGAATGTGAACAGGAAAAGTGACGAAACGTCTATCGAAGCTCTGCTGATATTTCTACCTTTTTCATGCAATTTTCTATGATTATTTTGTTTATCAATTTTGGTCTTTTCAGCCATATAAAACTCTTTGTCATCAGTTTCAGTTCTAGTTGAAACATGTTTTATTTAGACAATGAAGCGATTAATTCATTAGAACAGACATGTTCAGTTTATATGTTGTGGATTGACATGTAATTGACCTATAATCATTTAGACTATTTGTTTCAAAAACTTTGCTTTTTTACTAGGGGAATTAATTAACATTTACGTATTTTGCGACAGATTTTTGTCAATTGCTGCTAGATGATAGAGCTAAAAGATGAGTTCCTTTTCATTCACTAGAGATTGCCATTTTTCAATTTTATTAGTGCTTGCTTAACGATATTTTGGTTATATTTTTCTATTATTTGTTCTTGACTATATTCCTCGGAGTTACTGTATATAATCTCCCATGATTTTCACGTTTTTAATAAATGATTGCTTTTGTTGTTATTATTATTATTATTATTATTATTATTATTATTATTATTATTATTATTATTATTATTAAGCAGTAGTAGTAGTTACATCATATGGAATTGATTAATTTTTCTTCTGGAGATCACTGTTTATTTTAGGACATAAGTCATTCGATTTTTTCATAAAATACACATATCTGCTTTTTTTTAAAATAAACTTGTTCAACAGATGGATGCACTTTTTACTGGTTCTATTTGCAATTGATAATCACAAATCACTACCTTCATTAATATTGTGAACAACATTACTATACTGAAGAGTACTCAAAGTATAATTTCTTTCCTTGCTAATTTTTCACAATCTTTTGAAATTCATTGCTTTCAGCAATTTTTGTTGTTAATTTATCATTTTTATTTATTCGTTAGACAAGAGATAAATACCATGATGCAAACATTTTCCTATTATATTAAAATCAGTATTTCTTCGTTACTACGTACTAAAGTTGGGGAAGTCTGGTCTTTTCGATGTTTTTGATGTTGTCACCATTATTTCTTAGATATATTTTTTTAAAAATTGCTTCTTCAAGCTTAATTTTCTAATTTAGTTTCTTTATATCGAGTGTCTTTTTTGAACCGATTCAATTTTATTTTATCAACTGTTAAATATATTTCGAATGAACGTTTCGTTTCATAAATTAACACTTAAATCGAAAACACTTTTACTATTTCTTCAAACTTTTATCTCTAAAACACTGAATTCAAATTCTTACTATTGCAAACTTCGTATCAAATATGAAACCGCTATGTTGGTTTTTGCTATCAATGCGTAAATCAATTAAAACAAATGTATGAGAATTCTACTAAATTTGCATTAACTAAGTTCATCTGAACTTTTGTGTAATCTGATCTTCAAGTGTCATTGTTTCTCTACTTTGATTAGCTCTGTTTCAATTTCAGAATACATCATTATTAGCTGTTATTGATGATATTCACATATTTTTAAAATGAAATTATTTAATTTCTTAATAATTATGATTGTAAATAATATATTTTCGAAATTTGCAATGCTCCGATTTAAGTATTTTTGTGTGATTTCTCTTAAGATTTAAAAATATTTTAAATGAAATATTTTTGTATTTCATAAAATGGTGTTAAAATTGGAGTTATTGTGAGGTGGCTCATATTTATATTGACATTGTATATTTTTTAAGCAAAATATGTTTATGTATTCCAGAAACATAATGTTGGTTTTATTGGCCAAAGCTTTGATCCAATTCGTAAGCATGTGTCATCAATAACAAGTGGTTGCCATTTGTGCATTTTTAATATAATCTTAGGCTGGTCTTCATATGTGCATTATGAATGACTACCACGAGGTCAAATACTCTGCTGAATTAATTATACGAATAGTCAATGAGTAAAAGTCTACAATTTGATTTCAAGATGGGCACATGTGATGCACTGGGTTTCAAAGCCATTATATATATCAAATTTGCATCATGTAGATTTATAAACAGAATGAAGACCTTTATGAACATCTCAGCTTCGAAGAGAAACTATTCCCATAAATAAGAAGCAATGTATCTGCGAGAGAAAATATTATGACAACAGAAACTTTTTAAGTACATTCTATTAAATCAAAGCCTATCAAAGAACCTATTCTCTACGCGTAATTCATTTTACAATATGTGGAATTACTTTTATGTCATTTTCAGCTTCGAACTATCAGCATTAGACTTTAGAATTTTTATTCAATATCCTTTTCTTTGCAAACATAAGCATAGAAAATTTATTAACAAGAAAATGTTATATTAGGATAAACGCTGTGACTTGACGATCACAATTTATCTCGAGACAATTGTTACTCCTCTCAACCGTATGCTACTTATTGCACCAGAATGCCTAGGTTTAGAAGTCAATCATGAATAAAAAAAATTCTATAAGAATGCAAAGGATAAACAAATACATTCACTGTTAAAATAATTTCCATTTCTATAATAGAATAAAAATTAAGGAAAAATACATTTTCTCCTGTAAAAGTGGTTTTGCCCAGAACGATATTACATCATACATTCGACCATATTATGATTTGTTCTTGTCGTGAGTTCTTATCCCTCACCGTTAGATAATTCTCTGACATATACTTTCGATCTTTGAGTGAACTCTTTTCCTTTTTATAATTTTGTTCATAGTTTTTATTTACTCAACCTGTTCTTGAGCACACACTTAGTCCTTTTAATACATGTATTCTATTGTTTATCATGCTTTTTTCTCATCTTTTCTATGACTACGAAGTTTTGCTGAGCAATTCATGTTTAGCCTACCTAAAAATTGTTTCGTATAAACAATACTTAAACAGTAGAGCAGAATAGTTTCATGTGATTTACTCTTCTCGAAAACTTCACAATTTTTTATTATTATTGCTTTTTAATCTCTACAACTTCATCTACCATCTTCTTCACTTACTGTCACATTTTTCTTAAGATGATCGTATTTACCGACGCCACTAGTGTTTCTTTCAAACTTTTCCATTTGTATTTGAAGTTTCGCTTAAATTATACTCATTGCTAAGTCTGTCTAAATACATTGATATGCATTTTGTTTTCTTTCAAAAGGCTATTATATTTCAGTTAGATCTTCTTAACTTTCCGTAGATTAACGTAGAATAAAATTGGATGTTGGTCGCTCTCGTAATCGGCACGTGGTTTATCTTACAGTGAAGAACTATGTTTAAAAAAACAATATTGATACTTAAGTCACAAGGCTTGTTTTATCGTGAAGGTGAATGATACACACAGAATAATGAGTGTTTAATATATTTATTTAGCAGAGTATCCAGTGCTAACGGATATATACAAAAATAAAGAGCAATAAATTATAAACAATTAACAAGAAAAAAATCATGAGCAAAAGAGAAGAGAGTCTAAACGGTGAATAGCCGAAGAATTAAATCATTCCGAATATTAATGATTGCCTCAAAACCATCCTTTAAATACATACTTAAAGACTCTTTAATGAGTTTGTCAATCGGTTAGAGAGCTGAAGGGGTGGTAGCTACTCTACAACAAGTCTTGTTCATCGTGTTCTCTCCCATTCTTTTCTATGTACATTGGCATCTTGTGTTTCTGATACTAAGTATTTGTTTGTTACTTCTTCGTTAACTGTGCCCTACTGACACATCTTCCGCCTCGCTTATACCTGTTTGATATTCAAACATTGTTATTCCGAGTTCTCCTTTTTTTCGACCCTAACATACAAATATCTAATGAATATAGTGATTTACATTGATCTTTGGCGTCGTCCAATAAGGTGTGATTCTGGTCAATTTATTTGTCTGTGCTGTCGATGCGTATACAAAAGCAGTTGGTAAGTTGAAGGGATTCCCTTTAAGTTTAATTAAAACATCTTCCCCGAGAGTTTACAGTATCCAATAACACATTTATTTCTTGACTTTTTTCTAATATTAAATCTAACCTCTACCATATTTCTCTCTCCGACTGCATCGTTTTTTCATTCTACTTCTGTTACCATAAATATAACACGGCTCTATTAAATGTTTGATGGATTCTTTTATCGGTATCTATGCAAAATTCTTCTATAGTAACTATTTATCTAATGACAGCACATTGATATTATTTAATATATATGGTAATCTGAAAATTCCTCCTTCGACCTAACACTGAGTCATTTCCAGTTTCTTCTACACAAATGCGAAAATATTCTATAGCATATAGAATGTTTTATATTACATATAATTTAAAGCAACCTTTTTTTTGTTTTTAATAAATGGTTCATATTAATTAATACTTAATGCAGTTCAACATATAATCTTAATGAACGCAGAAGGACAAAAATAAAAATAAAAAGACAACAGTGAAGAATTTACTATTATTACACTATTACAAAAAAGCAAACAGTTTCTAAATGACCCAGATTGAACCAAACAAGAAACAAATCTCTTTTTTTAAAAATACTGTATTTCAATAACCAACGCCACAGATCTCAAGAAACGAAAAAAAAACATTTTATTTTAACGAAAAGACACCTTTGCTGAAAGCTAAGCAACAATGTAGGATTTTCAAATATTACACTCTCTAAAAAATATACCGATATCTAACAGGAAAGAATATATGCTTCAGTTACTAAAAAAGTTAAACAATTCTTAATAAAAATGAGATGGTAAGCTTTTTTCTTTTTGAATAAAACTGCAAAAACAAGAAAAAAGAAAAACCTAAATAATTTCAATTTTAAAGCAACGAATTATTTTTAATAAAAAAAATACTTTTAAAAAAGACAGAATCTCTATTTTAGACAATATAAAATTTAAAAAAATCAAAAACAAATTACAGAAATTATTAAAAATTCTGCAACATATACCACATAAATCCAAACATATATGAAAAATATTATTAGAACTAACTAAATCTTACAAGTAAGCCACAGATAAATAATGAGGTTAAATCATAACAGCCTCAGATAAATAATGAGGTTAAATCATGACAGACAAATTAAATTTAAGTAATAAAATACATATATTAAATTAAAAACAAGCTTTCCTTAAAGTGAAAGACCACAAAGAACTTAACAACAATCCATCATACAGACTAATTAATCTTACAAAAACAGAAGTGGGCAAAATAAGCCATCAAATATTAAAGAATATTTGTAACTTGTTAAGAACAGTCACTTAAGCAAACCAGTAGAAAACGTTTGTGATTGTATTTCCTGGTTCCAAAAAATTAAATGTAAGGTAAATTAACATTTATAAAAATATATATAATTTCTTTTACACATCAATATCTGACAAATGTTAACTGGAAGCATTTAATTTTGGTAAAATGTACATAAAAATACTATAAGAGCATATTGACATAATATTACATTGCCGAAAATCTATTTTCCACAAAAGTATAGTGTGGATCAAGAAATCCAACAACGGAGCATTCAATGTACCACAAGGATCTTTTGATGGAGCAGAAATCTCAGAATTGATGGGAATATACATTTTGAACAACAAAAACAAAATAATTCATATTGACAATCACGGATTACATAGCGATGACGGATTAATAATAGCACCAGACAACAAAAGAATGAATGATAAAATAATGGAAAAGCTTTTTAAATTATTAAAGAAACAGATTTTGATATCACAGTGGAATATTTAGATTCAAAACTTAATTTACAAACAGGAAATGTCTCGCGATACATAAAAAAACAATCACTAAGTTATCATACATAAATACCAAATCCTATCATCCAAATAATATAATTAAACACATTTACAAATGCATAGAACGCAGACTACCTAATAATTCGTCAAACAAATCAATATTTAATGAAAAGAAAAATATATATGAGGATGCACTAAAAGATTCTGGCAATAAAAATATTTTACAATATAATACTCAGCCAAACAGACAAATCAAAAACAACAATATATAACGAAACATTATCGTGTTCAACCCATTATTTAATTTAGAAGTAAAGACCAAACTAGGACAAATATTTCTTAAACTAATAAATAACCACTTTCCAACAAGAATCAGAGTTAAACAAAACATAGTTGCACTAATAATTTAGATAGTTTCATAATAAAAACAAAATGCCAGAAACTTAAATAACATCGTACAAAACAATACCACCAACAAAGAATGCAACTGCAGGGACAAACACAAATGTCCACTTCAAGGTCTCAGCAACACAAAAGAATTAATTTATAAGGCAGATGTACATGACGTAGATGGCCAAAACAAAATATATTTTGGCTCAACCAAAGACACCTTTAAGACAAGCTGGTTCCACCATCGATCTACATTTAAAATAGAAAAATTAAAAAAACAATACAAAATTGGCGAACTACGTCTTGAAATTGAAATCAAAATATGAAAATACCCAGACATAACGTAAAGCATTGAAAAACAGTCCAGCTTTAAAAAGGTGGACAAATATGTAGAGTGCGCCAAGAAGAAAAATTAGAAATTATGATATACACAAATAACGACAAACTGTTAAATGAAAGAACAGAAATTATGACTAACTTCAATCAACACTAAGAAATACGGCTTAGGTTTATACAAACATGGATGAAAACGTCATTGTTCGTTTGAATTTAAACAATGCGCGTTCGAAAATTTTCTGCCACCTGAACGTTCAAATAAAATACCGTTACAAGGGCGTTCTTGAAAAGAAAAACGGTAAAAGGTAAAGGCAGTTATTAAAATTAGCTGAAGACAACACTCATGGTCGAAACATGGGTAGCGAGATAACTCGTTTAAAAATGGAATATATATATATATATATATATATATATATATATATATATATATGTGTGTGTGTATTTATTTATATGTCTATGTATATATAGTGTGTATTTGGACAACAATTTCTCTTTTATGCATATATCATTAAAAATGACCGACAGGAATCTTCATTAAGTTTTTATATAATTTTTAATGTGTACTTACGATATTATTCTCTTTTCAGAACTCAAATTACGTAAGAATTACCAAAAGATTTTATATTTTTGAACGCGACTTGGCTAGAATTTTAGCAATTATTAAGAAACAATTTTGTTTCATTTGTAAATAAATATGTATAAATTTTACGTATACAGAATCATGTGTATGATAAGATCCAAAAACTGTAAGTGCATTGCTAACATGTTCATAATTCATAGTATTTTATTAAATATATACATTTCAGTTTCTTTTATTACAAAGACTTCTAATAATTTTAAAATTCTTTATACGTGAATGACACTAATATATCTATCTATCTATCTATCTATCTATCTATATATATATATATATATGTATATATATATATATAGATAGATAGATAGATAGATAGATAGATAGATAGTGTTTCATTGTGATTACGTTTAGTGCCAAGTTGATATTTTTCAGTTTGCTTTTTATATTTGTCAATTGTTTAACCCTAAGCAAGACGGTGCGGCCACTGAGACGCAGAGGGCTATATACTTGTTGCTGTCAGAAAAGCAAATAAACAGAATGTAGTTACACATGCAGGAAATGCGGTAAAAATGCGATTGAGTATAAGTGCCGGCTGCATTTAGTAAATTTGGAAAAGGGTGGGACCATGTAGCAAGTCTGCAAGATATTGCAAAATAATTCAATGCAGGATGAATAGTACAGTTGTATATGTGCAAGATGGATTCTGACGTGAAAACCTTCCTGATACGATCTTCTAAGTACTAGCTGCAGTTATTGATTTGATGTAGTTTTCACTTGATGTTGGCTGAGAATGTGGGCTTAAGAGTTGCAGTGTATTGCTGTCAGGGAGGATAATATGACTGATGGAAAGTAAGAGTATTTTGCTGTGACGTTTTAAGTTGGTCAGCTTCATTTTTGAAGCATTAAATTTAACAAGACCTTTCTTGACCCAGTTTACCAGAGACTGTACGAGTTCTTCAAGGGCAGCAATAAATGTAATAAATAGTGATGTTGTCAGTGTAGATGCCTTATTTGCATAGAAGACAGTATACCAAACCATGTCAAAGACTTTGGAGATATCGAGGGCAACAGATTGAGCTTTGCCATTCTTATCAAGAGCCTGATATGTGTATTCGGATATGGCCGTGTGCATGTTAGTGGTAAATCTGGCGAAGTCAAAGCCATACTGTTTTTTAGAAAATAGGTTGTGTGATGTGAGATGTTGTTCCACTCCAGCATTAATAATAGCCTCAAACACTTTGCTAAAATTTGGTAGTTGTCTGATAGAACAATAATAAGAGTCTGGGCGTTTTCCAGAGATTTTGGAGACCGGAAATATAGAGGAAAGCTGGAAATCAGAAGTAGAGAAGTAATTGCTGCAGAGGTGACAGAAGAGAGGGGAGTGTTCAGTGGCACCTTTCTTTAGAAGGACGACTCTGATTGCCTTATAGGGGTCACGCTTAGAAATTGTGTTATCCATCAGGGAGGAGGTTATATATACGTCATTATTTAAGCTTCAGTTCTAGTTGGCAAATTAGGTTTGGGTACTCAAGAGAAATACACCTGGTTGGAAAAGTGTTTGCAAAGAAATGAATATACTTTTTTTTAGATTTGGCTTTAAGAACCTCAAATGTATTGAATAGAATATGGATCAAGTTCTTTCTACTGGATAACACACTTTAGCTGTGTCCCAAGTAACTTTTCATGCAAAACCAAGCATCTACTGATCAAGAGAAGTAAGTGTATAAATTGGGTGAAAGGAAGACTATATAGTTCAATTGAAAAATTTTTTAAAAATGAAAAATAATTACATTAACTTTTAAAATGTGCAACTCAAAATCAAAATAGAACATATGACTGGAGGTTTATCGGAATTTCATCCGTAGAAAAGCACTGATTTGTTTCGACATTGAAACTTTACTGTCACATCCGTCAGTGTCGATAGGAATGGAAAGCCTCTTTTCTTATATTTTGACAGTTGTGTGAGATGTTGTTGGAGTTTAGTGATAAGGGAACAAGTCTCGTGGATTGACCGTTAGAATTTTGAAGAAATTGGTGTGAGTACTTAATATGGTTGATTAATGAGTATTTGATTTCTAGACAGATTTAACATTAGCAGATAAAATGTAAGTTTTTATTATCTTGCGACTAGACTATATTCTTTGGATTTCTTAGAAGAGCCGGTAAGGGGTGGGATGCTTATTTTGTACAGAATATTTTTTATTTAAGCAGAGTCTTTATAATTAATGTGAATTTGTATATTTACTCTTAATTTTGGATTTAGGAAATAAATTTTTCCTCTTAAATTTTAAATTTTAATTAGATCACAGTTTGGAAACCGATATTTTCTATTGAATTTTTAATTTTTAATTTCTTTTCTTATACTTCGTCAGTTGTGTGTGGGATGTTGGCGGGGTTTAGTGAAAAGGGAACAAGTCCTGTGGAATGACCTTTAAAATTTTGAAGAGAGTGGGGTGGGTATTAAATATGGTTGAATAATGAGTGTTTTTGATTTCTAGACAGTTTTAACATTAGCGGCTAGAATGTAAATTTTTATTATCTTGTGACTAGACTATATCCTTTAGGATTTCTTAGAGGAACAGGTTAGGGACTGGATGCTTATTCAGTACAGAATATTTTTGTATTTATTTTTTTATAATTAATCTAAATTTG
The DNA here is from genome assembly GCA_037127315.1 of Ascarosepion bandense. NCBI lineage: Eukaryota > Metazoa > Mollusca > Cephalopoda > Sepiida > Sepiidae > Ascarosepion > Ascarosepion bandense. Next base: position 904,757 of record JBBBDQ010001046.1, read on the forward strand.
TATATTTAATCTTAATTTAGGATTTAGGAAATCGATTTTTTTAATTAAATTTTTAATATTAATTAGATCACAGTTTGGAAAACGATTTGATTTTTTTATCAAATTGTAAATTTTAATTAGATCACCATTTGCGGTAAGATTTAATGCAAAAGGTAAATTTCAATGTTAAAAATTTAAGGTAATAGGTAAGCAGATAAGAATCGCTTAATAAATAGAATTTTATGTAGGAGAAAAGATTGAATATTTGTATTTAAGGTAATAGGTGAATAGGTAATAGGTTTGTTTGTATTTAAAGTAACAGTTGAAGTTTAATGTGTGTATTAAGGACAGTTTTTATAATTAATTTAATTTTGCATATTAAACCTTACTTTAGAAATTAGTAAATTGATTTTTTTATAGAATTTTTAATCTTTAAAAAAAATTTTCAGGGGCCCTAGCTTTGGCTTTTGTAGTATTTTTAGCATGATAGAATAGTTAGTTCTTTACTGTGCTTGCAGTTAACTGTGGTTTCATGCCTCTGGTTTAAAAGTGTGTTACTATTCATATATTTAACACGGATATACATACATATATGTATATATTTATATATTTCACTCGAATATATATATATATATATATATATATATATATAAATATTGATGCTAAATATTTTTAAGACAAATAATCTGTCAAAAGCCTTTTTACGAATATATATATATATATATATATATATATACATATATATATATATATATAAACATATATATATATATATATTCATGTGTGAATATGTATTTTGGGTGTTATTCTAATATATGTTTTCCTTATGCTGAAATACATTTATAATAATGTATCAGGAAATTAATTTAATCAATGTTTATAACTGAAAGTCAGAAATATCCATCTAGGTTGAGGCCATTTTGTTTGGCCAAGAATTTGTTCTGTTGCAATAAAATAAACTGAGAAAGCTGTCTGTCTTTGCACAACATTTGCAATTGACGGTTCCACTTGTTATATCCGTATTAATTGTGTTGTTGACTCAAGTTCGGTACGCGATTTGACATAATACTGTCTCGTCTTCAATGGTAATGAGCAGAGATTTCAAAGAGATTGGCAGTTCTCAAATGTTTGTTTCCGTTTACATCTTTGTATTAGATTTTTTTTAGTTTTCTTTCGTATTTTTTTGAATAGCAAAATAATAAAAATCATTATATGTTGATTGCTATGAAGGAAATAGTTTTATGGACTTGAATGTTAAACAGACAGCCAACTGTGTTAGAATGTAATAGCTTGTAAGGCACTGTCTTTTCAGACTTTGATTATAAAACCATGTATTTTTTCGTCTTTTCTTGTAAAAATCTCTATGGTAACATGGGAACTCTGAAAGCATGGTGACTTTTATTATTTTACCTATTTTCTATATTTTTATCAAAGCTTTTTCGCCATTTGTTCATTTAATTTAATTTTTATCTTTCTACTATTTTCACTTTGTTTAATGTTTTTTTTTATATTGCATGAAGCTTAAAACAGTGGGTTATCATTACTATCCACAATGTTATTGACCTAAGTAACTTTGAGCCGATACAATTACTTCTTGTCCTTTTCTGTCATTCATTTGCAAAAGCTTTTTATTAATATTACTTATTTATTTTTCCTCTTTCTTTTAATATATGATGTGAGTTTCATTTCAATATGACTTGTTTTCTTATTATATGACCCATGAGTATAAAATGATGTAATTATAATTCCATTCTATTCCCATCTAAATTTATTCTTAACATACATGAAATTATATGTCACTTTATTACTTGTAAGCATGCTGTGGCCCATTCTTTCTTTATAAAAAAATTAATTCAAGTATCATTTGCTTTCTTTAAAAAGTATTTAACAATATATTAATACTTTTCCTAGTTTCTAAAATTAGTAAAGATTCATATATATATATATATATATATATATATATATACAATCATTTGAGAACGAGTTATTCATGACTTAGCTTTCTAAAATGGGTTTAAACTGACCTTAAATTTTACCGTTTTTTTTCTTCAGAACGCTCATGTGACGGTGGGCCCTTTTTACGCTGACGTGGCATAGTATTTTTGAACGAGCAATCTTTAAAATTACAAGAAATTATAACGTTATCATCCATGGTTGTATGAATCTCATAGGTATTTTTAGTATGTTACAATTAGTCATGATTTCTGTTCTTTCATTCAATAATGCACTTTTATTTTGGGAATGGCATAATCGCTAACTTTTCTTCCTGGCAATATATTTCGACTCTTATTTAGTCATTAAAATGTATAGTGTCAATAAAAGATACAGATATACAAAGTACTTCCATTACTTAAATTATTATGAATTTTTTTTAGTAGCCAACATTATCTAAATGTGAAACGATATTATTTATATTTTAAACTTCGTTTTACTATTCCTACAAAAATTAGAAAATATCTACAATGTTTTAAATAACCGAAAAAAAAAACTGAAACCAAATTTTCAGAAAATATCAAAAAGGTGGAAGTTTAAAATGCGTACAGCGGCTACTAGAATAACCATGCTGGAAAATAGAAAGATTTTTTTTTCACTCTCATGATATGATTCGTTGATCACAGTATATCAAAAAGGCGTAGTTTAATCAGAACATCTTGAACTTTAAACATTCCGCCGATGTTGTGTTTGATTTCGCCCGGCCAAAGAGGGATTACCTGTTATCAACTGGCAAGGTTAAACCGACAAGCGAGCGGTCGGGTATACTTTTGACACCAGATTTACCGGGTAGCTAATACTTTACAATGGGATAAAAATCTGTAGAACACTGCAACGCAACGGGTGTAGTTTTTTTTATATATATTTATATGTCGATTATATACATAATTAAAAACAAGTCGAAGCTGGTTGCACGCAACAGTTACCTGTTATTTTAATAATATATTATGTAACATTATTCCCGAAGACGGGTTTTACTCAAGCGTGTTTTGCAGCACGCCGATTTCAGTTCAACCGCCTCAATCATATCACGAGTCCGGAATCCGCTAATTTCGTTTTCCACCTCGGTTTTATCAAAAAGCAAAAAAAGCTGGAGTTGGAAAGTGTAGTTACCGGGTTGTCTATTTTGTCCTCACTGTATAATTCTTACCAGCTCGAAATGAAACTATTATAAGTGATCTCTTTCGAGTGTGTCTCCGGTTCTTTTACTGATGAAGGGGAGAGAATTTACTCTCTGTTAACTCTTGCCTGTCCATCTCAAAAGCTCGGTAGCCCAAGACAGGATATTATCACCGTCCAATTTTGATGTAGGTTTTACAATTTCTCAACGACGAATAACAATATTATGACTATAACTATAACACTGATTCAATTAATTGCATTCAACTGATTCAATCTATTTAGTTACTTTTTCCGACAAAATTTATTTTATTGTCCAATTTTAGATAAATCCTTTATTTTATTTAAAATTAGTAATTGGAGTAGATAGACTAAACTATCGCCCGGTTCACACTCCACCCACATCTATTTAACAGGTGAAGATGCTCATCCCTTGTTCCCTGTTTAGGATATGGTTTCCGGTTTTCTGTTTTCCATTCTTTTTACCCTTACGTAGCCCCATGCGCATCAGAGGAACCGGATTAAAAAAAACTATAATACCAGCCATCAGGAAACAGTGCTACAAAATCATTAGATCCAGCTGCTAATTTAATTGGTTCAAATAAAAGAAAACAAACCCACACTTAAAATTTTCACAAGAGATTAGAGCTAGAGTCTCAGTGTTTCGAGATAACAATCTACGTTTCTGAGTTTGAAGGCATCCCAATTGTTTTATATGTAGATGGCTAAACTTACAAAGAAAAACAGTGCTTCAAAAAACATTTGCATAATGAAGGAAAGTTCATATTTTGCGTTTTTATAATCTCTCAAAGATCAGGTGAACGAAATATCTTAAACAGAATCATAAATGCTTCTAATCACAGCAATATAATTAAAGTAATTTTGAAACTCTTATTAATAATTTTTGAAGAATTTGTATGAATGAGCTAATGTACTGCATTTCTGAAAAATTAAGAGCTAACATTTTTCGACGAGACTTGCAATTTGAAACTGAACGTTTTTATAACTAGAATGATGAATATAAGATTTTATGGAATAAATTGATAAGAAAAGTGGATAATGTAACTGATCGAATGACACAGTATAAACTCTCCCGTAAAAATGGATAGATTTGCAGTGAAATTGCATTAAAATTAAAAAGAAAAATATCTTGTGAAGTGAAATATTCTTTAGAATATCAGTATAAATGGAAATAAAGTCGGACACGTCAATTATTCATTTCAAAATAAATTTTATTTTCTACTATTCAATGTAAGACGGTGATGTATTTATACAAGACAATAAAAATGCTGTAGATTTTGTCATATTTTTTCAATTTGCAATATTCTTTCAGAAATACTAAACTCTTGTACGTTTCATCTAAAAGAAATACAAGTACAGGAATCAATTGATTTGTGGCCAATATCGTGATATACATGTCTTTTTTATCTCATTTTCCTTTTCTTTCTTTAACACTTTCTTTCATTCCCCCTCTCTCTCAATCTCTCTCTCTATTTATCTTTTTCTTTCATTTTCTCTCCCTTTTTTGTCTTTCTCTTTCTCACGTTTTTCTGTCTATCTTTATCTCTCTTTTTATTTCTTTTTTATTTCTCTCTTTCTTTCTTACTGTTCCGTTTTCTTTTTCATTTCATTTTCTTTATCATTGACTGTTTCTTTTGTTTTTACTGGTAATTTGTACTCTTGTAACTTGTTTCTCTTCCTTTTTCTTATAATTTTTATGTTACCCTTCCTTCTGTTTTGTATCTATAGTTTTCCACTGTCTTATCCGCCCTTTTGATCTATTCCCTTTTTCTTGAATTCTCATATTGATAGGTCAGCATTATTATCAATCGCCATTCTTTGGCATTTCCATATAATATACTTTTTTCTTTCTCTTTCCCCTTATAATTCGCTAGTTCCCATTATGAGAATATCAATCGTATCGATTCCCTCTTTAATTCCTAATCTCTATTGATGTTCCCTGAAACCTTACTCTGAGTAGATTTCCGTTTCATCGAAGAGTAACGAAGAAATAACATCAAAAAATAAAAATAAACAATTTTCGGAATATAATCAAAATATCGATTCATCGTCAAGAATAAAAAATAATCGATCTTTTTTGGGAAATTGCAATTGTATTTGCGTTATATTTTCATGGCTTTATTTCCCCTCATCGTAGTCAATATTTACCGATTTAAGAAGTTATCTTTAATCTCTGAAGATGTAGGTGGATTTTGTTTCCAAGGGGACATATTTCCAATTTATAATCTTCGACATGTTCTCGATTAAAATATCTCTATGTTTAAGCATTATGATTCAGCTTCGATAGACATTAATGTGTCGAGTCACAAATACACTCATGAAAAATTTATCAAGCAGAATAAGTTTAAATATATTTTTTGACACATGCATAAAATTTATTTGGTATAAAGCGGAGTGAATGTGAAAATCCTCAACCCGACGAACATTCTAAAACGCAGGACTTTATTAGATACAATTCTTTTCAGGGTCGTTACTGTCTAGTCTAGTACGTTTAGGCGAACCCTTTTCTGTCTATAATTACTTCTGTAAATATTCTATCTGTGAAACAGAATTTTTTTCAGCACTTGCATCTACAGTCAGGATACAACTAAATACGTAAAATAATTATCCACAAAGCTACAGCCTTAAAAAAATTCTTGCACTTATACTCCGCTAACAAGCCAGCACTAATTCTTGATAATAATCTCTTACAATTCTTCTAAAAGAGATCTTCTTTTTCGGATGTTAATGGAATGATACTGTTCGTCAAATGCACTGTCATACCACTAAAACTACAAATGGGAATTCCTAACCTATTTCATTACATGCATCTGCGAATTCTGCGGTTATATCGGATAGGAGAATCTAAAAATGACGTAAGATAAAATCGGTCACAACTACTTAAAATGCGAATATGTATTAAAGTTCCCCAGGAAAACACATTGTGTTCATACCAAACTCTGAATATCAAATTGTAACGATATCATTGTGATTTTGCTAGACCAATAAATGTACAACACTACCTGATTATCATTGATGCGCATAGTAAATGCACATAAGTCTTTAAACACTAACGTACCTGAAAGTGTTCGAAAATTTCGGATCATATATATACATCAATATCTGATAATGTCAGTGTATTTAGACCTGTAAATTTCACAGCATATCTGATCCGAACTATTCTATTCACAAGATATATATATTCGTCATCCACATACAAGACTGTTTTGCTGTATCAGAGCTCATTACCAGGCTAGACAGCTACTTGTTTCCTGCCTGGATCGAAACATAACCGATCCGGTGTCAGTCGGAGTCGCTAACCCCTAAGCTATAGGAGAAAGAACATTTTAGCGTGTTCTATATAAACGAGGTATACACACACCACTAACCTAAAAAACTCAATTCATTGCTGAATACTAATGCATAAATTGGGGATGTTGTGTGTGTTATTTTTTTAATTATCCTCTCTAGAGTGCTAGGTCGTAGTGAGAGCATATATTCCTCATACACATACAAGCCTGTTTTGCTGTATGACAGTTCATCGGTGTGTCACATATCCACTTGCTTCTGGCCGGGATCGAAACTCGATGGATTCGATGTCAGCCGGAATCACTAACCCCTAAGCCATAGGCGTATGGAATGAGAGAAAGGACATTTTAGCGTGTTCTATATAGGCGGGGTATACACATTCAACAAAAGAACTCAATTCATTTCTGAAGAATAATGCATAAATTGCATAAGTGGTAACTGTTTATTTTTCTTTTCAATCGTAAAGAAAACATAATATGATAATGAGGTGACCCGACAATAAAAAAAGAGATCGATATAAGTATGGACAGTTAGATAGATGGAATAAATGCAACATAATATTTATAATTTTGGTAACAAAATTTGCAAAAGTGTAGATTCAAAAATAGTAAATATGCAATGGAGAGAGATAATAATAATAATAATAATAATAATAATAATAATAATAATAATAATCCCTTACTATTCTGCATATCATTAATAACACTAACCAGTCAACTTAGAAAGACACAATCTGGTTATAAAATAGAACAAAAGAAAATAAGACATCTATTTTACAAGGATGAATTAAAGTTGTATGCTAAGAATGATAATGAGCTAAAACATCTTCTGCAAATTGTAAATTTCATCAGCGAAGATACTGAAATGAAATTCAATTTGAATAAATGTGCTAAAGCTAGAGATTTATGTGGATCACTATAAGAACCATCCGAAATTAGCTTTGACCCTGCTGCAACAATAAAAGAATTAAAGCCAGAAGAAGCTTATAAATACCTAGGTGTTAATGAGGGTGAAAAAATTCACCATAAAAAATGAAAGAAATAGTGCGTAAAGAGTACTAGAGAAGGCTATGAATGACATTGAAAACTGAATTGAATTCTCAGAACAGAATTATGGCCATTAATAGCTTTGCAAATCCAGTTGTCTAAAGGACATCAGGCGAATGGATTTTAAAACAAGAACACTTCTTTCTGAACATAAGATGCATCATCTAAATGCTGATGTAGACGTTCTATACATACCCCGTAAAGAAGATTGAAAAGGTCTTATTCAGCTAGAATTGTCATACAAGACAGCAACTCTTGAAACCACATAGAAACAACAAAGGATTGGATGATGCAATTAGTAAGTCTACATGAAAAAAGAAAGAAAAATATTCTTTAGAATGCAGTAAATACAAACACGATTTACAGTTAGTAGATTCTGTAGAAAAACAAAACAGAAGCCAAGAACCAACTACTGCAGCAACAAATATGAAAATATAATCCAAGGATAAGGCTCTTGAACGGATGAAACAACACTGCCAAGAAAAACCTCTGCATGGCCAATATCCAAAACGTGCCAATAATTCCAATGTTGATAAAGTTAATACTCATCGATGGGTACGTTCATCTGGATTAAAGTCTGAGACTGAAGGCGCATGACCAAATCTTTTCACTAGAAACTTTCAGGCAAATATTATGCATAATAATATGGATCCAAAATGCGGTTTTGTGATAAACACAAAGAAACACTAGACGATCTAATTGCAGTTTGTTCTGTACTTGCCCCAAATGAATATAAAAATCGCCACGAGAGAGTGGGGCAATATTTATATTGGACAATGTGCAAACACTATGGAAAATCTGTAAACAAACACTGGTATGGACATCACCCATCACCGGTTACAGAAAAAGGATGTCACCATTCTATGGGATTACACCATCTACAGAGACAGAAAAATTGAAGCAAATACGCCGGACATTACTGCTAAAACCAGAAAGAAAAACTTTTCTATTAATTGATATGGCTTGTTCAGCGGATTGTAACATAGAAACCAAGGGATTTGAAAAACATCCAAAATATAAAGACCTGGAAATTGAAATAGAAAAAATGTGGAAATAGAAAACAAGAGTGGTGCCAGTGATAGTGGGTGCACTTGGAATGATAAAAAATGGAACAAAACAACCCATTGAACGAATCCCTGGAAACCCCAGAGATAAGATTAAGAGATATACAAAAGTTTTCTTATTAATTACAGCTAACACACAGAATTTTTGTCTATGTAACGCTAGGGATTATAGGGGATATAGAAAAACCTGAAGCGAAACCATAACAGCTCAACATAACAGTGTTGGGGAGAGATGGAAAGAGTGAAAAAATTTAAATGTATATAACGATTGTCATTGTACTTAATTACACCATAGTGAAATCTTCAAATTATTTGTAATGGCATGAATGTATTTTTAAATAAATTATTCAATAATCGGAACAATATATCTCCCAAATACAGGTAGAATGCATTGCTTGATATTATGAATGATCATTTTAGATTCTTTAAATGTGCATCGTTTGATGTCAATTGTCGTCTATGAAATAAATATATATTCTAGTGAATTTTTTATCAATCCTGAAATTTCTACATAAAATCGCTAAAATAGTTTACATAATCCAATAAAACATATTATAACTAATAGAAATTTGCGTTAATATTTTAATTCCTTAATAAAAATGAGTTATATCAACTCTAGTACAAATACTTTTAAAGATTGGCTGCATTTAATATATTCTAAAATTAGAGGATAGAAGCAAAACAGTCCTTAAAATCAATATTCGAAATTATTGTTCTTTGTCTGAACACGCAGGTACACTAGTTGTGCTGATTGAAAATGCCATTTAACTTTTAGAAATTTAATGTAGTTTTAAAAAACCCCTTCAAGTTAACAGGGCATATTATAAAAAACTGTGTCTAAATTAAAATCTAATAGATTATTTCAACTAAAAATTAACTGTCAGAATTGGAATGTTGTCTTAAAATTGATGTTTTACATGAGATAGAAATAAAGCAAGGACCTGTTCTTGATTTGGAAAGATGCTTTCTGGAATACCTTTTGTATTCTCTCTAAAATGTTCAAGCAAAAACAAAGTAAAACGGTACCACTACATTAATACCCTAACGCAGGGAGATATGCAGTCACACCTGCTCGCAGTCTCTGCAAACATTTCTAGGATTCGCAAAATGCAGCTACTCACTAGCTTCCCAGAACAAGACTGAAAAGAAACAAATTGAGTCCACCGACTTCTAGAAGATTTCCAATCAAATCATAAACAAGGACAAAGTGGTTGTGCCCACATTCATAAAATGACTCAAAATCATAACTTACTCGACAGACAAGGCTTCATCTCGATCGTTGCATTGTTAGATTATAAAGATTATCCACTCCTCATTCGCCCAAGACCCCTGAGGACAATGTCAGTAATATTTACATTATAGCAGGAGAAGTTTCTAGATTTACCAAAATACTTGACTCTATGAAAGACAGTGGCCCAGACCAAATTCAGTGGTTTTCCTTCAGGCAAGCAATCCTGATTTATCTCTATCCTAGCTAAATTATTAGACTGCATCTTTAAGAATAACTAATTTTGAAACCTGTAAAAAGTGTTTAGCGTATACCTGGCCTTCAAGAACGCGAATGAAAAACATTTTCTATCCCGCTATACATGCATTAGTCTCCTTAATATTATCAGTACGCTTTTCAATTCCATAGACAACAAGAAATTTGTCGAGAATATAGAGAAGAATAACCTCTTTAATGGCTAGGAATAAGGATTTCGATCGGTTTAACTAACAAACGGCTGATATCATTTTTCTACCATATACTCACATAAGAGAGGCACTGTCCCTTGAGAGACTATAGGTTTTTAATCTAATCCTCCCGTCAAACAGAACACCTACATACGATCAATGGGATGTGCGTTGTGGTGCTGTGGATATCGGCAAGGAATAAGAAATCAGAATGTCGAGTTTGAGTTTTAGTTGAATTTGTTATGTTTACTTACAAGTAAATACCTTAGGAATGGATATTGATCCTTCTCTCCCTTCATTTATGAGTTAAAGTACAGGACAGATCGGTTTCTATAGCCATTATTCGCAATCACTCTATCACAGAAATTAATGTAAACCCGCTACGGTAAAAATTTCTTCTCAGTCAGTCTTGTCTCTTTTGAGATATGGTCGGCTAAAGATTTAACGCGTATGGCGTTTAGCTGACTGATAAGACGATCTATCGTCAAAGTTGCAGGAAAAATCTTCGGTCCAGAATACTGCTCTAGTATATACCTGACACTTTTTGCTATCGGCTTACTGTACAAAAGCCAGATCAGGTCTAAGGTAAAGTACTGTTGTCATATTCTAGCGGAAAATATCAAACCCTCACTTTGAAGTTTCAGTATACTTCAAAATCGCCCAAAAATTCATTTGTGCTACGCATTATTTTCAAGCCTCCAAACACTGAATCACAGGTGGGAGAATTCGATTTCCCATGGTCAGTTGCTACAAGAGAAAATCACTCACACCGTTAGGTCCAACCTGCAAAGCTAGGAACCGCTATGTAATTTATATTGTAGCAAAATATTAACTTTAATTACCATAAGAAATCATTTACACGCGAAAAGCTTCTTCCGGCTAAGTACTTCTGTGTGGAACCGTCTCCTAAGAAAATGTTTCCTGATCACTACAAATTTATCCTATTAATTCTAGGGCTAACCAAAACCCGAATCCTTTAATTATCTCTTAATTTAAAACTCTACCATGTGTTTCCAAGTACCTAGTTCAGAGTGAACCTTACTGAAAAAATAAGAACAAGGGTAATATCTTAGCGTCTTGTAAATATTTATTTTTATTTTTAATATTTTCAACGTATAGCAGATGTGTTGATCCATTATTTGAACAATATTCTGTATTATTTCAATCAAATAATAAAACATTAAATCCCTGAGTAATATATTAATCGGCCTTGTCACAACCAAATATGATTCTCAGAACTGACATTAATTTAACAAAAGGTTATTTGTTTTAACTTCTGTTCGTAAGCTAAAATCTGCTATTGAAAGTTTTTGGTATGGTTTACCTGTAATAGAATTTACAAGGCAGTGACTCCACCTATTTTTGCTTCCAAAGCTTGTAAAAGCTAGAGAGGTGCATTGTATATTCTTTTAAGTTTACGTTAGGCTGTTCAGATCATGCATGGCAAATATTTATTGCCAAGTGTTCAGGCTTCGGGATTACGGATTCCAAATCAATCAAATGGAATGATTTAAAAGTATAAGATTATTGATCGAAACTGATCTCTTATTGCTAAATATATATTTCTTGCATAAAGTTAGAAGAGTCTGCGATCAAATTCATTTATGCATTATATCTAGATTTTATATAAATTGCATTTGTGACTACATTTCCAGGAGGAATTCAAAACCAGTGAGAGGCAACGATTGCTTGATATCCTAATGTAAAAGCAAGGAACGGAAAAATAATCTTTATTACCTAAGGTTTTATTATACATGTATTTTTGTTGAAGTGACCATTACATTATTTTATTGGTGGTTTATATTATATAAAAAATACAATACTTAACGATAAACTTATCTATGTATTCATTCAAACTGATCTGAACTACAGCAAAGCTAAATATTATACCTGAAAAATAAAACGAAGCACTATTTTTGTAATAAAAGATATATGTGCAATTATAAAGAATACATGACAAATATTGAAAATAAATCCTGTTAAGTCTTTTAAATATTTTATATACTCATTACTGCAAAGTTTAAATAAGTTCAGTGAGAAGACACATGCTTGTATTATATTCTTTCTATTTTTTTATTTATTGAATTCATTTTCTATACGTCTACAGGTGCTTTGCTTTCTGAAAAAAATATATAACTTACATTGCATATGGCACCTACTGAACCGGATTTGCTAAAAAATTAGGAAGGCATTGTCATGGACATAAAAGAAAACATATCAAGGAAGCAAACATCAGTAATTCAGATCTGTTATGTTTAAGAAACCATTGCACCATGAAGATTGTGATAAACAGAAAAATAAAATGAGATGGATAATAGAAATGAAATAATTAACAAAATATGTTTCATAGTGATATAGAGACACATCATATATATATATTCTTTATTCGTAAACGAGTTGTTACGAGACCTAGGTATCTGACATGAGTCAATTTGCAATAACTGATTTTACCGTTTACCGTTTATTTAAGAACGCTCACATAACAGTGATATTTATTAAACGCTCACGTGACGGGAAATTATTGAACGCGCAATTTTTTAATTTACAATAAATCATAACGTTTTCATCCATAGATATAAAAACTTAATAGTTATCTTTTTGTATAGTTAAGCTTAATCATAATTTCTGTTCTTTCATTCAATAATTAATTTTTGTTTGTGAATAGCATAATCGCTACTTTTCTCCTTGGCACAGTGTACATATTTTGCCACCGATGTAGGACTTGGCTGTTTTCAATATACTCCACGTTATGTCCGAGTTTTTCCATATTTTAATTTCAGTTTCCCCACGTGGCTGGCCAATTTTTTAATTTTTCTAATTTTTAAAAAAATACTTTCACCCTAAGCAATGTGGTGACGCCACTGATGTGCAAGTGGCTACATAAGACTTAAAAGATTATATAGGAGGAGAATAAAGAGAAAGACAAACCAGTTAGAAAAGAGCAAGAGAAGGGTGTGAATACAGGTGTGATGACAGTTGCAAAGAAAGAAAAGTAAATATATACAGGAAGATTTAGAAAGAACTAGAGTCAAGTGATAAACAGATGGGTATTGACATTGCATTTAAATTCCTAGAGGTTGTAGCCGTCAAAAAAGGAAGAATATTGAAGCGAATTCCACATGCGGGAAGTGCAACAAAAGAGAATTGCTGGAGTAGAATTGTGGTCTGCATTTGATTAATCTAACTGTGAATGGGTGGGACCCAGTTGCAAGTCTGTTTGTACGAGTAAACACCTGTGGCAGGGGCACCAGTAACTTAATTTCGTCGGAGCAGAAGCCATGAAAATATTTATAGAACAGACAGAGGGAGATCACATCCCGTCGGTGAGAAAGTGGGTAGAGTCGAGCAGCCAAGTCGCTACCTATCACATTACTGTTTCTCCTTTGGCGCTTTTCAAAAACACTGAGATGAACAGCGGGTGCGACTTACCATATATAACAGCAGTATTCCATGTTCAAACTGGCTAATTTAAATGACATGTTTTAAACATAAAATGAGAGAGAAAAATTACACGTGGTCACATACAAGGCGAAAATCTGTGGGAACAGGCATCCTGACGGATTGTCCTAGACTTCCTGATTCAATATCGGACGTAATACTTCCTTCCATGACAATGCCACCGACGTCCGTGGAAATAGTCGATTTTATTGCCCAAAAGTTGAGGGATAGAGGATAACGGGGTCACTCCTAGCAAAAACATGGCAAGTCTTTGTAGATATTTTGAGTTCATTTGTGCCATTTCAATGTTAGGAAAGGCTTCGAATACCCCCTGTACGAAATCCCATATTTTTAGATTTCCCCGGTATTTCGTATGAGAGTTAATACTCCGGAGCCCTTTGGGGAATTTTTTGAGGACAGTTTGAATAGTGGCCTTAGAAGGGCCTTCATTTGAGCAGATAGGTCCCTCCCTAAGGCCGTCATATCTACTTTACAAATGTGCGGATGTTTGAATTTATTCTTTTTTTTTTTTTTTGTTTTTCGGGTTTTAGGGAGGCTTTTATCCTGTTTTAGGGAGGGAAGATCCACACTGGAGGAGGGAGTTTTGGGAGGGAGGGCGTATTGTGTCATGGATGTTACCATGATCCGCTCCGCCCTGCTACGCTCTGCAAGTTTTTTCTTTCCTTTTTAAGGAACACACTCATGCTCTTCCTGCCGTCCTGTTTTTAAGGATGATGAACGCGTTGGAGGCATCTCACCCACCTCCATATTTTGTTGATGTTGTTGCTGCTGTAGGTGTTGCTGTTGTAGTTGCTGTAGTTGTTGATGCTGCTGCTGCTGTTGCTTTTTTGCTGATGCTGCTGTGGGTGTTGTTGTTGATGCTGCTTAGGTATTGTCTTAGTTTGGGATTAGTTTTTCCGACTGAGGAGGAGGGGAGGCCATCTTCTTTCCTCTCGTAACTACGTCCGTTCACTCGATGATTTTGTCATCGGACGTTTTGTGTTCAGTTGTTTGTGATTTTGCCACCGGCAGTGTTACCGATGGCATTTGCTCCACTGTTTTCTTTCCGGCGCACGCTTTGACCAAAAATGCGGCCTCTACTCTTCTACGACTAAGAACAGTCTTCTTTCTTTACAAAGTAATAGGTCGGGGACTTTCATAAAATTTGTCCTGTCAACAGTAATATTTAGGCAGATGTCTTCCTTTGGAACAGCTGCTTTACTCAGGACCCGAGACACCTAGACGACATCGCCAAATTGAGAGAAAAAATCTCCTATGTGGCCGCAACTGATTTCAATGGGGACACAATGAATTGTAATCCTTGTTCTACGTGTCCCCATATACTCAATCTGTAGCCTGATCCGTTTGTCTGTCAGAGTATTTCCGGCCAACTTCTTCGCTTCCTCCTCCGAACTCAGTAATATGTACTACACAGCACTGGATCGTCCTGCCAGTGTGTTTGGTATAATTTTAAACCACTTTAGGGCCTCTTCCGTACTCTCCCTACTGACTCCGATAAATTTCCGGGTGTTTACGTCCGAAGTCAGCAGGGAGATCGTCTTTGTTGCCAAGACGTTTACAACTTCTGATATAACTAGTTCATTGTCCTTAATGAACTACCTGTACTTATCGTGCATTTATTTGTAAAATTCCGGTTTCTTTTTCAATGCTGTTTTATTCCCCACCGACGGCTGGGAAGCCACCGTCGGCACAGTATCACCGGTTGATGCCTGAGGAGATTAAGCCATAATTAGTCTTGCACCTCTCACTCCTCAAAGACACAAACGTTTTCGACACAGTAGTTCAGAAATAAAAACAGACTGGCGACAAAGATAAATACAACAATGTTTAATAAAAAAATAACTTCATCACGGGTAACATTTACAATATTCCGATAGCAATGTGACACGCAAAACAAAGCACTGTTTTACACACAATATTAATGCTGTAATAATCGGCACGTTAGTAAATTGGATCTCGAAATGCCACCGAAACGCTTCTCAATTATCCTCAGTCGACCGTGGAGTATATCCCTCCGAGTCGCAAACCTCTCTAATATACCGGTCGCCACCTCGCCGAACATCTTCCTTGCTCAGTTCTGTGACCATGTTCACAGCTTTGGAAGACATCTTGCTTAACCTATGTCTAATTGCCTGGCCCATGTAACGACCGCTATTCGACCGCTCCAGGGCCTCCTTAGATACGGCTATCTCTAAGGTATCCCCACCAGCCTCCGCCCGAAAGTATTTAGCTCTAAGTGTCTTCACCTTGTCAGCCCTATCTAGCTTGAGCTGTTTGCTGGACTTGGTGGTAAAAGACTTAATACTATTCTTGAGATTCTCCCATCACTTATTCCCAGTAACCCCCCCCCCCAGATAACGATAGTTGCACTAAGTTAATTTGTTGGCGCCGGAGATCCGGCATGTCCAGTAAGAACACGTTGAACTTCCAGTAACCAGCCGTTCTAGGACAACCTTCCAAATCTATCCTGGAACAAATGAGTTTGTGTTCCGAGTATTCTAACCAATGAAACTTTGGACAATCTAAAAGATCTACGTCGGCTTCACGAACTAACATTCAATCCAGGTAGCTAACCACCTGGCTAGAAATCCAGTTATTAGCCCATATCCACATTTTCCAACTCTTGTGGTCGACCCGATATCTATCGACTAGCCCGTACTCTTCGATGCGATCAACCAAACTACGATCACGTGACTTCCAACTATTTCCCTGCCTTCTATGCAGCTTGAGGTCCAGGATGGCATTCCAGTCTTCGACGACGACGAGTTGTGTTGAATCCACCAGGAAGACCTCCAAAGGTCCAAAAACAAGACGAGCTCCTTCCGGTCATTGGGCGCATAAACCGCAACCAGTCGAAACGTATTGCTTTTTACTGCAATATCTGCCACGATTAGCTGGCCATCGGCACTGACATGGACAAGATCCACCTTCGATTCCAAGGTAAGCTTTACCAGGAAAGAAACTCATCTAGCATGCCGGTCCCCATATGCTGAATAAACGACAAAGTCGCTAGACAACACACAAGCATCGACCTTGCAAACAAAGTGAGTCTTTTGTATCGCGTCAACATCCACCCCGAAGAACAAGAGGTCCCGAAGGAGACGGGCAGCCTTCCTCCGATTCTTAATGCCCCTCGCATTCAAACAACATAACTTGATTGACATCTTTTAAACCCGAAAAAATTAAAAGAAAAAATTACGTTTGGTCACAAACGGAGCGAAAATCTGTGGGAACAGGTGTCCCGAAAGATTGTCCCAGAGAACTGGTGCGAATATCGGACGTAATTCGTCCGTCCAGATCAATTCCGCCAAAGTCCGTGGGGAAAGTTAGTTTGCCGCCCTATATAATGAGGGGTGGAGGATAACAGGGACACTCTTGGCACATATGGCAGTTAATGTGTTTTAAATACTCAGTTTCCATCTAGTATATCTTGATATAAGTGAAGGTTTCCATAACCCCCTGTACTAAGTCCCATACCTTCTAATAAGTGCCAACACCACGGAGGCCTCAGGAAATATTTTTGGGACTTCGATTGATTTTCCATTGAGCTATGTTAACTTAAACAGAAGCCTTAGGAGGTTCTGCTTATGGGCAGACATATCCCTCTCTAAGGCTTGCTTATCAATTTTACATATATTAATGACTTTATATTGACTAGGTCACTTCTTTTTTCCTTGTGGGCGGGTTGGCTATTTTTAGGGAGGGTGTGTCTTGTTGGGAGGAGAGTGATTCGGGTTGGGAGAAGGGTGATTCCGTGGAGGAGAAGAGTGATTCTGGCTGGGAGGGGGCAATGTAGGAAGGTGACGATGTATCTCACTGGGGAAGAAGACTAACTCCTCCCCATTATAGTTCTGTCTGTGTTGGCAATGACACTGCCTCGAAATCCCATAGCACGATCGGCATGGTCCATCTTTTTTTTCCTTCTGCCCTCCTCTTTCTCCTTACGTACCCTTTTTAATGAAGATGTCCTCGTTGGGGACATTTCCTCCACCTCCATCACTTCCTCCGTGCTTGGTAGTTGTTGCATTTGTTGCTGCCGTTGTGGCTGCTGTGACTCTTGTTTTCTCTCCTTTTTAGAGAGAGAAACGGATTCCGGGACGGTGAGTCTTGTTTTGAAGAAGAGGTAGTCCCCTTCTTCCCATTCAGTCAGCTTTATATGGGGGACTTGGGGTTTCGGGTTGTACCGCTGGTGTTGCCAGTGCGGCCGGCGTTTTTGATGATTGCCCCCTTTGCTTTCTGGAGGGGCACAATTTGGCCATGTGACCAGCGGCTCTACAGAACCAACATTATTGCCTGCATGCCTCCACAGCAATAAAAATTTTCCTTCTGTTGCACAAGAGAATGTCAGGCACTCGCAAGTAATTAGGCCTATCAACAATCACATAGAGCGCTGACATCCTCTGTCAATACTGCCGCTTTGCTGACGACCGTGTTGATCTCCTCGGCTGTCCCAAAATGCGTCAGGAAAGCGCCCACATGATCGCAGCAGATCTTCATTGGTACTCCATTAGTCATGACATGGATACATCTTGTGCTCATATATTCTGTCTGCAATCGTACCCCTTTCGTTTGTAGGCAAATGCCGGCCAACTTCTTGGCTTCATCTTCCGTAGCAAGGAGGATATCCCACATGGCACGGGATCTCATAGCTAGGATATTTGAGCAAATCCCCAGGCTTTTCAGTGTCTCTCCCATGTTTTCCCTGCTGACGCCAAACAATTTTCGGGGTTTTTGTGTCCTACGTCAACAGGGAAATAGTTATGGTAGCTATTTCCTTCCCCACTTCGGGGATAATCATCAGCTCGTTCTCTTTCTAATATTCCTTATACTTCTCCTGCATTTGTAGGTAGAAATTGTAATCCCTTTTCGTAGGATCTTTCTACTAAACCGTCGGTGAAGAAGTCACCGTCGGCGTAGCTGTTAATGAAGAAGGCTGGGGAGAGAAAAACATAGTGATCTTTGTTCCCCACCCCCACACAAATAAAAAGAAAAGGTTCAATCAAACAACAATCCAACAATGAAAGAACAGTTCACAACAAAAATAACACAGTCAACGACATTTTAAACAAAAGTAAAGACTTATTTTGTTCAGATATTAACTGACAAAGATTTCTTTTCGCACATATATATCTGTACAAATCTCGGAACAAGAGAGAAAAGAAAGTCAAGCACATGCTTTACATACCAAGCATTGTTTTACACACTGCCGTTTTCTGTAGGCAGGATCATTTGTATACCTTAGACGAGTCCATTTATACATGTAAAAAAGGGGTGATTCCCAAGCAATATATATATCCCAAACACTGTAATTCAGAAAAACGGCACTTATGCATTTATACATCATGTAGCACGCATCAAAAATTGTTCAATAGATCTATTTGGTTCTCTTTTTAAGACTAGAAACATTTACTTGAGATCGGTATGTCTCTACCTCAGGTTGAATATCTCACATCTAAAGATTGAAACCTCATAACGTGTAACTGAAAAAGTTTTATTTATCATATTAACTTTAATTATAATTGGAGTGCAGTGTAAAGTCAATTTTTACATATAAAAAATAATTAACGTTTTAATATTACGACTTGATATGTAGATAAAAGAACATTTTAACCTGAAAATACGGCGTCTGTCAATTATATTATGTTAATTTTCTTAGCTTAAATGTGGCACAAGGCCGAAAGTTAAGGGACACCCAAAGTGGATAAAACTCACTACTCAGTTATAATGATTCTGGTTAGCTAAACATTAAACCACCTCGAGGTGCCCCTAACAATTATATTATGTACTAATAATATTTGAATTTTTGTTTAAATTTATATGTAATATTTCAGATATGATTAGGGTGAAACAGTGGTTATTATGTCAACAAAATATACCGATAGACTGATTTTCAGTTTAAAATTTTGGCTGCTATAAATACTTTCTTTTTATTTTATGTGCCATAACCCTTGATATTGTGCTCGATAATAACTCTCCATTTTTTTTTTTTTTTTAATTCCCATTAACATTTTCCTTTACGATATATCACAATTCATGCATTCATAGCCATTTACACATTCGGCTTGTTTTTTGTATTTTATATTAGTTGTAAGCAATCTTTCTTCAATATATCAGAAAAATATCATTATTCTCCAACTTGTCTAATTACGATTGTTCTCGTCTCTATTTTTCTTACTTACTCCTAATTTTCGTTCATTTTATTCTCAGGGTTGGTCTAAAAGATTTCATAACTGTTGCCTCTAAGTTTTCTTTAACTCTAAGGAAAAATTACAACATTACTTAACATAAGAGGATTAATTTTCTATCGCATATTAGTAATGGACTATGTTTTTTTTCTAAAGCAAATGTCCACCTCCTTTATGGTTTGCCTTTTTCTTGGAAGGCATCTATTTATATTCCAAGGTGACTTCAAATTTAGCGTCTTATATTCTCGAATCTGTTATATAACATCAACTATTGTAAAATGTATATACATTTTTGTTTCTTTAAGAATCGGTTTGTTTATCTGAGACAGTTACCGTGTCCACTAATAGTACCCGTCATGTTTTACTTAAAGAAAAGTATTTTCAAACAATATTTAATGACAGGAAATCTCAGCATCCAATGAGACTTTGTTCCTGGCACAATCTAAAGAAACAATATACTATATAACGAAACTGTTGAATTCAAATCGTGACCATCAGAGAGGGTTATTGCATATCTGCTTGGCACTATATTCACTGTATTCAGAGAAGAATTCTGGAAAAAGAACAGGTGGATAATCCAGTCTGACAATGTCAGCAAGCGTCAGTCTAAGACATACAGAGCGTTCATTCGCAAGTGACCGCATTCAGTGTTGTCAAAGATAATTCTCAGTCATCATTAGTCAGTCTACTCAATTTGCCGAGACATTGATGAGTTGTGTAGTGAATAAGATGTAGACTAATCCTTTCAGTCATCTCCTTTTTTCGCTTGTCATACGCATATACATCGCAACAAAAAAAAGAGACGTTTTTTATCGATAAAAGTTGAGATGCTATAGAAATGATTACTTGACAGTTAGGTGACTTGTGATTGAAAACTTTGGTAAGTATATTGTTTTATTTAAGCATACATCATTTCTATATATGTTGTGCATATTTTCTTTATAAATATATATATATATGTGTGTGTGTGTGTGATGCATATTTTCTTATATTTTAGAGATGAGGTATTGTAATTACTATAGATATAATATACTTATGTTTTTCAATCTATTGTACTCGTCAAGGTTTTATTAATCTATATTGCAAACATAACCCAGTGGATGCATGCACTGATTTAGCCCAGTGACTTGAAAGAAATTTTGTGAGCACTGTACCTGGTGAACCATAAACTTGAAAAGTCAGATTACAGGGAAATAACTGATACTGATATACATGGAAGAGACATGACTTGTGGAACTAGAACAATCTAACCAGTTGAATGAAATAAAAAGTTCAATTTGAAATTCCAATCACTGAAGAAGCTCAGACCTCAGAATGGTTTGATTTTGTCGTTTTTTCCATCGTGGTGTTAGTATACAAATATTTTTGCTGAACTGTTGTATAATGTCTGAAAACAGAAAAAGATCTAAAAATCGATCCATAAATATTCCTAAAGATTTTGGATACGGGATTGTATATATATATTTAAGAAGATTAAATAAGCTCTCTGTCTTATCCAACAGATGATGTTCCCAGAATTGCATGCGTGCAGTTTCAGTAAACGAAGTAGGATAAGCAATCTTGAAATTCAGTGTATATTTCACTGAAATGTAAACAAGAAAGTGTATTTGTGGGAAATTTGCTGCACTACTTTATTCAAAAGAAATCTAGAAATGAAGCACATAGAATTCCTTTCGAGATTTACAGTAACCAGTAACTTTTGTTTACATCGTATAGTAACGGGCAGTAAAAATTGGAAATATTAAGATAACAAAGCGCATAGAAGAGCGCGAGATAAGCTCGGCCATGCATCAATATTGGCGGCAAAGTTAAATTACAACGGTTCAAAGATTTTGCTCTGCGTTTGGTGAGATCAGCTGAATGTAGTTCATTATAAGCTGCTCAAACCTACCAAAGCCATTATAGGCGATAATTATCGACTACAATATATTCGTTTAAGTCTATGTGCGTTGTTGTGCACTTGATATCGGCTTGGAACGAGAAATCGGGTAGCCGAGTTCGAATTCCAGTTGTACTCCTTGCATTCACTTGCGCGCGAATATCCTTGTAAATCCGTCTCTTAACTCCAGTTATGGGTTAAATAACAGGAAATTTTGGGTTCTGTAGTCTTGCGGGAAACCATACTCACGTAGAAAGCACTGTTAACCTACTGCAGGATAATCTTCTGTACAGGCTGTCAACTCTGTTTCGAGACATGATCGCCGAATCGTGTATCACGTATGGCACTTAACCACTTCTTTGAAGAAAAAAATGGCTTCTGTGCTATCAGAAAAAAGACTAAAAATATCTTGGAACTTAGCGGTGCTAGGCCACGTGTTGCAAAACTGGTTAAGCATACTTAAAAATAGCTTGAAATGAGAAGGCTTACACCACCCGCTCTATTCACCAGACATTGCCCTATCCATCTGAGCAACAGTTTTATAATTATGATGCCAAAAAATGGGTATACTCATGGTTAGCCTCAAAAACGTATCGTTTGTTCGTTGTTGAATTCAAACTTTTCCAGAAAAAAAGGAAAATTGTGGCTAGCTAAAGACAATACTTACAATTGTTTCTTGCTATTTTTGTAAACTTAAATATTAATTTTTTTTAAAACTCAGCGAGAAATTATTTAAGCACCCAGAGTATATATATATATATATATATATATATATATATATATATATATATATATATATATAGTATTTACGCTCTCACACCCTGATTGAGCACTCTGGAAGTGTGGGAGGCTTTGTAAACAGTAGCTACCCCGGCATATACGCATCGCTCATTCGATAATTAATTGGATCATTCGAGCTATTGGGCGTGTTTATACGCGCTAAAAAGCCTGCTTTCTTCTGCCGGACGTTCGTGGCCTAGAGGTAGAATCGCCGACTCGGTCGGGTTTCAATCCTGGGTTAGGAAGCGAACGGAGTCTAAGCCGTATTGATGAGCTGCAATACACCGAAACAGATCTGTCTGCGGATGATTAGATATTAAGTTATCTGAAGACAGCTGATCACTACGATGAGACATCCGATTGCTTTTAAAAATTGAAACACGACCGAATTGGCGTCGGTCGGCTATTCTACTTCTGAACTATGAGCGCTCGGTAGAAAGAAGTAGATTTTAGTATATACACTCTTTCTCTTACTCACTCAATCTTTCTTTCTCCTGCTCTCTCTCTCTCTCTCTCTCTCTCTCTATATATATATATATATATATATATACATACATATGTGCATGTGTAAGTGAGTGTGTATAGGTGTGTCTGGTATACAAGGTCTGCTTAAAAGCACTATCAGTTTTTCGTGTTTTACTTTAATTTTCAAGCGTTTTGTTCTTGAAATTGTTTAAATACCAGATAAACTTGCTATCGACAAGTCTGTGTGCCATACGAGTGCCAAAAATATAATAGTGGAACGATTTTGTTGTTCCATGATTTCTGCTGTTGAATTCGCTCAACATTTTTCTAAAAAAAGACAAGCATGATTTTCAGAAAATCACCTGTGCTATTTGCGAAATTCTCGGTGGGAAATTGACTGGTGTTGAAGTACCAAGTCTGGATCGAATACATTGCAGATATTTTGTTGGATTTTGTCAAGTAAATCGAGATGAATAACAGCAATATTCAATGCACGAATGGATGGTAGACATATATATGAAATACGGATACAGACAAGGAAAACCTTTCTGGATCTACAGAGATAACAGATATTTTACAATGGATTCAATGTAGTCTTTTCACTAGAGAGCGGCTGAGATAGTTAAGCCTGGAGATGCACTGTTTTACTTTCAGGGAGAGTAGCCTGATCCATGCTGATGGGGTGTAGGAGAGATTGTCTCTTGTGATTAAAGGGTAACAGAATATTTTTGGAAGCATTAAAATTTACGAGCCATTTCTTATCCTAGTCCTACACAGATGGAGATCATTTTCAAGATCATCAGCGAGGTTTGATTTGTCAGCCTCAGCAGATTTCTTCCAGTGGCGGGTGTAAATGGTGGCGTCATCAGTGTATATGCCTACCTGAGATCTAATTAATTCAGACAGATCGTTGATGAAGATCAGAAAAATCGTAGGACATAGAATGGAGCCTTGAGGAACAACTGTGTTCGTATAATAGTATCTGGAATTATGCCCGTTCAATACTATCTCCATTACGTTTCTTGAAAGAAACAATGGATTAGATCAGTCAGACCTCCAATTATGCCATAGACTTGATGCTTGCGTAGAATGTCAGCATGCCAGACTCTGTCAAATGCTTTGGAGATATCTAGGGCAACAATTCGAACTTCGCCGTTCTGATCGAGAGCCTGGTATATATTCTCGGTGATGGTCGCTATCATATCAGCATTAAACATAGTGACGCGGAAACCAAACTGTTAGTCGAAGAAGAGGCAGTGGGCTGTGAGATGTTGTACCACTTCAGCCTTAATAATAGACATTAACATTTTGTCAAAAGCTGATACGTAGATGACAGGGCGATATTTATAGGAATTTGAATATTCTTCAGATTCTGAAATATGTGAACCACAAAAAAGGAAATCTATCAGGCAAGAAACCAAGAAGCAGAAATATAGTAGTTGAAGGATTTGGGGACGACAGAGGAGAGATAAGATGCCCATTGTTTACATGACAATGATTGGGATTTAATAACCTCCAGTCTCCTTATGAGATTAGAGACTAGCAAGGAGGTCATGTAAACTTCACTTAGTTTAACCTTTGTTCTAGGGAAGAAGTCGGGTGTTGATACATCAGACGAATCAAATATTGAGTTGCTGGAGAATCTGCGAGAAAAGAACTCAGCCTGGTTCGCTAAATATGTGAGGACCTAAAATTTATTGATTAAATAAATTGTGAAAGTTGAGGCTTGCTCTTTTTGAACACAACCACTAATTATCCTTGGAGACAAACTTGCGGAATACTATACGCTGCTTCATTCTGTCAGCAAACATCAGCTTGGAATATTTTAAAATCCTCTTGATCACATTTGAAGCAGAGGCAAATATATACCTATTATGGTCAGATGCATGCCTCAGATATAAAGTTATTCCTGTGCGCAATAGGGGCCGAGAAACCACTGGAGAATCAGGAGGACAAAGACAGTTTAATTCATAATTCTCAGTCATCATTGCTTGGATGAATGCAATGATAACAGATTTAACCCAAGAAGGGGCCTCGAATTTACAGTTTGCAACTGGAGGTCTAAATATTGTATTTCAACCTACATCACACAGGAAATCGTAGAACGACTACCGGTTTCCTTATTGATAGCAGTAATATAGTCTACTGGTCAAAGATTCCTGAGGGGAAAGGAAGTGGAATGAGATATTAACGGAAATCACATCATGATAAGTGTTGCCAAGCTTCATCGCATGTCAAAAGTCAGGGATAGAAAAGAAAAAAGATATCTAGCAGTGAGTCAGTACCATTAGTGCTGAAGAAAAGAAACGTGTGGGGAAATCAACTAATTATGTAGGGAAATGAATGAGTGAAAAGACCATGGTATGGTCAACAGTAAGATATGTGACAGAAGTTTCCAACCACTTGGCAAGATAGGCATTAAATACTAAAAACAACACATATTTGGGCAAACTGATGAGATAAATGACCTTGTTTATATTTTTCAGGATGCAGTCAAGTACGGAGCAGTCAGAGATGAACGGGAGTGTTATTAAAAGTAAAATTATTTAATCGATCTTAGATGAGCGAGAGGAGACACATGTAGGAATGATCGGGAGATTTAAAAGAAATCACCCGAGCAAGAGCGATAAGTTCACTGACATAAACCCCAATTCTATTTGCTTGCAGGAAGAATTAATCGCTACAGATTTTGTACGAATGACACGAACGCTCGAGAAAGAGATGTTAACATTTTTAGGTGGTTTAATGTTAGTTTTAATTCTTTCATCATGTGATATCAGAGATGTTTTGGTAAGATGAGGAGTAGAGTAAGAGCATCAGACTGTTGTCAAATGTAAGTTGAGTATGAAGGAAACTAGGCGCATACTACAGCATAATGTCATCTCAGGTTGGCCCTCCATAAGCACTTGCAGAGACATCTATCCATGTGCAATATAGCACTACAAGAAATCTCGATTTTATTCAAATGCTGATTAGCGCGGTCTCTGAAGTCACTACGGCAGACTTCGGGCTTTAATTTCCGGTTAGAAACAACAACCAGGAAACTGCCAACTCGATAGCCTCAGAATGAAGAGACGTTGCAACTATCCGAACATATTACAAAAACACTTGCGACTGCATTATCATTAACACAACAGAAGAGGAAAAAACCGGTAACTATTTCATAAACAGGAAACAAGAAATGGGCCTCTACTCTTGTTAAAAAACAGTGAAGTGTGTGTCTACTACAATTAAAAACAAAATAACGAAAGAAAAATAAATTTACTGAGTTTTAACTCATTTCATGTCAAGATATCCCTAAATGTTTACTACAAGATAATTTCAAGTTATCTTTCTTTAGTTTTTGAAAAAAAAAATGAAAAAAATAAAACCAGCCAGTACTGGCAGGACGTCTAACATAGACAACGTATATCTTAATTGAAAAAATATTTTTAAAAACTCACCCAACATTATACGCAGATAAAAAATTGAAAATTTATTATAGCAAAAAAGAGTCAATCACGCTTACCAGAGACTAAATCTGTTACCATCAGAATATTAACTGAGTCGTGTGAAACTTAAAATTCATCATGGAGAATTCCATTTAACTTTTTAATCAGTTGTTATTAATTCAGTCGGTGGGTAGCTTCGTTGATCATAACACATTATATTCAAATATACAAGAGAAAGTGGGAGTGAATGAGAGATAGAGCGTTTCAGAAATCTAAAAACTAACCTTAACAAAAACTCAAGATCTTACAACTTCAAAGGAAAGAAATCAGCCTTTTCCACCAGGAAGATATAAAGATCTAAATCAAATCTTAACTGACACAAGTGTATTTTAACGTTTATCAAACGATATAGGCAAAGAATATCTAAATTAAACATTCAGAAAAAGTGTCAATCAAGCTTGCCATAGACACCATATACTGCCATCAGAATATTAATGGAGTTGAGTGAAAATTAAATTTCATCATTGTGAATACCATTTCACTTTTTAATCAGTTGTTATTAATTCAGACTTGTACGCAGAAGTACACACATATCAAACACACACACACACGCACGCACACACACACACACACACATATACACACACATACACACACATACACACACACACATATATATTTATACGTATATCTATGTTAAAATATAAATAAATAAAAACGTCTAACAATCTAAGATGTCTCATATTTATTAAAATCTTTTGCTTGGGCCAGTTCTTGATGTTCAGAAATCTGTCACATACATTAAGACCATGGATAATTCTCTATGCATAGAAAATTGTGCTGATACTTGTATGTATAATTGGTGTATAATGTTAATGAGTTTTCATAATTGTCTATGCTTGTACGTCTAGTAGGAGACCTGTTATATTCATCTTTGCACAGATCGGTCAGTGCCAGATGTATCACATTATATTTTTTTATCTACATTTAAACATGTATTTTTGTATTAGAAATTATTCAGATTCCTAAGAATGGATTCATAGAAAATGTCCGATATAATGTAAAGCGTTAGGTATGTGTTTACAATTGGTGGGAATTGTAATATTACGTTTTCAATGTTTTCGTTGAAATTTCGTAAAATAAATGTTTTGTCTAGCTTAATTCCGATGCAAAACGAGAGTTTGATCCTTTGTTTAGATATAAATTTATCTTGTGTTCGTAGATATAGGTATTCAGAACACGTGAGGTTCCACCAAATACGAATTCTTACATTATAAACAATTGATATGAAAAATTCCGGCATTTGAGTTGATGTTCGTTTTAAGTTTCAATTTTTTGTGAGTTTAGTGGAGGGCAAGATTATGAATTTTGTGTAATTTTTGTTAAAAGTGTTCGTGTCTATTGTGTTTTTTTTTTTTTTTTTTTTATTTTGTATTCTAGTTTTTATCGTTGAAGATAACACGATGTGGGTAGTGGAGAAGGTTGAATTTTTTCCATATGTTTATCTTCTTCGTTTGGGTATTCTGAGATATATATCCTAAGGGATCTAAGGTAAAATCTTAAGATTTGTAAATAATTCATTTTCTGTTTAAGTTACGAATAGAAGTAAATTAGTTATTTTTTGTTCATTTTGACACCATCATCATCTCTGACGGAATTATTGTTTTGCGGCATTAAATACTAGATAAACATTTAATTCAATTTCCCCATTGCAAACTTTCCGATTCTCACTACTGGCTATTTGCATATACACCTACCCATATCAAGCCATCATATTCCTCAAATATAACACTTTATTCAATACCAAGCACATTAGAAATCATTTCCCCTTCAATTATAATATAATATATATATTTGCGGCATTAATTACAGGTGGTATTTTGGAATGCTTCAGAAATTGATATTATGCATCTTTTGTTTCTCTTAATCTATATTTACTTACATTCATTGCAAGCATTACCTTCAATACATTAGAATACAATGTATCTAATAAAAATAATGTCTTGCATATGTTAAAATAATTAACTATAAAAAAAGTTTAATCAAAATTTCTGTTTGCTCTGGCATGGAACGCAAATGGCTATCGGGCTTGAAGATTATCCTGAATGTGCCCTCCAAATTACATTAGGGTTTCACTGTCTACAGAGACAACATTTGAAAATATGTCGCTGGGTTTGAATATTGAAACGGGGAAAGGAATTAATTTCTTCACACATCGCACATTCTATACTATTTTAAATTACTTTTTCTCTTTCTTTTATTTAGGCCTTTATATATTCTTCATATAGAAATCTCTCTCTCTCTCTCTCTCTCTCTCTCTCTATATATATATATATATATATATATATATATATATATATATATACATATATATATATATATATATACACATATATGTTAAAAAATAAACAAAAAAGAAAGTTTGAACTATCTAACATGTTTTCCATTTCTTAAAACTGCATCAGAAATTGAGTGACAAAGAGAGAGTTTCTCTGGTATTTTTCCATTTTGCTTGGACCTGTTCTCGTTTTTCAGAAAACTGTGTGTGTGTGTGTGTGTGTGTGTAATGTGTATGTATGTTACTATTTTAGAGTTCCATACCGGAGTGATGGATTATCTAACGTATTCGTCTGAGTTGGGATTTATTGCTTTAGGCATCCAAGAAATCCAGGATAAATCATGTTAACAAAGAAAAGTATAACAGCAGAAGTAAAAATGGTCGTCACTGCAGTAAAAAAAAAAACAATAAAATGCATAAGTAAAAATTATCCCCATTGATAATTAAAAAGAAATCAAGCGTAACTGGTTTTTTTTTCCTATTCATTTAAAAATCAGGGCCTTCACTATTGTAGAGGGGTTTACAGTGAGAGTAAACACTGGGTGCAGGTTATATTGAAGATCAGATAAAAGATGAATGTAATTCAACAAGATAGACGATGGCAACTAACGTTGCATTTAAATTATTGGTGATTGTAACCATTAGGGAAGCACGTAAACAGAAGTGAATTCCAGAGAAAGGAAAAATCTTTTGAAATAGAAATGTCGGTTACGTTTCAAAGTTTCAATGGTAAATTGGTGAGACTTAGATTGTAATCTAGTACCACGCTTAAATTCACGTGAAAAAGACACCAGGAACAAACTCGTCAGACAAATATTTGAAGAAAACACATAGAGAATCCACGTAGATTCTTCTTTGGATTTTGTCTAGAAATTCCAGATGAAACGCATAAGAATCTGACCAGATATAGCAACATCATTCGATGCACGGTCGTATTTCGTATTGGCAAAAGAGAATAAATGAAAAATACTGAATTATATGAGATATAGCTCATAGAATAAGATAGTTAGATAGATAGATAGATAGATAGATAGATAGATAGATAGATAGATAGATAGATGGATGGATGGATAGATAGATAGATACATAGATGGATGGATAGATAGATGGATAGATAGATAGATATGACGAACACCGTTCAGAAAAATGTGCTTTTATTAATGTCGTTGTGTAGTGCATTCGTTCTGTCTTGCTCAGGTGTGAATAGATCTATATATTTAATTTCTAACTAAATGCCTTATTTTTATTTTTTTTAAATCCTCATGTTATCTGCTTACTTTACGAGTACAAGATCAGACCGAAAATTAATAACACTGTTTTAATAGGGTGGGAGCTGCTCAATATTTATTTTCTAGTCTCAATACTGTTCAAAATCGTCTTCGAGCCATTTTGGGACATGAAATATTGTACACACTCCAACTCCTCTTTTACCGTACTAACACGTCGAGCTTCGCACTTATCTGTTCAAATTTCCATAGATAGTGTTCACGCAAAATACATTCGATAGTTCCGCCACATCTAAAATTATCTAAGATCTGCCATGAATCTTGCATTAAAGCAAACTACCCATATTTCTTCTGTATTTTCACGGCGAGAAAAAGTTCCAATGGAACACCATCTTCCCTCGAACAACTGCTCTATGGAAAAGACTCCCATTTTCCCGATCACTACAATCTAAACCTGGCAAAATCTAGAGTTAACTCTGATCTGCATCGCCTATCCGTAAAAAATCCCTTTAAATTATTCCTCGACGTCGAGACGCTTTGAAAGCTTGTAGAGAAGAACATTTCTGCAACATATAAGTTTGCATCTTTGTGTCGATTACATAAAAACGTTCTTTGTATTGTTCGAATGTGTTCTTCATTATGGTATATATAAATTTTAGAATCTATGTCTAGTACTTGACTGTCAACTGATCTCAACAATTTACAATTGAGCTGAGTAGATGTAATAGTAATTTCCATTTTGACTGTTTTTTCTCGCACTTCTCTTTTCTGATTTTTCCTATGGCTTCATAGTACACGGCCAAATTTAATCTGCAATAATTGCTATCTACTGTCTTCATGATTGATCTTTCCTCTCTCCGTTCATTGTTAATATTTCTGTTACTAATTCTCTTACGCACAGTAACCGGTTGTCCGGTTGTGACTTAGTGGCTTTACTGCCTTGCATGAGGTATTACCGATAAATAAACACACACACACACACACACACACACACATACACACATATATATATATATATATATATATATATATATATATATATATATATATATATATATATATATATATATATATACACGATCGAACATGTTGTTGTTTTGGCATTTTCATGGAAATTGAGTTTTTCTTAGTGTAAAAAGAAAAGTTACTCTTGAGGATTAACGGTCGCATCGTATTTCAGTATTTAATGTCAAAGTAAGCATACAAAACTTTGCGTCGAGACGTATTCATCCGATGAAAGCTATTTTCACTTTAATCCGTGGGATTTCATTTCCATTTTTAAGAAAATATATCTTTTTCCTGAAAATATTAAAGTTTACATTTGCAAAATTCAAAGGAAAAAAGAATGTTTCATATTAAGAGTGATGGCAGCCAAAGGAATTATGAAAACCACATCTATTTTTACAAACGGAAAAAATGTAGGTATTCTTTAAATTTTTGTTTAAATAAAACTGTACACTTTCGATTCTACTTATAAATCTACCTGTAGAATATATATCTGCACAGTTTTCAATATCAAAATATTAGAGATAAAAAATCCATCATATTAGTTAAGTCTTGAACAAATTCGATTGTAACGGTGAATGTTTCGTTTTCTCCAGAACTTTACATAATCATATAACATCTGTAGTTATATTTCTGTCATACGTGATTCATCAGTTCAAATGAAAGACACGGTGCAGAGACAAGAATTGTAATCACTCTGCTTAAAAACAACAGTGTTTATTTAACTGAATAGTGAGGGTATTAATTTTTCAATGTACTTTCTCCTTAAAGAATATGTTCTTTTTTAATTAGGGTTTAAGTTAAGTGTAAATGTTCAAAGAAAAAGTAAATACTAATGTATCATTTTAACAATAAACATATACATGATAAAATTATATATCTTATTATCAATCAATGGCGTTTCAAATATATTGATACATTCTTAAAATATGCAACTACAAAACCATATATATATATATATATATATATATATATATGGTTTTGTAGTTGCATATTTTAAGAATGTATCAATATATTTGAAACGCCATTGATTGATAATAAGATATATAATTTTATTTTATTTTATATATATATATATATATATATATATATATATATATATATATATATATATGTATATATACAAGACGTACAGCCCGGCGTTGCTCGGGTGTAATGAAAGCTTTAAAACTAATCCATGATCCTGGAGCTAAGACTCTTTGGACGTTGGCACGAAAGACTAAAACGCAATAGTTGTTTCCAGTTAAAGCGAAACTGTAGACTGAAAGAAAAATGAATGGATGTAAGTCAAATTTTGATTTCTTGGTTTCGATATCAAATAAGTTTTTTCGTCGTTTTCTCAAGAATATCTGTTCAGCCGTTTCGGAGTCTATATGTAACGGACACACACACACAAACACAAAAAGTTCCATATATAAATAAGTATATATATATATATATATATATATATATATATATATATATATACACACACACACACACACACACACACACACATATATATATATATATATATATATATATATATGCGTAATGATATAAAATTACTTATGCATACAGGCATATATATATATATATATATATATATATATATATATATAATGATATCAAATCTGAAGACGGAAATGATAATACAATATGATCTATTTATCTAAAAATATAAATTGAGAGATCAATATAGAAACCTATATTTATCTATATTTTTCAGTTTAAATCTCTACTTTATCCTCAATAAAGTTAAAAATTGATCAAATAAAATCGTATAATGACGCCCTCAATAATGTGGTATTAACGACAAATCCGTCCACAAGGAAACATCAAAAGAAACTAGAATAAATAAAACTAAACACAGAAAAAGCGTTTTATGTTTTCAACCTACTTTCTCCCAATTATCTAATATAAACATCAATCAATATTTACTGAAAATGTTTGGCAAATATTATAATCAAAATAACCCAATGAATAACATTTTTGACAGAAATACATAAATAATTAGCTGCTCTTGCAGTAGTACCATTTACCACATCGTCAAATCTGGTAATAATAAAGTACTACACAAATTTTACAACAATAACCAAATATATAGTAAACCTTCTCATGGGGTCAGAGATAACATCCCAGTTAGAGTTACATACACATTAGAAAAAGTTATATATCGTGCAAAAATTTCTTCTTAAAGGAAACAGAAATGATTAAAATATAATAGGTATTTCTGCTGGATTCTGGAAACACAGTTTATACATTCATATGCTATATTTTTAAGAACGTCATCTAAATTATCAATCAACTCTAAATATTTCTGGAATAATAGAGAGAAACCTCTATTCACAGATTAAATGTAAGATTATATGTAAATCACAAACAAACTCAAGAATTTCAGAAATACGTGTACAAGTAAATGAAAAAATTAGAATATTTACATTTAGAAAAAAATAGCCAACAATTAAACAGAAATGAGATCATTTTAATCAGCTCATCAGTAACGTTAGACTCCGATTACTTTTTAACCCAGGATTGATAAATATATATATATATATATATATATATATATATATATATATATATATATATATTGCACCGATTAATGAGGTTCACACTTGAATACGGCTATAAAGAATCGTCATTTCTAGACCTACTCATAAAACATGTAAATACATCATCACAGACGTTTACAATGAAACCACAGACAGCCAAATTTACTCTCTTTCAAGAGTCATCACCCTAAAAGTTGTCTAAAATCCAGCCCTACTCCATAACATGACGAATATGCACAACCTTAGCTGGAAAAAACGCTTAGATGAACTACGAAAAAAGCTACAAATAAGAGGATGCCCTATACACTAACAATCAAGCGTTTCCAAATGGCAGAAGAATATCATTAGAATCTATCCGGAACAAAAAATTACATGAAATAGAAGATAACATTCTAGCGTACATCAACACGCGCAACAAAAACAACCCAGAATTATCTACAAACATAAAAAGACACATAGAAGTATTCTTCTTCTATGTGACTTTTTCAGAACGAAGCTGATCATAGAACTACTCAACACAAATGATAAAAGAAAGAAATATTAAATATTTCTAAAATAATTAAAAACAAGCACCCAACACAAAACTTAAAAAACATACAAACTTCATCAAAATTTGACAAACATACAACACAGTGTGTAACAAAATGCAGCCAAAATAGTGGGGTATGCAACATAATAATAGAAGTAAAACACATCTACATCTGTAATAAAAACAAATCTGAGCTGCAATTCTAGAACCATCATTTTTGATCTAAGATGCGATAAATGCGAACAATATACGATGAGGCGACACAAGACCTAAATAAAAGAGTAGCCCTGCAGAGAATAATATTAAACTATCCATTAAACTAATGTATATTCAGAGTAATACCCACCTACCAAAATGCAAATTATGACACTCTGATGATATAAGAATAAATATTTATTAAAATATACAAAACTTCCCTCAACAACAGGACATGAAAAATCTAAGACAAACACAGAGTAATTTCAAACGCGATAAAAAAGAATCGCAAACTGATGCAAAAAATAGTATCTCAAAAACATTAGATAACCCGTAGAGTGCATCAAAATCGCTGAGATTTCACATGTCAGTTTCATAAAATTTCTTTACCAACAAAATGTGACGGAAGAGAATTATTTTGCATGTGGGAAAAACAAAAACAAATAAACAAAAAACGCGCACTCATATAATCTTTCTATATATACACGACACTTTCGCAAAGAGAAAAACAAACGGAACTTGATATGTACAATCACAATCTATTCGCCTGAAGAGAGTCAACTACAGGCTCAAAACACGTGTAGCATCACAGATAATATCATAGACAATTAATATGTCATACAAACAGCACATTAAAATATTGACAATAATAAATTTACACTTTGAAAAATTATACCCGGCTTATTGCAACTTTTCTTTCTATCCCAGTTGTTCTCGTTGGAACAACACCTATTTCTCATTCATATATATATATATATATATATATATATAGGCGTTATGTATAGATGAGTGGGAATGAATTTTCAATTCATGATGACATGTCCCGTCAATCGCTAGAACTGAGCGATGAATAAATTGCCTCTCACCTATTTGCTGTTTATGGTACTAACTTTAAATGCTCAAACTAAACTGATGAAAAGCAACACATTTGTAACCAAAAATGTATCATAATTTAATATTATATATATATATATATGTGTGTGTGTGTGTGTGTGTGTGTGTGTGTGTGTGTGTGTGTGTGTGTGACATTAAATACGTTCGAAAAGGAAGATATTGAATAATTTTTGTTAAGATTTTCCAGTATCCTAACAGTTCTCCGTTTTGTTGTGAGGAAGAAAAAATATAATTCACATCAACCGAAGCTCATTTTGCGATTCCATGCCCATTTTCTATGGTTGTTATATTTCAATATAAATATCTTTTCTTTCTATTTTGATTGTTACGTAGTAATTTACATTTTGTTTTTGGTTTATAAAAAACGGAGTGTTAATTCAAGGCTCTTACATTCCCCGCGTCACAGGTAATCGCGTTAATTAATGGTTAATAAAAAAATTCTTTCGCATTTTTATTTCATTTGTGACATATAATGCGTTCAGTCAAGGTTATAGAAGTAGCAGAAAGCGTCTTGGACTGTAAAATTATGTTTACTATTTATATGTCTTATCGTTAGATTTATGGAAAAAAATTCTTATTCGATATATTATATAAAACATGTTTGAATGAATGGTTGCTGCCCAAATATATATATATATGGGCAGCAACCATTCTTTCTAACACATATATATATATATATATATATATATATATATATATGTTAGGAAGAATGGTTGCTGCCCATATATATATATATATATATATATATATATATATATATATATATATAGCATGTGTAAGATGCTCTCATTTTACGAAGCGTCCAAAGACTATCAAGGATTATTTGAATTTTATATTAATAATTGTTTAAATATCATGTACAGAACAATTTATTTATCATTTAATGATATATATGTTCTGCTAATTTGAACTAATGTTTTATCATTTTTACGTTCTATATTTCATTATTATTTTAATATTCATGGTTACACTATATGTATTTTTTAATTTTTTCTGTTGCAAGTAAGTTTTAACCTATTTTTTCTCACGTGCAGTATTCAATTTCCTTTCTTTATTGTTCGTATTTTGTTAATCATGGCACACATATCTGGTAGAGCTAGACGCGCTAAAATGGAAATATATATATTTCCAAAGAATAAATATGAAAAATACTGTAGATTACAAAATGTAAATAGACAAAGTGCAATGACCTATGTCTTTTCTCTCAGTTTATATTTAAAACACAAATATAAGCAAATTTGAAGTAAAATTTAAAGCAATGGATTTTAGTAAACAAAGCAATATAAGCATTTGAATCAAAGCAGATTCGAAGTGTTATTCATAATAATATTTTATGTATTGTTTGAAAACACTTAAATGAATCTAATGTTAATCATTTGCTAGATTTTCATCACAACTGAATCATTATTTTCTATCCAGACACTAGCATTATTTTATTTAAAAATATGGTGAAAAATATCAGAATGATTGGAAACATCAATTTTATATTTACTTAAGCACTCTAATTTACCTTTTTTTTCAATTCACAAATAATCTATTCTTTAATCTTTATTTCTGGTTAATCCTTCTTAACTGATTAAAAAAGATTACGATTTCGATATTAAATTTTGCTAGAGTTATGTTTTCTTAAGTGTGGTGTTATTTTTAATCCGGTTGTTCAACTTTTAATAATCGGTTTTTGCTAATATTTTTTTAATTTAAAATATTCTCTGCCACAAATTTCACATTCAAATATTTATTGCAAATAAAAATATGCTGTAAATTAGCATGAAATCGAAAAGCAAAACACTAGAAAAAATAAATTTATTTAATACATATTTGTCTAAATTATTGTAACATTCAGTGCAAGCAGACGTAAAGATTCTAAATAATAAAAAACTTCAGTTTTATTTTCTTTGCGAAAATATATAAGATAGCATTATAAGAAAATACTAACCTCAAACAAAATAATGAATAATTATTTGTTTTAATAAATTAAAAATCTTAATAAATTTAACAAAAATATATTTCATGCATATTTTTATGTGGAAATGTTTAGGCTTAAATGAGATCTCTTTAAATTTTAACGTGTCAGTTAACGAGTTGTATAAGCCTAAATAAACTCATTTTGATATGTTCCTCTCAAGAACTGTATTGTGAATGTGTTTTCTTTAAATACATCTGTGTGATGCCTTGGCAAACATCACCAGTGAAGTTTTAGCCGAGGTTCATTAGTTGATTCGCGATCTTCAACATCCTACAGTGACCCCTCCGATATTCAGCAGCAATTTTTCATATGTTTAATTGCATTTGTGACAACTCTAGCCAATGTATAGTCCAGTCAGGAATAATATCTGGTTCAGCATCAATCTACATTCTTTCATTTCAAGTCAAATTAACGCAATAATGGTTTCGCAGACACGGAAAGGAAACTACAAGACCTCCTACAGAAGGTAGTGGTGGAGAGTGACAAAAAAGGTCTACAAATAAGCTTTAAGAAAACTGAATTCATTGTCATCAGCAAACGGCGCAATCCAAAATACCAAATACAGGTGGAGGATACCAGAATAAAGCAGGTGCAAAGATTTAAATATCTAGGAATTGTTCTAACAGGAGATGGAAAGTGGGACACAGAGATCCGAAGAAGAATTTGCATGGCAAAGGAGACGTTCTAGAAGCTGAGTTAAGTACTAACACACAGGAAAATTTCACTAGAAACAAAGAAAAGAATGCTGGATGGTTATGTGATGTCAGTTCTTCAATACGGCATTGAATGCTGGACAATATCATCGAAAATGAGGACAAAACTGGAAGCACAGGAAATGTGATTCTAGAGAAGGATGGTGGGGATATCGTGGACCGAGCATGCAAGCAACGATGAGGTGTTGGAAAGAATGGCAACGAAAAGGAAATTAATACTGAGCATCAGGAAGAGACAACTGAAGTTCCTGGGACATGCAGTGAGGAAGGAGAGCCTGGAGATCCTGATACTGACTGGCCAGATAGGAGGCAGGAGAGACAGAGGAAGACAGCGTATAACATATTTGCAGAAACTGATCAGGTGGATGACGGAACGGGGTTGTCAGGAGTAAAAGGAGCAAGCATACTGGGAGCCACAAGGGATAAGGAGACGTGGATAACCATGATCGCCTACGTCCTGAAGGAACAGGGCACATAGAAGAAGAAGAAGAAGAAGAAGAAGAAGAAGAAGAAGAAGAAGAAGAAGAAGAAGAAGAAGAAGAAGAAGAAGGAACGTGGATACAGGCTCGGCGTGATATAATAATTTGATTTTAATATCCTCTCTCTCTCTCTCTCCCTCTTTCTCTCTCTCTCTCTCTCTCTATATATATATATATATACTACTGTCAGTAATTATAAGGCCACCCCAACGTTTTAGAAAATGATGTATTTCATATTATTTTTTTAGTATTTATTGCTAAATGAATAATTTTAATTGAAAATAGATGTGTTCTTTCGTTGATACTGCACAATGATATGTGAATCAAAAGAATTTATAAATATTTGATAATTACCTATATTGCAGTATCATCAATGAAAGAATGAAGAATATTTTGGGTGATTTGAACAAGTTCTACATTACTTCCTTGCCTTGTAAAATTCTGCAAAGTAATAATAAAAAAGAACCATTTTCTTTTCATTTAGAACTGTCTGCTTGGCAATAAATACTAAATATGTTATGAAATACATCATTTTTAAAATCTGGGTTGGCTTAATAATTATGGCCGGCAGTATATATGAAGGTGTGTGCTTGTTGTGCGTTAGTTGTGTGTATGTGTGTGTATGTATGTGTGTGTGAACCGTAACACAGGCAAGCGGGATATCCGTTGCTATATTTTAGCCACCGATCACCGTTGATAACAATGATTTGGTTTACCATAATTCAGTCCCCATTTCTAGACTCCACTGTCGGGAGCAATTTTAAGTCACACAGATTAAATACATTTCAATTCCCATGATAAAAAATTAACTGCATCATTGCTTCACATCCTTTGTGACATTAGGTGTCTAAAGCGACACTCTTCATTGTGATATAAAAACAACAAATAATTGCAATATACATTTATAAAAATCCTTATTTGAAAGCAATTTATGTTCACAGTCAAGTGTGTCAGAATATACAAATCTTCATCTGGTGTATTTTTTAATAATTTTACACCAAGCAAGGTGATATAGCCACTAGAATGCATGTAACTGTGTGTGAGCAAAATAAGAAAAAATAAAACAGTGAATATTGCACTTATATTTTAGCAGATCAAATTTGAATTGAACACAAGAAAAATGAAGACAGTTCCACAAGCAATCTATCCAAAAAAAAATAAATATTTTTTCAACAGAAATTATAATCAAAACTAATTATTTCAAATGTAAATTGGCGAAACCTGAAAGCTAACCTCCCACAATAAATAATAAGAATGAACGAATACGTAAAGCTCACGGCAGCATAAAAATTGAAAATATTTTAATGAAGTAATGAAAAAACTTAGTAATGAAAGGCATCCTATCAACGAAGACTTACAACATATCAATTACAAGTTATATCCATGTATCAAATATGTGTAATTATAAAATGAGGTAGATATCCAAGTTAAAACCATTTTCACGTGCATAAGTCTTGCTCTGTGTTAAGAAGTTCACTGACATTGGGTTATTTATAATTATTTTACGTTAAATATAAAATAGCATGACTGAACATATCCATTGATATTTTTATTATGAATGTGTCCTTTTATATATCATGGAAATTTTTTACTTGTTGATTTAATATTTTAAGTTTTTTTAAATTCCTTGATCGAAATCTATATTCATCAATTCCCGCAATACAAATAATCCTCGATCGAAAAATAAACGTAAATTAAATATAAAAAGTACATTTTGTTGAACTATCCATAGTCTGCCAAAGATAGACCGATATTTTACGAATAGAATCATCATAAAATCCCACTAAGTTAGATTGATTTTCTCGCAGATTCATATTTTCTTTTTTACAATTTATCTTAGTTTAATATCGACATATTTTATTTTCCCCTTTTCATTCCACTTGTTATTTCTTTTGCTGTACATTCACCAATAATAAAAATAACCACGTTTTGCACAAGCAGTGTAGCGATGTAAATATCGCCGACACTTTTTAGGGTTTCACTTTTAGAATGAGTAAATAAGTAATGTTTGAAAGGATTCGTGATTCTTTGAAATTCCTAGAATCCGTCCAAAAAATATATTACTAAAAAAAATGGCATCAATCTGTTTTACTTGAATATTTCTCTGATATCAATATATCTACTAGTGTTTGTACCATTTTTGGCAAGTTGTCATAGAGTGCCCAAGAAGTTCTCAACCCGACCAAGATGGTAATTATTGATCAGGTGTAAAAATGTGTAATTATTGAAAAAGTTGCTTCATTTACAAATTTTTCAGGCAGAGAAGTATGTAGTAACACACACACACACACACACACACATACACACACCCACACACACACACACACACACACATATATATATGTATGTATATATTAAATAAATAGTAAAATCTTGAGTTTTAGGTTATCTTCAGGGATTTGACTCACTGAATATTACTGTCATTTATGTATTAGAAATGTTTTTTCATGCCGATACATGTTCAGATATATGTTATCCAAACCAGACTGTGTTTTGTTATTAAATTTCTTTATATAATTATTGCCGTCGTTTCTGGATAGGCAGTTAGTTTATAAATTTAAGTTGAGAACCATTTACTTCTTCCCTGGATCGTTTAATTTTGAAGTTTTATAAAAATGTAAAAAGCGTTATTGTGTCGCGGTGATGGTAAATTTATAATATCATACTTGTATAAATAAAACTATATATGGTTCATTGACAGATATATATTTATCATCACATTTTTGTGTCTACACTTATCTACTTGGTTCGAATGTTAGCGAATATTCCTCGTTCATCTTTAATCTGAAATTATTTACTTAATAATCTTGTAAATATTTATGTTTGTATATTTTAGTGCATATAGGTGAAAAATGAACATCTGTTTTTAATTCTCTCTAAAGGAATAATTGTTTTGGGAGTGATATATATGAGTCGTACACACACATACATACATACATATATATATATATATATATATGTATATATATATATATATATATGTGTGTGTGTGTGTGTGTGTGTGTGTGTGTGTGTGTGTGTGTGTGTGTTTGTTTATATATACATATATATGTGTATATACATACGCATATATACATATATATATATATATATGTATATATATGTGTGGGTATGTTTGCGTATTATTTATTTAAAAATTATGAGAAAAATTGTTATAATATCAGTACAAAAGTAGCTATTTTCTTCGAAACTATTCGTTTATTCTCAAGTGATCCTGGTGATTTGAAGAGTTTTAAAAATATCAAAACTAGTAAAACACACTTAATCAGGGAGATATTGTTACATAGTCTTTGGTGACTATTCAAAATACGAGTAACTTCTAAAGTAGGAACAAGATAGCTGGCACTAAATGTAATTTATTTAGGCATTAATATTAATATTTGATTAAAATAAAAATTAGTAATATTAATTGATTATTAGTTATACATTTCAATAATGATTAAAATTTAATTTATAAATAATTATGTATTTTAATGTTAGAGACTTTAGCAAGTCATTAGAGCTTGATTATTTTAAAGTTATTCAATTAAAAATGGGAGAGAAAATAGACATACACAAATACACGCATATGGAAACATATACACACATACTCATATACAGAGAGATATATGCACATGCATATGCATACACAATATTTTAACTCTTGTTTTTTGTGACGTGTCAATTTATCAAACATTTTAAATCCAGGTTTGGAAAACGTCAGTAAAAGCTACATATTGAATAATTCTAAGACCAAATTCTTAAGATCACGAGCCAGAGAATTTTAGATATTGTCTAGACAAACTAGTTATATTCCACTGAATAGATAAATATAATGAAAAATATTTGCATACAAATTCAAAAAACAAAAACAGGTTACGTATGCAATTTAAAACTCAACAAAGCATCATGTAAAGAATAAGAACTCATATATTGAATAAATCTTTGACAAATATGGTCATGCATACACAGAGATAAATACAAGAAGTCTCATGCAAAAACACACGCACACATATACAAATTCACAAAGATGAATACACACACACACACACACACACACACACATATATATATATATATTTATATGTATAAACATATATATATATATATATATTTACATGTAAACATATAGAACAGTATATGCATTTGCATACACAAATATATACAAGCACAAATATATATGTACTAGCAGTATAGCCCGGCGTTGCTCGTATGTATTAAAAAGCTTTAAAACTAATTTCTGGTCCTGGAACTCACACTCTTTGGATG
Source organism: Ascarosepion bandense (assembly GCA_037127315.1). Classification (NCBI taxonomy): domain Eukaryota; kingdom Metazoa; phylum Mollusca; class Cephalopoda; order Sepiida; family Sepiidae; genus Ascarosepion; species Ascarosepion bandense. The sequence goes on from JBBBDQ010001046.1 coordinate 947,266, forward strand.
TTGGCACGAAAGATTAAAACGCAATAGTTGTTTTCAGTTAAAGCTAAACCGTAGACTGAAAGAAAAATGAATGAATGTAAGTCAAACATTGATTTCCTGGTATCGATATCAAATAAGCTTTTTCGGCTTAAACTGAATTTTGAAGGCTAAATAAGTCATCTGAGTAAATGTTAACATGGCTGAAACTAAGAACTGGAATTATACGTACTTAGAGCCAAACCCGAAGCAAAAACTAAAATAAAAGGGTTGCAAAAAGACAGACATTCAGGCAGATAAACGGACACACACACAAACATCTTGCTATATATATATATATATATATATATATATATATATAAAATCGATTTTCTGCACTATTGTAAGAACTGCAACCTTGAAACTTCTGAATATCGTCTGTTATGTCTTTGTCTATGAAAATATTTAATTTGATTAAAATCGGACCACTCTTTCTATAAACCGATTTTTTTGATTATCAATTTTTGATATTCATCGGGAGTACCTCGACACAAAACCAAGATGAGAACAGTCGCAGACTATTATAGTACAACTGTGTAAATTTTCAAGAAAATCGGTCCAACCGTTTCGGTATCTATACGTAAACGACACACACACACACACACACACACACACACACACACACACACACACACACACACACACAAGTATATATATATATATATATATATATATATATAAATATACATATATATATTATATATATATATTCAGAGACATACACACATTACAGGGACATACACACACACTACAGGGACATGCACACTTATGCACATAAATGCAGATTCATATAGATATAGACACACACATAAATATATATATATATACATATATATGCGCACATACACACACACACACACACACACACATAGAAAGAGAGAGAGAAAGAGAGAGAGAGAGACATACACATTTAAACAATATATCAATACGCTTCTTAATACATAAACCCTACTGCACACATACATACACAACGTTATACGTAGATAAACCAATACACCAAGTGTATATATATATATATATATATATATATATATATATATATATATATATATATTCAAATCAAAACGCAGGTATAAACCAACATAAAAAAGAAACAGTGAAACGCAGGTAATAAGAAATTCAGAAACCATGCATAAATAATATTTAATCTCTCATTGTTATTGAATATTAATATGACAATCTGGGTTATAATAAAAATTTGTTAAATATTAACCGAATGGTATATGCTAGATTATAAACTATTAAATATTAACAGCATAATCTATGTTAGATCCAATACATCATTATTACATATTTTGACAGTCAATGTTGAATTAATGCTAAGCAAATTTTAATATAATATATGCAAATTTTTATAACTAGCACATATTAATTCGGCTGTCTATGTTAAATAAAATGCGTAACAAATAAGTGTAAATAACAATTTACAACAGTGTCATTTATTTTGTTTTTTTAAATTATTTTTTCCATGTTGTCCATGCAACCATAGCTTAACTTAAGAGAATTATCATAAAATAATTTTCTAAAAAGATTTGATTTGGCAAAATGTGTATTGATATGCGTTAAGAATTTTTGTCCTAATTTAGTTTTAATCATGGTATTGTAATGGCTAATAAATCAGATGATCCTTCTAGATCATCTATTTATATTACAATAATTTCTTTAATCGTTTCACTACGAGCAAAACATTACCGCCATTGGTAAGCAGGAGACTTTATAAAAGAAGAGTAATGGCTTAATTATAGGAAGAGTGAAGAGAAAACCGAACCAATTATTAGAGGTGTCAGAAAAATTCCAAGAGTAGGATGGGAACACCAGTGTAAAGAGTTTTGCCAAGGAAAAGGCCAAAGGAAGATAACAAGATTCACGAGATGGTGGAGAGAGTACGAGAGAAGAACTGGAGTCAAGCGGACAAGTGATGGGAAATAACGTTGCATTTAAATTCTTGGAGATTGTAGCTGCCAGGGAAGCAAATATACGGAATGGACTTCCAAAGGCTAGAAGTGCAAGAAAAGAAGCTGATGGAATAAAAGTGGCGACTGTATTTAGTTGATTTCAAACTTGCCAATCTGTTTTCTCGAGTAAATTAATTTGTATAGGTCATCAGTGTGCTAAGATCGTTGGAGCAGAGGTCATGAAAATATTTATAGAATAGATAGAAGGAAGCCACATGTCGCCGGTGAGAATGTGGCTAGTGTCGAGCTGCCAGGTCTGGAGCGATCATGTAACAGATTCTCATTTTGAGGAGCGCCCGACCAGACATGACAAGAGTATTCAGTGCATAGTCGGATGTTTGATTTATATGATGGACTCAGACGGGAAAAACTTCGTTATTCGGCACAGTGACCAAGCTTCCTACATGTCAATTTAGGTTTTGATTCAATATAATGCTTTCGCATGAGGTCGGAAAAGTGTAGCGGGGTTATGTTTGTCCGCCTCGCCAGATTTCGTACTGAGGCAGAAGTAATTGGTAATACCATCAGAGTTGATGCCTAGTTGGGATTTGATCACGTCAGGGAGGTCGTTATTGAAGATCTGAAAAAGCGCCGAGCCTAGGATATAGCCCTGGAAGACACAAGCGTTCGTGTGGTTGGGTGTGGAGTCATGCCCGTTCAACACGACCTTCATTATGTGGTTAGATAGGAAAGATTGGATCAGATTAAGCAAGTGATACAATAAATATTCAGCTTGCGCAGAAGTCCAGCGTGCCAAACCCTATCAAAAACTTTCGAGAGAGCCAGAGCAACAGCTCGAGCCTCGCTGGACAATCTAATGAGATTGGAGATTTTGATATTAGTCTCTTTCTAACCGCTTTTCAGAGGGTAGAATTATAAAATTCGCTGTGTGCAACAAACATTGCTTTGCTACAAGTGTAATGGCTAATTTTCAATTTAAAAATGTATACGATTAATGAATGACGGGGCGTACATATTAGGATGTATATATATATTGGGTTATAATTAGCCTTGATAAAAGGTTGAAATACTTATTGTTAATGACCGAAGTAACATCCAAAATTCTAATTGGTTAATGTTGGCAGCTATTTTGTCTTTAATATTTATATATGTTAGCATTCGGTGTATCGTTTTTCAAATAAGGTCTATTTAATTTTTGTAGAAATTCGATTATCAATAAAATAACATCTCTACAAAAACCAATACTATCCGTATCAACACAATCACAGGCAGGTAAATTATAAAGAATAAATAATCCCAGGAGATTCTAGTTTTCAGTAGAATCCAAAGAACCTATTGAAATATCAAAGTATTTATTTGAGGTCTTTTTATTCCATTCTTCTTCGCTGGAGATCAGAACATAATTTCTGCGTTTTAAAATAATATTTGCAATTTAAAATAATATTCAGTTAAATGTCCAAAATGTTAGGATATTTCTTGGCGGTAGTCAGTTATGTTCAATTATATAAAGGTGCAAATATTTTTACTCTATATACCTTTGAAGCAGTTAATAACATCTGCTGTATTAATCCATTGATAAGATCCGAGGGTGCTGATAATATACCTTATAGTTTTTCCTGTAATAGTTATACTGATTCTTCTAATCCGTCGTGTATAACAAAGAAATTGGTAGTTTTATTAGATTTAACATACATTTAACGGACAAATTAACACGTTGCTGAAAACAACTTAATAACTTGTGTATATATATATATATATATATACATGTGAATATATGTGCCTGTACATAACTGTATAATAGTGTATCTATATATGTGAGTATGTGTTTGTCTGTACATGGATGTATTTGTGTATTTGTGCTTTTGTCTTTATCATATATCTGCCCATTTCTTATTTGAATAACATTCCAATAATCAACATCAAAACATTGGAAAACTTAGAATTTGAATTTCGCAGTCTCTAAGATCACTATATATTGATTGGTTTTTAAAATAAATTTTAATTTTAATTGTAAATTGAAACTAACTGTCAATTAGTAATACTGTTTTATTTTAATTAAATAATAAGATTACTGCCCCAATAAATTATTTTTTGAATCAGTTCTTATGTTCCTAAAATTAGAAATTACTTGTATTTTGAGGCTCACCACAGATTGTGTAACAACCTCTTCTTGTTTGAGGTGGTTTGATAGTTTTGAACCTCAATGAAATTTAAATCATCAGCATTACTTGATTATTCCCGAACAGTGTCGATAAAATAGCTATTTTCGTCGTGATTTTATAAAATATTTATGTTATAAATTCTAAAAAAAATATTATTTGCTCTATTTTTGTATTAGCACATTTTTAAGTATTACGATTTTTGGATAAAAAAAATTTAATACAGACATGCCTACCTTATACTTGGATATATATATATATATATATATATATATATATATATATATATATATATGTATAGGCTTGGTAAGCATGGATAAAATTTCAGTACCCAATAAAAAGAATATTTTAAAAGTGCGAACAATCATATAAGAATGTATATTGTACATATATATATATATATATATATATAGAGAGAGAGAGAGAGAGAGAGAGAAATTAGAGCAAATAATAATTGTTTAAAATTTATATAAGTATGTTAAACATCACTATAAATCAGCTATTTTGCTTCAATATTTCTTGTCTCTTGTTAAATTATGATGTTGTTTGCGAGATAAATATTTAAAAAGTTCAAAAGTAACCCAACCCCCTCAGTTGACGAGACATTTTCATATAATCGGTGATGATGAATCAGAATATAAATAAATGTTAATTTGAAAAACCAGACAACATAACATTAAAGCAATTTATTATGTCTTTCCAATGTGCAAAACAAAATCACGAGCGTTATCATTACTATCAAATTGTTGACAACATTTTTTCATTAATAACCTTTAAAACCTTGCAGATTTGCTAAATGAAACGAAGGCTATATAGTTTGCATGAAAGAAGATTAAGTGAGATGAGATGAGATTTGATTTCAACGAGATGTATTACAATTTCTATCATTTCTTCATTAAAACAAAGGTTTTAACATGTTTCATACTTGATGAATGCGCCGGTTTTAGTAGTTTCTTTTAAAGAACACAAACCTGAATATTCATTTCTCAGCCTAAGTGACTTCGCAATATTAAAAGATCTTCAGCAAACTTCTTCACAGTTCAGTGATAACTTGCTAAAATTTTTCTAATATAAAATTACTTTCCCAAATTTCCAATGTATATAAACATTTAATTCATCGGTAATTTAAAATATGTAAGTAATTTTCGGCTTCTCAGTTCTTGGAGGTATCTATTTACAAAATTTCTTACTAAATCTTTCCCAGATATCTATAGAATAACGGAGAGCAAGAGTTGATATGAACAAATTGTTAATAGTAAGAGTGTACCACCGTCGTTTGACATCATATGCATATCTAGTTTTCGGTAATATGATATCTCAGTATTTTTTGTTGTTTTCATTTCAGTAATATGCATAGGACAAACTTCTTTATCAATGCGACATTTTTGAACACGGTTCTGAACCTCACCGCCTCAAAATATGCCATAATCGAAGAGAACTTCGTGTTGAGAGTGACAAAATAAGAGGAAGGTTATTCTATTATATTGTTTTTTAATCATTTCATACAAAGCCAGAAGATAACCTCATTAGGAAGTAGGAGAGTGCAGGTGGTGAAAGAGAATGGGAAGATATTTTGAGAAGTCACCAACAGGACAAAAGTGAACAGGGTTCTGGAAGACAGAAGATAGCGATTAATGTTACAGTCCTTTTCTTGATTAGTCTATGCGGCATCGAAGCGAGAAAATGGATGGGTGTTAAAGAGGCTACAAATGCGAGAAAAGTAACTGTAAATAGATAAGATGCTATAGATTTCGACGCACAAACTTTTATGTCTAGTTGCCAATATAGTATCATACTGAAATTCAGGCAGTTGAGGATCAAAGGAAAAGTTACTCGGAAAACTTCTCATGAAAATATATGTAGAAAAGTCAGAAGGAAGCTACATAATCTCAGTGAGAATCTGAGGTCGAAATGGCAGGTCAGGAACGATTATATAACAGACACTTCTTTGAACGATGTATAGAATCTCGAGATATATAGTAGTAACACCTGGTCAGATAAGAGATGAGTATTCATTCCCCGATGCACGAATTAATGCCAGATTTATAAATGTTCAAGATGAATTCTGACGAGGAAAACTGTTTGTTTGGACACAGTGAGACAACTTCCAAGAATTATACCTATCAATTGGATCAATATAACTATTCCATGCTTTTGGAAAATTTAAAAGACCTTGTCTAGATCAACAATATTCTAAGAAAAATGTTACATTAAAAATTGTACAAAGCTGTTATGTTGCTTATTCCCATCGGTGGAAAGAAATCGTTTGTCTTAGACAAATGGAAAACACTGTTTTGTCTGTTTAGAATCGATCCTAAAAAAGTATGCATTTATTAAAATTTGGCATGGAGTACTTATCATAAGTATCCATCGAGAATTAATTCATCCCATTGTGAAAATTTAAGCGAAACCTAGACATCGAAAGTGGGACGAAAATGTGAGACGTAGAAAATATGCAAATATATTAATGGTGATGCTGTTTTGCGTTTACAGCTTTTTTTGTCATGGCAAGCATTTCAAAAATGCCGATCTAAAAGTGTCGCATGATTTCCCGTGCGTTTCACTACATTTGAAAAGGCACGCCTTTTCAGCCAAAAAGAAGAATCTCATTTTATTTTGGCATTAGCCTTGTTTATGCATATAATTTCTTAAGTTATGAATCTATTTTCCTAAATCGGAAAATGATCTCTCTTCGGGGCCAATATCCAATTATAGTGTGCAAGTCAACCGGGAAAATAGTTTCCGTTGTTTTTGGTTTTAATTTTTCCAATGGAGGACGGGGACTGCTGACAAAATTTAAACTGAAGAAAGTATTTCCCATAACGAGAATATGATTTTGTATAACTTATTGTTTTTTTTTTAACTGACAATCTTGCCTCAAACTATTTGCAACGAATTACAAATAAAGGCAAATAAACCAAGGAAGCGGATAAAATATTTAATGACAACAACATAAAATTTTCACGTGCATGGAAATATATATAGGCACACACAAACACAAATATATACATAATTGATACATGAGTTTGATTTAAGACATAGAGGTCCCACTGACACAACTTTTATCGAAAATCAGAGCACGATAATTCGTTCATTATTGTCATTTCATTTAACTACAATGGCTTTAAGTAAGTTCATGAAATTATATGTTTGCAGTTAGGCATATTTCAAAAAATGATTAATACTTCCTTTTTCACTGCCTAATTAATATTTCGCCCACTCAAATTAATCTTTCGTTCATTTAAATTCATCTTCCGACCACTCCACCCAGTCAAATTAATCTTCCACCCAGTTGCATGATTGAATTAACATTGTTTATAACTGTGTTGATTTTGAATTTTGAATATATATTACATAGTATTAACATTTTATTATATTATTGTGGTTATAATCACATAATATTGCAGTTTATGCGTTGTGGTTCATTGGATATCGGCTTCGAAATAGTAATCGTGGAGACGAGTTCTAATTCCAGTTAAATTCATTGCTCTTCCCTCTAGTTATGGGTTAAATAACAGGACAATTGGTTTCTATATCCTTGGCTTACAACCAGTCTTCTGCAGAAAGTAATGCGGAATCATCATCTTCCCATTCAGTCATGTCACTTTCGAGACATGAATGCCAAAGCGTGTATCACGTATGGCACTTAACTGACTGACTGACAATGGAGGCGAATACAATCATGAAGGGGTCATTATAATATGCTTGACCCCCTATATTAGCGTGCTCAATCCCATCAGCTATCGTGTTCATCCGTGGAGGCGTATATAAAAAGAGCCTACGTCTCAACATTCGAGCAGATGATGCAGCAAGGATCTGAGGAGGTTCGTAAGTGGAGTACAAACTTAGATATTGATGATGTATTACTGATGGCTATCACGCCCAAGTACCTTGCGTGATACAACCATGTGGGGTGGTATTACTAGGTTTGCCTCTCAAGTGAGGATCTTCCAGTGTAACTATCTCATGGTTTGTAAATTTATTATTGTTTTTAGAATAAATTTAGAATGATCCGATTATTTAATTAGTTTGACTAGTTGGAAGATTATTTTGAGTGGTCGAAAGATTAATTTGAATGCGTGGAAGATTAAATTGTGTGGTCGGAAGAGTAATTTGAGTCGTTGGAAGATTAATTTGAGTGGTCGAAAGATTAATTTGAGTGGTCGAAAGATTAATTTGAGTGGTCGAAAGATTAATTTGAGTGGTCGAAAGATTAATTTGAGTGGTCGAAAGATTAATTTGAATGCGTGGAAGATTAAATTGTGTGGTCGGAAGAGTAATTTGAGTGGTTGGAAGATTAATTTGAGTGGTCGAAAGATTAATTTGAGTGGTCGAAAGATTAATTTGAGTGGTCGAAAGATTAATTTGAGTGGTCGAAAGATTAATTTGAGTGGTCGAAAGATTAATTTGAATGCGTGGAAGATTAAATTGTGTGGTCGGAAGAGTAATTTGAGTGGTTGGAAGATTAATTTCAGAAGGAAAAATGCAGGAAACAGCAACGTTATTTTTAAGCAATTGTATCTTAGCACTTTCTGTAGACAGTACATTACCTATTACAACCTGAAAGGCATGCCATCAGAATCGAACCTATATATTTTAAAGTGTAATATGGTAATGAAAGAAACATTTTACTTATTTTAACGTTATTCCGGAAGATTTTATGCAGATTTACTCAGATATGGTAAAATACTTTGAATTAAAACGAACTCGAAAATAATTCCTACTAATGGATATACAGTATTATTATATTCATTCTAAAACATCTTTCATAATAAAGTTAAATATACGTAAGTTCTTACTATTATTTACTTATTCTAATTTTCTTTTGTTTTTTATCGTAAATAAGCAAGCTATAAATTTAACAGTTTTTGAAGTAGATAGAAGAAAGCAAAAAAATTCAAACGAATACTTATTATGCTATTATTTATATAAAATACTTTTTTATTTTCTTCCTACAATACTCCGTCCATATTTTTCCGGACTTTTTCCAACATTTTTCGTCGCTGGTGTGCGCAAATGTTGTTGAGTAATGTTCTTGCAGATAGTCGCTAAACCACAGTAAAAATAAAAACAGATTAAAATATGCAAGTGAAATGATTATATGTGCTTTTATATACTTCCAGTCATAATATATGTACATAATTAATTCAACGTACCCCAATACACAAAAAATTGAAAGGCACAGAGGTACAGAGAATACTGAATTTAATGCTTGAATTTAATGCTAAATAAGTTTTATATCCATTGCTTTTATACAGTCGTTTCGAGCAAACTAAAATCCCCCCACAACAAAAGCAAACATTGAACGACATTCATGCATGATCTTTCAGTTATGTCAATTTTTATTTTTCAAAATTTTACATCTGTTAGCATTTTGTGTATTTAAAAATCAGCTGAATCGTTGATAGATGTTGGTAAATATTAGCAACATCTGTGTTTTTTATTTTCATTTTCCACATTCTAAGATCAACTCAAAGGTGTTTTCTTACATTCTGTGATGATTAGGAGTAAGAATTTATTCAAATACATTACACAGTACTAGAAATTACTATATTCATTTCAAGAAACGGTTTCTTCTAAAAGAAAATGATTAAAAGTATAGTTTAATCCCGTATTAAATCTAACAATGTTAACTGTTCATATTTAATGGGAGATTTTCTTTAATGAAGAAAAAGTGTTCTAACATTATGGGGAACCAAATGGTTCCTAAAATATATCGAGGCTGCATGTTATTTTTTATGACTGTTTTGGAAACAATTATTTGGTTTATTATGAAGAGGGACATTATGTTAACTAAAGTAGCTTAAATGTAGCTGAAACACCATTTCATATGCCAGTTATTCCCGTATAGGGTGTATAGTTCCGATGCTGGCCGAAGGAAATTGGTAATGACTGAATGAAAATCCTAACTGCGTTGGGCTAAGGCTTTAGACTAAAGCGTAAGGTATAATGTTTTCTGTCAGTATAATCGATAATATGCATCTTTGCCCATTGAATGTATTTAATATAATTCATTAAAATTTCTTTTGCCTATTTAAAGTTCTTCAACTGGATAAATATCTTGAAGGTACAAAGTAATTTTATTCAAAACAAGCTAGCTATTTTAAATAATAGGTTTCGCTTTGAAATAAGTTTTTAAAACGCCATAAATCATTATTTTCTTAACAAAGCAAATCAAAAAATATAGTGCATTATCAAGTCGTTTGCTGATGCAGATGAAAGCATTTTATAACGCAGACAAAATCAGGGAAAATGTTAACTTATTGACGATATTACTATTGAAGATCTAAATTTAATTTCTCTAAGCAGCACCAGGGTTTATGATATAAAACATAAGTAATACTATAATAGTAAATATATCTTCTTCTTTGTGGTTGCAGCCATTTTACATAAATTCTTTTATGTCATTTGTTTGAAATTATTATTGTTTGATTTATTATTGGGTTTGGTTTTGTTCTACATACAAAACGTTAACTGAATTTCGAGTTTAACTCGTAAAGAATGAAATGTTTTAAACATTATACACAATAATATATCACTGTATTTAATTCATGCGTCAAGGTAATTGGACAAATATTTCGTAATCTCCCAATAACAACATTTATATATATTGGCATTTTAGTTATATATGATATTTTAATCAACTGCAGTTGTAACATACTCTACATAGACATTTAAAGTTTCAGAATTTGTCTAGTCACTAATCTAACAAAATAATCTCCCCGACAATCTTTATGAGAGTGAATGTTTGACTATCTCATCACAAATATAGAATAAAATTGGGGAGATAGATATGCAGTTCTGAAGGCTGATGATGAATATACTATGATTCGAACAAGTGAGCAACGGCGCTTTAATAAAACTGGAAAAAATATGACACTTATAAATTAGTAGAAAAAAGAAACAATTTAAACTATTGGGGTACATAATGAAGAGTTGTGGATAGGAAATATTTATATTTACAAGATATATACAAGATATATACATGTATACGTTGGGATCACCCCTTTTTACATATAAGAATAGACTCGCCTGATGTGTACATATAATCTTGCGTATACAAAGAACAGCAGTATTAGTTGTTGTAAAAAGTAGATGTACAGTCGCTTAGTTGGTCAATAGGTTGGTGCATAGTAAGTTGGAATTGTTCTATATATAGACTTATTACCCGAACATATTTTTCACTACAAGACTGTATATATTGATTCTACTAATTGTCTTCCTAGTATTCCTGAATTGACTAATCCGTGTTCCAGTTTGTATATTTTTGTTCAATATAACATACATTTTCTATCTCCATAGCTACTTTTGTTATTAATTATTTTTTCTGGTTTCTCAACCGGGATCCACAGCAGTATATGTTATATATATATAATCCGTTTTGTCTTGCTGAATGGCCCAATTCATTTTATAAGCCAAATAACATTTCTTAAATAATTATGTTGTTTCGTTTTAATTTTTATTACAATTAATAACCACATACATAAAAAATATTTACGTATAATGATTCCTAACATTGTTGGCATTTAAAATGATTAGTGGTTTTTACGAAGATCATATATATATAAATATCTTTTGATTTTGAAACATGAAATTTTCATTAGAAATTTTTTCTATAATTTCTTTTTAATTTCAAATGAATAAAAATTAAATGAACTCAATGCAGCGACATGTGAGACTGACAATATCATCGGAGGTAATTTGTACTAAGACTTTACTTTTTAATATGAGAATGTTTTCTAAAATATATCTCTTTCACATTTTCCAAGGTATATGCTCGTAGAAAACGTAACTGAAATAACTACTACAAAAGATTACCACCCGGTGGTTAGTCATATATGCGGCACATTGCTCTAAAATGTTGCCAATGCATGATTTATACCAAATTCAAATTCTATATGCATTATGTTCACTTATACATGGGTGGGGATTAACCAGTTGATCTTCTCCATCTCATTATATAGATATTCAACTGTCCTTAATTTACCATTCACGAAACGATTCGTTTCTCCTGAACGATAAAACAAGTAATATAGAGCATGAGATGAATTATAATATAATCAAGTATATGTTTATTATGAGATTTGTAGAATGCTGGAAACAGAATCGCATTAATATTTTCTTGCATTATGTTCAGAATAGTCTATATTAAATCTTCAATTGTTTTTGCAAAGTTACTAGTAAACTAGTATATCGGTCACGTATGTATCACAATTTTGATGTAACTTATCATTAGGTCTGAAATAAAAGTTAAATAAGAATAATATCACGTATTACGTCTTAGATTAGCACGTATTCGAATCTGTTTCAGTCTAGGCTAAGTAGAAACGTGATGCACACTTATGCGATATTCGGTAAACAAAGAAATGATATTTTTATTCATTAAAGTATACGAATAGGTGAACCGATTTACCCGTGAAAATGAAATAATTATTACATTCTAGTGAGGTGTATTGTTTTTATCGCGGTGTTCTTGCAGTTATAGAATTTGTAATTGTTTGCGTTCAGTCTCACAGGTGAGTGTTTGTATAACCGTTTTTAATAGAACAAAAGTAAAGTCTAAAAATATCTTCCAATTGTATCCAAACAATAATTTGTTGAATGAAGTCTGATTAAATGCATTTTGTGAACAAGAATCTTAAGCCTTGATTACATAATCAACTTTAACATGATTTTTTATGCTCGTTTCTAAATTGACTGCCTATAATTGATAGACAAGATATAACACATCACTCACCATGTCCCAGGCCTGACATATAGATGGCGCCACTAATTAAAATTATGTGCAATATTTATAGAGTACTAACCTTAAAATAGCAGGTGAAAAAATTTGGGCCCAATCGGAATATTAGTTTACAAATCACAGTTATTAAGTTAAATTATTACTGCAAATTTTCAAACCAATGGAAAAATCTGAATTCCGTGTGTTCATAACGAATTGCTTTCTGATGGGTAAATATTGTTAAAAAAATAAATGGCATGTTAAGTGTTATTCGGATTCTACTCGGTCGGAAATAACAGTTAAGAGAGACACAAATTTTGCTGAAAGCTCAGATTGCCCTAAATTGTCAGTTATCATGCAAAACACCAAACATATACACAAACTCTTTTGACTGATCCTAAGTAAAAATTGCGTGAGATAGCACAGAATGTAAGCATATTAGAAGACAGTGTATTTACTATTTTCATGAACAATTGTCAATGAGAATGCTGTCTTGAAAGTGGGTGTCGCGTTTGCTCGCAGTCGATCAAAAACAACAACGCGTCAACGAATCATAACGTTGTTTACAAATGATTCAAGGTAACAAAAGAAATTCTGCGTAAATATTTGACAACGGATAAAACATTGATCCACCACTTCACTCTGCAGTCAAATTACCAGTCAGCTCAGTGGATAGCAGCATGTGAAACCGTCCAAAGAGAACAAAGACACAAACATCAGCTTTAGCCTCTGTATTTTGGGATGAGCAAAGTATTTTTTCATCGATTAAATTGAGAAAAAAGAACTATCGATAATGAATTATATATAGCATTATTGGTGCGTTTGACAGACTATATCCCCAAAAGAACGGCCACAAATAAAGAAGGAAAAGTGATCTTTAACCAAGACAATTCAATGTGTCACAATCGACCTCAAACTACATGAATTGCACTTAGAATTGCTTCCGCATCCACCCTATTCTCTAGATAAGGCCCATAGCAACTATAAACCCGTTTTCAGACGTCAGAAGAATCTTCAAGGAAAAGAGATTTATTTCCAATGAAGACATGATATTTAAACTGAGATGAAATTTGAGGACAATGATAAATCGTTCTACCAAAAAGAGAGTGAATAGTTAGAAAAGCGTAGAAATTAGAGTATTACCCTAGAAGGAGACTATGTTGATAAATATAATCGAATTTTGACTAAAAGTTGTTGTTTTATTAGTTACATCCGGCAATTATTGAGTTATATATTATTGTAACGTTTTTCATTATTTACATTGTTCACACTGTTGTCCTAATCAATGTTGACATATTCACGATGTTTCGGAGATTGTGATTTCGAATCGAAATCTTTATTATATCTACGGAATTGTTCTAGTTCCACGACCCATCTATCATATTGGCTGTAGACATTGTGTCATTAATATTAAATTCTTATAGCTACAATCATCAAGGTTTGCTAAAAAATTCTAATTGATCGCTACAGCTAGTTTACCATTTATGTATCTACTGTCAACAGACGAAGAATGAAATCAAATTCCTAATCAACAGTGTTTTCAACTGGTGCATCCTGAAAGGTAGCCAGCTATGCCCCACATTAAAAGAAAGTTCATTTATTATATTTCAGTCAGTTAAGTGTTCTACGGGATGCACACTTGGGCGATCGTTTTGCTTTCGACCCATGACTTACAAGGCAGAATCTTTTACCGCAGTAGTATGAATTCTCTCTGTGGTAGACTGGTTGCCAACCATTATTATAGAACGCAATATGTCCTGATATTTAACCTATAGGTGGAGGGAGAAGAGATGGATTAATGTAATTCCAAACGGTATTTGTACGTAAGTGAATGAAACGAATTCAACCGGAAGTCAAATTCGGCTATCCGATTTCTCATTCCGAGCCGATAAACTTTACACAGCAGGGCATTTATTTAAAAAAATGTAGACTCCAAACACATGATTCCATTTTAGAATCGATGCACCGTTAATCTTCTTTCCAGATTAAATTTCCCTTTAAATTTGAAGGTGTCCTAGAATTTTTATTATTATACAACTGCCTCCTGCAATAATATATATATATATATATATATGTGTGTGTGTGTGTGTGTGTGTTTGTGTGTGAATACCATAGCTTATAGGTGCATCACCCAAAATCTTTAAGATTATAACAGCCCATCTCCCTCGTAACCTAGCCCAGATGTCTTAGTAGTAGAAACAACTTTATTTTCTTTTGAAAAAGAATGTTGAGCATAGAATGGGCCGAAAATATGGGCAACGATGCGGTTTTTGAAAGAATGCAAACGAAAAGGACACTAATGCTAAACATCAGGAAATGACTGTTGAAGTCTCTTGCACGTGAAATAAAGACGAATGGATTAGAGAATCTGATACTCACAGGTCAGAGAGGGGAAAGAGAGACATAGGAAAGCAACGTATAACATACTTGAGTAAAGTGCTGGGTTTTGGTTGGTATCAGAGAAAGCATGTTAAGATTTACAAAAAAAATGGGGTGATGTTGAATGCCATAATTGCATACGTCTTGTAGAGTCACGCGGCATAGAATAGCAAGAGAGTGTAGGAGGAAGTGGAGGCTAACACTAACCTCGTAATATTCAAACTTCATGGAACAGACGGATAGTTTTTCTGGGAAGGTTGTCCCTTGTCTTGAATGTGTATTGAGATTATCTCCTCAGATTTTAAGTTAAACTCATATATCCGATCATATACTAAACATGTAGGAAAAATGATACCTTCATTGTTCTGAACTAATAGTAACTGTTATCTCTCGGTATACATATTATTACAGTAGCCAGACCAAATGAAAAATGTCCAGCTATTACTTGCCTGTCTTAATAAAATTCAAAAGTGTCTAATCGGACTTGTAGCTAATAATGTATTTTCTATCCTACAACGAGACGTTGCTCTAACGCTATTTCCATAGCATGTGTCCTGACGAACTCCATTACTTCATCCCACTTGTACTGAACTTTACAACTGGCATCCATATTGCAACATAATACTACTGAATTTCTTCCTCATTTCATTTGAATTCTATGAGTAAGAATTAAGTGCCACTCGTAAATCTTCCCAAAAACGAATTCTTTCGGGAATACTCTCCCTACACAGTGTTTTCTCAATCGCTTCTATACTGACATCTTCAAATGTAACGTTAACAGTATTGGATTCTGTATAACCATATGAGCTTCATTTCTTCCTTTTACTTACGCTCAGGGTACATTACACTATAACCCTTTATATTTTACTTAGTGAACAATTCTATAAATAATATATACACAACAGGATTTGTAGCGCAGGAAATACATTTAAATTATTGTTATATTCTGCTGTGATATATGGCTTGCTATATTAGTTATAAGAATTAAAAATAGTAGTAATTAGATAAAGATTTCTCAGACAGAATTGTCCCATTAGATGTATTTTGGCCTATATTCATTCATAATATTTCTAATGTTACATGAAAAGTTGAGCAAAGTATTGTAGATTATAAAATATCGGTTGAGCTAAATACCAGATCTGTCATGATGAAATAATCTCATTAAATTTTTATCCTCTATAAAGTGATATTTCGATAATGTTATCTCACTACTTTAAAAAAAAATTATCTCAGGCTTGCAATTATTTACTTCACAAATTTCAAACATACGAATATTCCCGAAGGCACCCTTAATTAAACAAACACGTTGATTTTGATTTTAAAATTTTCCAACAATGTTTGTTACAAAATATTAGACATTGTCAACTGTAATTTAAATGATCTCTTAAATCGTAGATAAAATCTTGTATGTTAAGCATGTATTACTATTTCCTCTGTTTTGCTAATTGTTTATCTAATAAAGGCACATGATCCATTTAACATAGAGTATTGCTAATTTTGATTTTTGCATGTAAGAGGTGAAGGTAAGAAATGACTGTTAAGATGAAAAGCAAGAAAGATAATGGTAATATCTTTAATTATGAGGTTAAGAAATTTCCGGGAAGCATCATCTCGGGAGTTTGTTTCACGTAGAAGCGATTGTTTGCAAGAAGCTTTTCGAATTTAACTTCATTATCAGTAAAGGAATAAGAAGGGAATATGTATTATTCTGGGCTGGTGAAACTGAAGAATATAAGCCGTCAGAACATTAGCCATAGCACAAGTGACCGGTTGACGAGAGGCTGATAACACTTTGTTTGTTGGAAAGAGGATGCCCATCATCCAAAAGTTTACAAGACCATTCCCAAGTATATCATGAAAGGTAAATATAAACAGAGTAACTCCAGCCCAGATATACCAGCAATACACAATTATTGCTCGGATCTGGTCCTTCTAGAGATCGAGCAGAACAGAAATTTAATCGTATTTATTGAAGCGGCACAAGGAACAGATTATATTTTCATTATGTTTAGCAATGGTGATTATATAAGAGATGTGATAATATTTTGAGTTCTTATAGGTTTTCAACACAGTAAACCTTTAAAGATAAATTGATCATCACTGATAAACTATTGTATACTTTTCACTATTATTTTAAAGAGAACAAAAAATGAAGACAAATATTTTAAAGTGATGAAAATAATTATAAAATGCACTAAGATTTGAAATAAAATCTTTGTATTTAGATTGAAAAATTGCTAACCTCTTAAATCTGATTACTGACAAAAGCTGAAGATGTCTGCCTCTTTTCAATGAATAGATAATAGTCATTCCATCTCCGTTGGTTCCATTTTCTAAGTGAAAGTGGCCTCTTATCTCCTGCATTTAAATAATAAGTGAACATAAACTAGACAGATATTATATTTGGTTCTTTGGTCCGGATGAAGCTAATTATTTTAATAACATTGAAGTCATTAGGAAAATACGTCTCCGTGAATGTCAATGTAGGCGACTAAACGTCACGTGGATATGTCATATAAATTAATTTGATGATTATACCTACCTGTATAATGGATAGTGTGAATCTCATCGGATCAAGTTCCTCTGTTATTTCTCAAGAGATTGATATTTCGAAATTGATTAACTATGAATACTTTTAAGAGTTGTAGAACGAAAACTTTTTGAAACTAGAATATAAACTGAACTTTGATTAAAATAGGGTTATCTGTTTTAGTTTTCATATACGAAGAGGAAACAATATACATATGTTGTGTATTTGAAATAGCATACAGTTCCAAAAATGATATCGTAAGTTAAATGAAAACATACATATGATGGTAGAACAATAAGTCAACATGTATTACATAGTGAACTTTCTTTTTTATCTACCCTGTAGTATGGATGGTAGATTACAGGGTTAAATATTTAAATATCTACGTGTTGCTTCAGTGGATTTTGTAGGAAATTGGATTTTACGTGGTGCAGTTGATAGTCCAACTGATAGTCCAAAGATGTCTTTGCGTTTTCATTAAGTATTATTTATTTCTATAAAAACTGTTTGCCAAAAAGAAAATATAGAGTTCAATTTGGGAACAGGATAAATCAACTGATTAGTTTATTTCCAAGTGTATGGTTTTGAGGTTATCTACTGGAATTTGAACACGAGATATCAGTCCAAACTCGCCTTCCATTACCCACTAAGTTAGATGCACATTTCTAACTATTTTTCACTGCTCTAATTACTCATTTTATTTAACTTTAGTTTAACGTGAATTTGTTTTATTACTGTACATGTGATGTGTGTTGTGGCGCAAAACGAGAAATCGGGGAGCCGAGTAAAAATTAGAGTTGAATTACTTGCATTAACTTAAGCGCAAATACCTTGGAAAAGGTATTAATTCGTCTCTTCTCTCCAGTTATGAGTTAAATAACAGGGCAGATTGGGTAATATAGCCTTGGCCGGCAACAGGTCTACCGAAGAAAATAATGGAAAGCTACTGCGAGATAATCATCTTTCATGCCACTTTCGAGCCATGATCGCCCCAGCGTCTATTATGTATGGCACTTAACTGACTGACTGTAGACGAATAAAAAAGCGAAATATTCCCCGAAAATATAATCAGATATGATAGATTATAGGCTCTTTTAATATTATGTAGAAACAATTATGGTTTTGCATAGAGTGTAAATGGAACACTTCTAAATATGATAGTTATGGATAATAATTCACATTAGGAATAAATTACCATCACTAAAGAATAATCATCTGATTTTATGTGTAAAAGAAAATCAAAGACCGTTTCCATTTTTTCGATAAATAACTGCTTTTATTTATATTAGCTTTAGATTTATGTGTTGTTTTTTCTGTTAGTTCTTTCTTTTAGAATATATTAAATTTATTAGTTCATATGATCTAAGTTTTTCAATATATATATTTTCATGGAGCAACAGAGAGTTCCTTTTTAGATCTGAGAAATATCTCGATTTTCCATCAATATATACTAAAGTTTGTAAAATAACCGAGCCGTAAATATTCAGCAATATTATTAACTGAAATAAACTTTACACAAATGCTAATTACTTTTATCACAATATAATTCTTTTTATAAAAATTAAATCCATTTGTGCATTTAGCCAAAAGAAAAAATAGCTTCATTATAGAGGTGATGAATGCGGGTGATGAGCAATGTATACCCCACTTTACACTAGAGATGATTTTGATAATATAACCAGGATGCATTGATCGATGCATCCTGGTTATAGTTACTGTTTCAGATCCAATCAAAGAAACGAACGTCTGCTGTAGTATGGTGTACAGAGCGTGAAGTTCTTATCAATGATTCAGAAAGTTATTTTAAACTATTGAACAGAATGAGGGGATGAATTTCATCAAAATGAACCTGTATGTTTGTGTAAGGGTTTAATCCAGCACCAATCTCACATACTGGTAGATATCAGATACAGCAATTATTTTTTCTGCAAAAATTAATCTCATCCCCTAATACTGATTAGAATTTCTTTTGCTGACGGAAATAGTAAGTTGTATTCAGCTATCATTTCATTAATTTATCATAGTTTCCTTGGTTGTTACAACCGAACTTGCACATACATTGTTCTTAAATGCTATCAGATTCAATAATTTGTTTACAGTCATGATATACACTAGAACATTTACTTAGTGAGAAAATATAAAATTGACAAGAGTACCTTATAATCTATCAGCCAACTTATCAGACTTTCTCCATATCTATCACTCACTGAATCACTCTCTCTCGCTCTCACTCTCCCTCTCTCTCACTCTCTCTCTTTCTCTGTTCACATATCTATCTATCTCGAGCATCTGATATCAATCTATCTATCTATCTATCTATCTATCTATCTATCTATCTATCTATCTATCTATCTATCTATCTATCTAGTCATCCTAAAGTCTGATTACATTCGAAATCTCATGAAGTATAGTTTTACATTTACAGATTAAACAAAATTTTATCGAAAGAGGAAGTAGGTACGTTTCTTCTGAGATAAACTAAAAAAGAGGTGTACTTAATCAAAATCACAAATGTTACAGACATTTTTGAATTCATAAAGAGTCAACGTGCTAAAATTGAATCAAATGTGTTATTGAAGCTAGTACAAGTGAGTCCTGAAAATCACCTAAACCATTGCATCATAATTGATGAAAATCATATTGAAAATATTATTTTTTAATATGCCACTAAATGCTGTAAATTTAATTTCTTGAAAATATATATTTTTACTTTTTAATTTCTTGAAAATACGAATTTATTGCTTATGCCTAATGAATATATGGAAACACTGTTATATCTAGCTTGTTACGAACGGTAAAATGCAGGTAGCATGGGTGTCGCTAACTTTGTCCGAAAAATGAGGGATTCAAAAAATTCTGATACTGAATTATTTGCTAATGTTCAACCTAAAATCTTTTCTGCAACTTCGCTATATTTACATGTCTGTCACTGTTTACATCTGTGTCCATCTGTCTTACTCTTGTTACCATTTTACGTCTGTCATTTGGTGTTAACCATTCTTTCGTTATGTGTTATCATATGTAAAGATTTCCATTATGTTCAGCTTAAGCGACACATTTATGTGTGAATACTGTTCTGCGGTTGTCAGAGGTACAGAAGTGTAAGTGTCAATGTAGTGTAAAAGATGTTGGATAATGTGACATAAAAATCTTAAGAAACATGGGAATCGGAAAGACATACTGCAAAATACAAAAAGATGATAAATATAAAGAAATACAAAATAAATTTATTTTCACAATAATGTATGTTGAACTGGTCTATATTTCATCTTACACGTGGCAGTTACTACTGATAATCTTCTTCACGAATCAAAATGTACATTGACGTATATGAGGTTCTATTGATCAATGCTACAACGAAAAGATATGAACAATGTGGAACTCTGAAGAAAGAAAGTAAAGAAAAACATACATCTATTTTAAATATAGTTGAAATTCGAGAAAAGACAGAATATTCTCAAGTATAATAAAGTCTGTCGTACATTTATTATATATATATATATATATATATATATATATATATATAGATAGATAGATAGATAGATAGATAGATATAAAACTCCTACTCGTGTTGAGATAGACAAAAAGACGCAGTGTTGGCTAAGTCCGTCAGATAGACAATAGCAAGGCAGCGTACGTTCCGTTCATCAATTTACTACTAGTAAGTAAACTTTAAGATGTAAAGTCACTTGCCGCGTCTTTTCTCTTTAACAGTGCATTATTCAATTTTGTTTATTTTTGCGATAATTATTTTACCGAATATATATATATATATATATATATATATATATATATATATATATATGTATATATATATAAAGACCGTCGAGGATATAATTTTTATATAAACGGAAATGGATTGCAGACATATCTATAAATCAGTTACAAAGTTGCGGCTCAACTTTTTTAGCAATTAAAAAAAAAATGAAATCTCATACACAAACAGAAAGATTATTCCTAAGATGTAAAATAAACGATATTAAAAAATAATAAAATACGAAAATATTACTTCTGTAGTCCTAATATTATAAATAAGAAAATATTGGATTTCATTCTCTACATTTTCTTACTTATTTTTTACTTCATTTTTTATTTCTTCTATATCTTTTCTTTACGCATTTCTTTTACTTTTCCTTTTTAATCAGAGTATTTTCTCTTTTTATCTGTCTTTCATTGTTTCTCTTTTTAATATATTTTTAACTCGTACAGCAAAAAAAAAAAAATCAAAGTTACGTATTTTTCTTTAAGAGAATATTTTTAAAATAACCTTTATTACCATCATTATGAACTACCTGTTAAGACATTATTAATCTAATGCGAAAGCAAAATGTTAAAGTTTGTAGTATTTTGTAGTTTTCATGTTCTAGCGTAATAATTATATATATATATATATTTAATCATTTCACCACGAGCAAAGCAGAAATGTCACTGGTGAGCTAGGGGCTACATAACTGTAAAAAGATTAATTAGAAAAGAGTAAGGTGTACAAACTAGTTAGAAAGGAGCAAAAGAAAGCTGAGAATGCAGGTGCGATTACAGATACATAGGTGGAGAGAAAGGGAAGGATATAGGGGAGAAAGAGCTAGAGCCCAATGGTTAATAGATGAGTATTGACATTGCATTGAAATTTCTGGAGGTTGTAGCCGTCAGGAAAGCAAGAATATGGGAGCGAGTTCCACAGGCGGGAAGTGCGAGAGAAGAAGCTGAAGGAGTAGAATTGTCGTCTGCATTTGGCTACCCTGACTGGGAATGGGTGGGACCCAGTTGCCAGTTTGTTTGCACGAGTAAACACCTGTTGAGGAGGCACCAGTGACTTAAGTTCGTCCGAGCAGAAGCCATGAAAGTATTTATAGAACAGACAAAGAGAGGCCACATTTCGACGTTGGGGAAGTGGCTGCAGTCGAGCCGCCAGATCAGTACCTATCACATTGCAGACTCTCCTTTGGAGCCTGTCGAGAACACTGAGGAGAACGGCAGTGGCGCCTGACCATAAATGGCAGCAGTACTTCTTGCACGGATGGATGAGTGACTTTTATATATGCAGGATGGATTTAGGTGGAAAAAACATCCTGGATCGTCATAGTGACCCAATCTTCTTAGCAGTAGATTTAGCTATGGAATCAATATAGTGGTTCCATTTGAGGTCTGAGTAGAGGGTAAGGCCGAGGAAGCGTAGTGTGTTGCTCTCAGGGAGAATTGCTGTGTCCATGCTTAATCGAGGCAGGAGAGCTTGCCTGTGATGGCCGACAGACAACAGCTTGGTCTTAGACCCATTGAAGTTGACAAGCCACTTCTTGCCCCAATTCATCACAGAGTATAGATCCCGTTCAATGTCATCAGCGAGATTATGTCTATCCGCCACGACAGGTTTCTTACTGGTGCGGGAGTATGTTGTGGTGTCGGCTGCGTAGATGTCTACTTGGGATCTGATCTCATCTGGGAGGTCGTTGATGAAAATGAGGAAGAGCATCGGGCCCAATATAGAGCCCTGTGGGACACCAGCATTCGTCCTGTAGGATGATGTCCATTCAAAATGACTTTCATTTTGCGGTTATTTAAAAAAGATTGGATTAGGTCAAGCAGTCGACCGGTAATACCGTAACTCCGTAGCTTGCATAGGAGTCCAGAGTGCCAAACCCTGTCAAAAGCCTTCGAGATGTCAAGAGCAACCGCGCGAGCATCATCAGACTCATCAAGGGCCTGGAGCATGTACTCTGTTACGGTTGTTAGCAAATCAGCCGTGGACAAGGCAAAGCGGAAGCCGTATTGCCTGTCAGAGAAGAGTTTGTGGGCAGTAAGATGTTAGACTATTTCAGCATTGATTATGGCCCCGAATACTTTCCCGAATATCGGTAGAAGACTGATAGGACAATAGTTGGGTCCGGGGTTCACCATAATTCTTAAATACAGGAACGACTGAGGAGAACTTCCAGCATGCAGGAAAGCAGGAAGCAGAAAGGCAGTGGTTAAACAGTTTAGAGAGGACAGGGGAAAGTTCAGGAGCACACCTCTTAAGGACTATCACCGGGATTCCACCGTCTCCACTCGCCTTATGGGGGTCGAGTTTTGAGATTACTCGGGATACTACTGTCGGGCTAATATATACGTCGTGCAGTTTGGCCTCAGTTCTAATAGGGAAATCGGGTTGGTGTACTCCTGATGAGTCAAATGTGGAGTTGGATGAGAATCTGCGGGCGAACCAGTCAGCTTTGTCGGCAGATGACGTGAGAACCTCAAATTCATGGATTAAAGGAGGTATTGAGTATTTGCTATTGTTGAGTACTCGTTTGCAAATCCTCCAATAGCCCTTGGAGCCGGTCAGCTATGCGCTGTCGCATTCTCTCGGCAAACAACTGTTTGGCGTCATTTAGGGTTCTCTTGCACTCATTGCGAGCAGACGTGAACAGGCTCTTATTGTGATCAGATGACTGTCTCCGGAATAGACGGAAGTAATGGTTCCTGTGGGCAATGGCGCCTGAGCAGGCAGGAGAGAACTACGGAGAGGAATGAGGTTTTAGGCAATACTTCCTGGTGGGTATGAAGGCATCAATGCCAGCTTTCACCCATGAGGTGACGCGCCCTTACCACCGTATCGGCTTAAAGTTGTCTTTGTTAAATTTTAGCGTGTCGTCTCTATACTGGCCTCATTTGACTGACTGATTTAGCATGACAAGGGATTTGCTTAAGTAGTGGAATTAATCATGTGACTGGCTCAAAACCACATACTCATTATCTAGTTGTTAAGAAAAATTGACCGGGGTCATAGATCAATTCACTATTTCCTATATGATCAGAATCCAGAATCTTAATTTTCACACGGTCTTGTGAAATTTGCCCTGTTCTGGGGATTCCCGAAATGGTTACTGTCGTTGTGATCCATTTTTGATGGTGTGCAATTTTACTTTTTGCGTTTTTGTTAGTTATTGGATGATGTAGGATTTGTATCCTATACACTTTTAAATCACCTACCAGATGCTATAATTGTTACACGTATTTCATTTTGGTATATTTTATTCATAACTTGCGTATTGGGCTGTCCGTTTAATAATGATGGTCGTTTATAGGCATTGAATGAATGCACATGACTTGTAATATCACACTAATTGTTTGTCTGCATTAGAGAAATAATATTTTATCATCTGATCTCGTTTACTCTGTCGTGACTGAAAAATTTTCACTTCAGAATCAATTTTGTATATTTTAAATCTACTATACATCCATGTATTGAATATTATTGCCAAAGTTTGTTCGGTGTTCCTACTCTACAAATCGAGTTTCTTAAAAAATACAACAAACCGACAGAGTCGCATTTTCAGTCACATTCTCACCGATATGACTTTCATTTTCACAAATGTTTTCATGAAATCTGCTCTGATCAGATATTTTCCTAGTGTTCAGACTACATGAATGTAAGCATGTTACAAGATTGACAAATGTGTCTAACCGTTTTAATTTTGAGCTAGCTCCAGTTAAATGGCATTTCTAAACTAACATTTTTTTTCGTATTACCCACTTGTGGAAATCTATTTTGATTTGTTTCTTCCTAGATAACTTCAATCTGAAAAATTCAAATTCAGTATCAATCACCATTTTCTACATTCTTGAACCGTGTTCCTGTTTTTTTTATTTCTTAAATTCTCCACATTATCAATCTTCTCATTCTCATTCTCCTTCACTTTCATTCCCTTTCATCTCCTGGGTTCTAGTAACATTATCGGTTAGCTTGTGAAGAAACGATTAAGAAAAATGTAACATTTAAATTTGCGATGCACAAAACACTAAATTATGTAACTGTTTATATTTTTTGTGTGTAAAGGATCATTTGTATAGAGAAGATGATTTGCATGACACATTCTTCTAGATTTAAATCGTCACTTTAAAAACTAAAAAATTTTATAATGTGTTTTGTATATCAGAAAATTTTCTTCATCAAAACTGCACGGTCACGTATAGATAGCGGAAGGAATCAAAAATAGGATAACCAATTTCGAATTCCAGTCGGTTTCGTTACATTCCTTAAAGCGCTAAAAATCTAAAAATATATGGATTTATTTCTAACAATATATAAATTGTATCTTGTGTTTAGAAAAATCATTGTTATCTCCAAAATACTCTTTATGCAATTTTTACTCGTAAAAAATGTATTAATGTTGCAATCCAAAATATATTTTGATTAAATATCTTACAAAATGATTGATAAATGAACACAATTTTATCATATATTTAATCTATCCGTAAATATATGTTTCTGTTATGCTAGGCATTTATGTAATATTACGTCATTTGAATTTCCTTTTTAATATTTATGTCATTTCACAATAAACTGATAGTTAAATATCAATAGAGGTAAGATACTGCCATCCTCACAACGTAGTTTAGACAAGGAGCTCTGAATTTATTGATAACCATATATTCCCTCAACATAAATTCAATGAATTGTGTGTTAATGTCGGTTGGCTTTCACTTTGGTGAACATAAAATATGTAATATTAGAAAAATATTCTTAATGTTGTTCAGTTGGCCTTAAGTTTATCTTACCGTTCAAAATGATGGTGATCTCTCAAAATAAATCGAAAGCTGAACGAACAATTTTCTGAAATCAGTTTATTTATTTCAGTGTAGTTTCAATATATTTTATTTTATAAAAAATATTAAAAAAATAAACAGCAGTATTATTTAAATTTATTACTTTCAAATACATATTTTCTTTCTATGTATTGTCAGTTTAGATTAAATATATCCCACTATATGATAGTAAATTTATTCAATCATGAATTTAAAGAAGTGGGTTCAGATCGGTGGAGAATATGCTAGATTTACTCTGAACCTAGTAAGCATTTCTCTTTTAATATTGGCATGTAAATTAAACTCATGACAACAAGCACTGTTAATCGGAGGGGACATTTCCGGCATATAACTAAGAAGAGGCACTCGATGCTAAACTGGATCAGCTTTTAACTTGTGAACAACTGAAATATGAAATTATGCCCTTGCCTCCAACAACAATCCAATTTCTGTTCAAAACCACTGCATTACATTATTGCATCTGTTGATGCATCAGTTCCAAAGAATCGCAATAAGATTCTAACTTTATCGCCTGACCAGTGTTATGGCAAGAAGCAATAATAGAAATCAACTGTTCCAATTACAATGGGTGAATTGCAAATGATCCAAACGTTAAACAAATCTCAGCCTATTTAAAATTGTACACGCTACTGAACATCAATCGATCATGAAAATCCGATTTCTGAATTATCTTCCGATTATTGCATAAACTATGTACAACTCTCAGGGTGCGTGTCCTCTCATAACATCACTATAGGGTATTATGAGCTCAAGTAGAGCTCATACTACAGACCAGGAAACTTTATTAAATTTCTGAACAAACCGGTACGGTCTAACCTAAAAACATTATCGTCAAACAAATTTGATGCTGTGGAATAGGGCAGCGGTGGAACCACTAAATTTCCATTCAAGCAGCTTAATGTTTGAAAGTATAAGTATGGACGTGCGAGATTTGAACACTTGAGTTAAAGATGATTGCTTGCAGAGGGCCGGATTATAATATAAAAACAACAAAGTGTTAGTAAGAAAATTGAAATGACAAGGAACTCATTGTTGATCTGATTCCATTATAAATCTTACAACTTGGATCGCGAGAAGGAATCAAAATAGGATAACCAATTTCAAATTCCAGTCGGTTTCGTTACATTCTTTAAAGCGCTAATATATATATATATATATATATATATCAACAAAGAACGGGAACAAATTTTTTACACCTTTGTTGAATATGTTCAACAATGGTTGGCATCCGGAATGAAAATCTGTTTCCAAGGTTTTAATTGTCTAAAGCGCAAACCGTTTATTATTCAACCCTGCCTGTCTTCACTCCGAAACTAGATCATTAAGGAATTCATTTGTAGTACTTCAATAAAGGTTTATCAACAGAGTTCGATCAATATATTACTCATAGCTACAACGATTGCTAAATTTTTTCAACAATGTATAAACCAAAATAGACAAATAAACGACACAAATTAAACGAAAATAACCTATCATCAATTGAAACAGTTAAAACAGAAATAGGGGCCCAACTATCTGAAACAATCTTAGAGAATTTGGATCACTATCCTTATTTTTGTAGCAATCTGTCTTCGAGCATACACCTTCTTGACGCGATATAATATTGTCTCAAAAGTGCAGGTTCACCTTTTGATCAATTTCGAAATAAAGTTTCCCAAGATTTTGACATTATAAAATACATTAGTACAAACGGCAGAAGAAATTCTAAGTCTTTATCATTTCTTTGATACCTTGGAAAATTATCGATGTTAACTGAAATACTTCAAAAACTTACGCCCGATATCTGCGAATGTCTTGAAAATCGGTGGTCAAGAGAGGAGTACTAATGTCAGTATACTGGAATAGACTAAAGTGACCATCATTGAAGCCATCATTATTGAAATACATTTTGATGTGGTGAACATATAGATCAAATGGAAGAAAAATCCTAACAAAATTTATTTTCACAAATTAAAGAAATAAATTGTAAAATCCGAGTGTAAAAGAAGAGATTGGTGGACGGTGTTAATCAATATATCAAGAAATGTAACATTGACATCAACATCTGAAAATCCTTAGAAATAAACGGCAAACTATGAATAACCATTAGCCAAAGACCGGACACCAATATTCGAATCCAAACAATCAGCCAAACTAGAGTTAAAATGAAGGAGTCGAAAACAGCAAAGAACAAATCAAATATCAAAGAAGCTATCAAGCAAAAGTAATTCTCATTTATATATAAATATGTACACAAACACAAGCACACGTATTACACACACACACACACACACACACACACACACACACACACACACACACACATATATATATATATATACATATATATATATATATATATATATATAGTCATCCACAGACGGATCTGTTTCTCTGTATATCAGCTCATCCTTACGGTTAGAGGTCTAGTTGCTTTTACCCAGGTTTGAAACCTGATGAATTCGCGTGAGGCGACGATTCTAGCTCTGATTTATGTGCGCTCGGTAGAAGGAGGCAGACTTTTAGCGTGTGATATACTATGTATGCATACGCCAGTAGTTAGTGTGTTCTAATTCATTACTGAATGAACGATGCGTAGATGCTATAGTAACTAATGTTTTTTAAAGTCTACGATTATATCTATATCTATATCTATCTATCTCTCTCTCTCTTTATATATATATATATATATATATATATATATATATATATATATATATATGTATGTATGTATGTATGTATGGGAGTGGTGTATGAAAACTTCGTGAAAAGAGAATATAAAAAGTAAACTTAGACGGAAGCCTGATAAAATTATTGGCCATTTTAGAACAATTTATCTCTCTTAGAATCAGCAATTTACAATAGTTTACCATGTTTTCATGGAGGAGAAGAAAGACTGGGGATAATCAACCTTAGATTGTCCGAAATATAATTCGGGCTATTTAAGTTTTGAATGTGGGTTCGACAAGGTCATTAGCTGAAATAATAATGAAAATCTTAGATACTGAAATTGTCTGAACTTGCATAATTCTAGCTTTAAATAATGTGGAGTAAATATAATGATCATTGAGTAACAGAAGCCTTTTGCCCAGAAAAGTAAATAGTATGGATGAAAAGTTTTAGAATGAAACTTATTGATGAAGACATATTGAAGTTAATTTTTCTTTAAAGTAAAAAGGAACAGTTACAGTAATAATTAAATACGCTGCTTCCTCTAAAGTATGTTGACAAAATGAGGAAATGTGTGTCCTAGCAAAAGCCTTGTAATTGTGACTGTTTGACATGGGAGACAAATCTGTATCGAAATAATTTTTTAAAATTAGTTGTATATTTTCCATAGAATCTTCTAGAAGCGAAATATTTTTAGCGTTTATTAAGATTTTCATAAATCTACATATTTTCTCATTTAAACTATTTATTCTTAGCTTATTGTTTTTATTGTTGTTGTTCTTATCACAGCGTTTCGTCCGTTTTACTCTTCAATATCGAGATACCGATTAGTTGTTACTTGCTGTAATGCTCAGTTATTGCACGGTATTTTCTACTGAGCCAATTGCACACAACCAGACACAGTGATTGAAATCATAACCACTATGTAAAAATGAATTAACAAACAAATTCTTTGATTCATTTTTGAGAACTACAACAAAGATGAAAAAAACAATCTGAATAAAAATAGTGTAAATAATGATAACTCTTCATCACAGGAATTCAAATGTTAAATGTAATTAGTCGCACTCTTTATATTGTTTCTTGCTTATAGTTGGGAAATCGACTGCATATACATAAGGGATATATTAAATACTAACTTTCTAAATACGTGATATCCGTCTGAATCACAACACTTTTCAGGGATGTCTAGGATTGATATTTACCTATGCTGGAAGTGATCTATTTGAAGATCCATCGTCCCAATTTGTGTTGACGGAAAGAAAATTTTATCCGTTCTTTAAGACTATTGGTGGGAATGTGAGTTTTATTTTTTCAATTTCATTAACTCTTTACACCCACAAACGTTTGCATTATATTTGATTAAATTTAAGTTTAAACATGTTCCGTCTTTCCCTTCATTAGTGATTATTTGTATTTCTGTGTTCCATTCATTTCTAGTAAAAACTGCCAACGGTTACCTATGAATAAGTGTTGACCGAAAGATATCTAAGTTCCTAATAATGACGTCCTGTTTGTTAAATCATTCTGTCTATCTAGCAATCTCTCTCTCTCTCTCTCTCTCTCTCTCTATATATATATATATATATATATATATATATATATTAAAACATATGTAAAAAAAATGAAAGATTTACATTAATTTGATTCGGCCACTCGCCAATAGTGTGTCTTCATCACACACATGATTTTATTATACAATAAATAAGCCTAAATTTTCAAATAATTTCAAATCATAATTGTGACATTCAGTATCAAAAGAAAATATGGAATTACTAATTTATATAATGCAAATATATTTATGTATAACAGTCAGTATATAACTAAAGAATTTGTTTATATGTAACAATTAGTATTGAAATAAGGAACTACACACACACACACACACACACACACACACACACACACACACACACACACATATATATATACATATATATATATATATATATATATATTGTAACAAAATTATAGAACTCGTAGGTGTTTTTACCTGCTGTTTACGCATTTACCTTTATAAAGAGTGCTCTATACAACGTAGAGCATTATTTTGTACTGAGTGTTACAATGATTTATAAATTCATAGTATCACTACACAAAAGTTTTCGAGTTTCGTAGCTGCAATGTGCGCTTCACATCGGGTGATATGTTGAAGTAAAAATTGAAAAGGGATACGGTTTATTTATGGTGATATGATATTTATATGAATGCGGGGTGGGACCTTATTCTGATTTAGTCGGCCGTATTGTAGCATTAGAGATATAGCTTTGGGTTAGGAGAGGTAGCTTAGTTTAAGACAGCTTCCTTATTTATTTTGTCTGGGTAGTTCTTATATTGGGATTTATGGATTTTTTTAAGCAAGGGTAGACATTTTTGTTTAATTTACTACTATCTAAGTGTGATGGGAGTGGCGCCACTGTTAATGAGAACGATGTAAGTAAATGTGGGATGGAAGCTAAGAATCATCTAGTCGTTCGTTTTTGGTTCTAGAGATGCTGCTTTGGGTTAGAAGAAGGGTGTGGGTAGCTTTGTTTTGGACAGGTCACTTTTACGTTTTTGTTTAGGTAATTTTTATATTGGGATATATGTTTTTTTAAGACACTGTAGATAGTTTTTATTTTACTACTATTTATAGATGGAATTGCTGTTAATGTTTTGTGGGATTTATTTTCTTTTATTTATAAATTATTTGTTCTTTTTATTTAGAGGATTGTTGATGTGTATTTATTGCATTATGGTGGGGATTGTTTCATGTGGATGAGGTATTTTTTGGTTATTTCAATTTAAACGAGAAATATTTGCGATGTTTAAATAATAATGCTAATTTATATCTACGGTTCAATAGTTTGCTATTTTAGGGGTGTCTTAGAATGTGTAGCTTTTTAATTTAATTTAAATTCATAAGGAGACAAATAACCATATTTGCTGTAATCTATAATTTGAGAATATGTACATGTTCATATATATATATATATATATATATATATATATATATATATATAGTACTGTTTAAAAGAATTAGGACAAGAACTATTTTATCTTTAATAAAGCAAAAAAATAAAGTTTAAAATCACCCCTGTCTTAACACTAACGGTAGTTTGCAAAAGTATTAGGGTAGGGGTGATTTTTCTAAAAACTTTGCTTAAATACAAATACAAATACAGGGTAAAAAGACAAGTAAAATCATAATAAATACTGATTGTTTAAAAGTAGGTGCAAGAGAAATGTATTAACAATTAGTTACACTTAATATTTCCTATTTCCATTAAACAAGTGATAGGTCGATAAATCTAATGTAACTTGCATGACAAATACAAGCTGCTTGGCAGGAGATATCATTAGATACAGTGAAGAAGCATGTTATGTCAATGCCTGACATAATAATGGCTGTGATCAATACCAAAGACTATAATACTAAATATATATTTTTTTAAAGAAGTATTTTCTTGTTAAAGCATTAGTTGAGTAAATAAAGTAAAATTACTTTAAGTTGTTTATTTTTTGTCAATATGCCTCATAAAAGAGAAACTAGTTCTTATAGTAATACTTTTGCACTGATATAAATTTGAAGTGTTCGTACGTTCATCTGCGCGCGTGCGTAGGTTTATGTATGATTTATTTTGCGGTTCTTTTCATTATTACTACTTGAACATTTTTTCAAACATTATAGGCAGCATTTATATGGTTGTTTATCTCCTGTATGCAAGCATGTATTTGCGTTTGTATATGTAGCTAATTATAGATTTTGGCATCTATATGAAACAATTCATTATATGATTTTATATTTGCATACACCTATACGATTGTATTTATGTATGCATATACTAATAGTTACCTACACAAACATAGATATAGATATGTGCGTGCTAATTTAGTGATGCATAATGTCATCGAGTAAGAGATCTTTGTTGATCTTCTTTGTAGAAGCCCCGCCTTTTTACCCTCGATCCTGCAGGATATAATGCCATGATCAATCGATAAACTTGTCATTCCTAAGAAATTCTCCTTATCACACAATGTGTGGCTTTAATTTCTTTAACAAGACACATTGGCCCTATCACACACTTCGTAACAGTGTCTAGACATTGTTGTGCACCGAACAATAGTCATCAATATATATAAAAAATGCTTGTAGCGATTTTACTCTGTTGCTCTTCCTGGGCGGCATTGCTTACGATCTTTTTTTTTTCTCATGTACGGGAAGTAGGTAAGTCATAACAAAAGCAAAACGGAAGGGGCAATGCAGTGATGTGAATTATTTGAAAAGAAAGGAAACTGTTGAATAACGAGCAGCGAAAAGAGAACTTGTAATATGTTGACTGCGTTTTCACAAGATTTTATTTTCAGGTACATATCTGTATATAAAACCTGTCTGAGCGAATGTATTTTTGTGTGCATTTCTGTAGTATCTGTTGCTTCAGGGAAAACGTGTAAGGATACCCGTCTTGAGCGATAAAATATTATTTTATTTTCATATTATTTCATAGGAGAGTATTTGTTGGCGCCAAAAAGATGTCTGGTATAAAACGAAACAAAACTTAATACACATATATAGAAAGTCTACGTTATAATTCTTCAATTCTATACATTCATAACATAGTTTATATAATGGAGGTTTACTTAATTCCTAGCAATTCCGTCTGATTACTATTTAGTGAACCTTTTCTGCAGATGCTTGATCAGGCACATATGCTATTATTCATTAGCCATAGTGATCAAATTTAGTATATAGAACAACTAAATTGCCAGAACTTTAGAGAGAGAATTATGGAGATGACAAGTGGTAGTTCTTCTAATAAAGAATTGTAAAAATTAATCCAAATAACGAAGTATGTAATATATAATGAAGAAAGAATTTTTGGAAAATACCTGTAATCTGCAAAGCTGTGAGCAAATAGAACGATTACACGCAATATTGTAGTGTTTATTTTGATTTTAATATGATCACAAAAATAAGCTTTCCTTTTATTTAGAGTCTGCTTTTTATTGGTTTCCATTGACATATGAGATGTTAACTTCTAGTCAAATGACCCTTACACCGTCTCCGGATATCAATATTCTCGCCACAATTTATCTAACACTCTTTTAAAATTAATATTCGTCATGGAATTGATTATCGCTGTCACAGATTGTCTGCTACGTTTTCTTAGAATGTTTTGGTGTAATAAGAAAAAGAATGTGCAATTTTATTGATCAAACCTGGCATCTTGTTTATAGTAACATTCCTCCCGCCGTAACACAGATTTACTGTGAATTTTTATAAATATTTTATGCTAATTTTTCTGATAATTTTTTCTTGTGAACTCAGAACTTAAGTTAATTAATAGATTTGCACATTTTATAGCTGACATTTCTAAATATAACTTGTTTAAGCTACCTGTTTATTTTCTCACAGTTCTCGCTTGTACGGAATTCTCGTTCCGTCTTTTTCGTGTCCAGATAACATTGATCTTCAAAAATTTAGATGTAATCTTAAAAGTTATATCTTGTCATCTTCATTCCTGTTGCTCTGTTTTTCTGTCTCTTTAATAAGGTTCTAATTTTCTCATGGTTTTTTACTGGTTAACGCATTGAGTTTTAGTGTTCGTATTGCTTTTGCTAGGGAGTCAAAAATTAATAGTTGTATATTTGAATCCTCTTAATGCAAGAAAAACAATGAGTTCAAATGTGCTATGAAATATCATATAGCACGAATTTTGAGAATTGAGAAATAATATTCTTTTTGCGTATGAATTCAGCATTTGAAGAGAATGTTTTTATACAAACGCAGCCATGTATATATCCAATATTTTTTATTTCTATATTACTTTACATTAATAATTTATAATAGTCAATTACTCTCCGTTATCTTTCCTTCTTTTGCTATTTGTTTAATATATATATATATATATATATATATATATATATATAAGTAATTGTTAATAATTAAAGTACATTTCATAGTTTGATATTTATTCCAAAATTGCTCACTACAAAAGTATAGCATAGTTATATGGTAAATATATTACGAGAAAAAATTCATATAATAAAGTATTTTATTCTATTTACTTTATTTTATTTTTGTTTTGTTTTTTCTATTGTCTTAGTCTTTTCTTTCTCATATATTTTTCTCTTCTCTCTCCTTTTTTCTTTTTCCATTGTTTCTTTCTAAATTCCTTTGTCAAAATATTGAAACGCTACTGTTTATGTATCTTACACACACCATTCTTTAAAATATTATATATTCCCAACCCCACTTAATTAACCTAATTGAATGGCATCTTTATTCTTATGTCTTTATTTATTGACATTTTTAAAAATTTGTTTATCTATATATATTACCAAGTAATTTGAAGCCAATTTAATTTCAGATGATGGTGTTTTAACACTGAATCTTTATAGCTATTGAGTTAAAATCTACTTAAATAATAATAATAATAATAATAATAATAATAATAATAATAATAATAATAATAATAAATATAAAGACCTGGAAATTGAAATAAATATAAAGACCTGGAAATTGAAATAAATATAAAGACCTGGAAATTGAAATAGAAAAATGTGGAAATTGAAAACAAGAGTTGTGCCAGTGATAGTAGGTGCACTTGGAATGATAAAAAATGGAACAAAACAACACATTGAAAGAATCCCTGGAAACCCCAGCTTAAGAGATATACAAAAAATTGTCTTATTAAGTACAGCCCACACACTAAGGAAAACGTTATCTATGTAATGCTGGGGATGATAGGGAAGATAGAAAAACATGAAATGGAGCCATAACAACACGCCACTACCTGCCTTAGGTCTCCCCGCAGACTTGGTTGGTAGTGAGACCAATGCAGAAATCGAAATATGATGAAAAATGACATAATAATAATAATAATAATTACCATATATTTATGCTCTATTTATTAATGAGAACTTTTTGAATGTAAATATCTAAGTATAGAATTTACTCTCAATAATAACCATTATTTATATTATTATTATTATTATTATGTCATTTTTCATCATATTTCGATTTCTGCATTGGTCTCACTACCAACCAAGTCTGCGGGGAGACCTAAGGCAGGTAGTGGCGTGTTGTTATGACTCCATTTCATGTTTTTCTATCCTCCCTATCATCCCCAGCATTACATAGATAACGTTTTCCTTAGTGTGTGGGCTGTACTTAATAATACAATTTTTTGTATATCTCTTAAGCTGGGGTTTCCAGGGATTCTTTCAATGTGTTGTTTTGTTCCATTTTTTATCATTCCAAGTGCACCTACTATCACTGGCACAACTCTTGTTTTCAATTTCCACATTTTTTCTATTTCAATTTCCAGGTCTTTATATTTTGACAGTTTTTCAAATTCCTTGATTGCTATGTTACAATCCGCTGGACAAGCCATATCAATTAATAGACAAGTTTTCTCCTTCTGGTTTTTAACAATAATGTCTGGCCTGTTTGCTTCAATTTTTCTGTCTGTGTAGATGGTGTAATCCCATAGAATGGTTACATCTTCTATTTCTGTAACCGGTGCTGGATGATGTTCATACCAGTGTTTGTTTACAGCTTTTCCATAATGTTTGCACATTGCCCAATGTAAATATTGCCCAACTCTATCGTGGCGATTTTTATATTCGTTTGGGGCAAGCACAGAACAGCCTGAGATTAGGTGGTCTATTGTTTCTTGGTGTTTATCACAAAACCTGCATTTTGGATCCATATTATTATGCATAATATTTGCCTGAAAGTTTCTCGTGAAAAGACTTTGGTCTTGTGCTGCAAGTATAAATCCTTCAGTTTCAGACTTTAATCCAGATGCACGTAACCATCGATGAGTATTAACTTTGTCAACATTGGATTTATTGGCACGTACTGGATATTGGCCATGCAGAGGTTTGTCTTGCCAGCGCTGTTTCATCTTTTCAAGAGCTTTATCTTTGGCTTTCATTTTCATATTTTTTGCCGCAATAGTTGGTTCTTGGCTACTGTTTTGCTTTTCTACAGAATCTACTAACTGTAATTCTTGTTTGTATTTACTGCCTTCTTTTATTATTGAATATTTTTTCTTTCTTTCTTCATGTTGCCTTACTAATTGTATCATCCAATCCTTTGTTGTTTCTATGTATGTTAGTAAGCCAATAGTTGTTGTCTTGTATGACAATTCCAGCTGAATAAGACCCCTTCCACCTTCTTTACGGGGTATGTATAGACGGTCTACATCAGCCTTTGGGTGATGCATCCTATGCTTAGAAAGAAGCTTTCTTGTTTTAGCATCCATTCGCCTGATGTCGTTTAGAGTCCAGTTTAAGATGTTGAAGCTATATTGGACAACTGGGATTGCAAGGCTATTAATGGCCATTACTCTATTCTGTGAATTTAATTCAGTTTTTAATATCATTCGTAGCCTTCTATAGTACTCTTTACGCACTATTTCTTTCATTTTTTTATGGTGAATGTTTTCGCTCTCATTTACACCTAGGTATTTATAAGCTTCTTCTGGTTTCAATTCTTTTATTGTTACAGCAGGGTCTAGGCTAATTGAGGATGTTTCTTGTATTGATCCACGTAAAACTGTAGCTTTAGCACATTTATTCAAATTAAATTTCATTCCAATGTCTTCGCTGAAGCATTTTACAGTTTGCAGAAGACCTTCCAGCTCATTATCATTCTTAGCATATAACTTTAAGTCATCCATGTAAAATAGATGGCTTATTTTCTTTTGGCCTATTTTATAACCACATTCTGTCTTATTAAGTTGACTGGTTAGTGCTATTAATGATATGCAGAATAGTAAGGGAGATAAAGAATCACCTTGAAATATACCTCTTTTGATGTTTATTTCATCAGACTTATAGGTTCCATTTATATGATTGAGGTAAAGGGTTGTTTTCCATATAGACATGCACTGTTTGATGAAATTGATGATGACGGGCGATATCTTGTATATATTTAAAGTCTTTAAAATCCATTCATGTGGCACACTATCGAATGCCTTTCGGTAGTCTATCCAGGCAGTACTAAGATTTTTCTTTTTCTTGTAGCAGTTTTCCAGGATCATTTTGTTAATTAGCAATTGGTCTTTACAGCCATAACAGCCACGTTTGCACCCTTTTTGTTCAAGCGGTATCATGTCATTTCTTTCTAAGAATAAATATGTTTGTTTTGTTAAAATAGATGTTAGTAGTTTATATGTTGTCGGAAGACATGTAATTGGTCTGTAGTTTTTCGGGTTGTTTGTGTCACCATTCTTGGGTAGAAGAAATGTAATTCCTTTTGTCATCCATGCAGGAATTTTAGTTGGGATCGTCAACCATTTCTTGGAGTTCTTTGGCTATATTTTTATGTGCTGCATTTAAATAATATAGCCAAAAGTTAGGAATTTTATCTATACCTGGAGTTTTCCAATTGTGTGCTTTTTTTAGTGCAAATTTAATATCATCTTCTGTAATTCCAGACCATGTCTGTTCGGGTTTATTCTTCATTCGTTCTATCTCCTGCGTAATCCAATGTACTTCCTTGCTAGGTTCTTTAGGGCAAACCCATATCTTTTCCCAGAACTGTGTGACTTCTTCCATTCTGGGGGGTACTGTCACTTCAATTCTTTTTTTACCTATTTCCCTGTAAAATCTCTTTGTATCAGTCTGAAAGATCTTGTTTTGTCTGTAAAATTTTGCTCTTTTTTCATAGCGTCTTATTCTTTGAGCCTTCAGTTGGATTTTTTGCTTTATTTTTTCTTTATTTGATAAGACGTCATTTTCATTCCTGATGTTATATTTTTTTTCGGCTCTTCTTCTTTTCCTAGTTCTTACATTTATTCCTCTACTCAGTTCATCCAGTACTGACAGTTCACTTCTTAGTTGTTCGATTTCTTTTTCGATTTTTCTTTTCCAAGGTGGATCTTCACGTCTGCGTGACTGCCTTGTTTTTATTTTGATGTTTAATTTTTTTGTTGCTGCTGTTGCTGATGCATATATTACTTCGTTAAGATTTGTATTCGGGTCTTCATCCAGTATTGATTTCAGTGCTGCATTGTACAATTTAATAGTTCGGAGGTTTTGTTTTGTTGGTTGGAATTTTGGGAGCTGTTCACGTTCCTCCATTGTAATACTTTGTATTTGACTTAGCTGGTTTTTTATTTCTATCTTGGCTTCCTGTATATTGTTATTTTCCGTCAAATAATTATCTTCGATGTGTTCTGAACTAATTTTATTTTTGTCTTTTAACTGACTCAGACTCAGATCGCGCCTTTCCAGCACTTTTAGACTTACATCATTATCTTCGCAGTGATTTGCGTGTTTCGCGGTTTCTACATTATGACCTGTGATTTGTTTGATGTTATTACTTTTTATTTCTGGTTCCGGTTCCTTTTCATATTTTGTTGATTCGACTCTTCTTGTTA
Organism: Ascarosepion bandense; assembly: GCA_037127315.1. Lineage (NCBI taxonomy): Eukaryota > Metazoa > Mollusca > Cephalopoda > Sepiida > Sepiidae > Ascarosepion > Ascarosepion bandense. The sequence goes on from JBBBDQ010001046.1 coordinate 986,595, forward strand.
CAATTCTTTTAATTTCGTGAATCTCAGCCTCTGACAGTCGGTTATTACGAATAATGTACCTACGTACATTGGCCAATTTATTTTCGTCAATATACTTTCTATTTGTTTGACCAACTTTTTCACGCCAAATGTCATATGTTTGGCGAGTCATGTTTTTTTGAGGTTTGAGTAACGCTTCGTGAAATGCAGTCATACCGACTTTGTACTCCTCACGAGACCATTTTATTTTTTCTTTCTTTAAATATACGGTTGTAGATCTAGCTGGTGAATTTTCAGGACCATCATTAGGATTATCCTGGTTGTGGGGACCTGAAGATACATTCTTTGTGTAGGAGTTTGTTCCTATGGCAGATTTTTCGACCTCAGGTAGGTTCCCTCCTGAAGGACGGGCTCCCTGTTTATCCACTGGAAGAGCCATACTGGACTTTTTATTTCTATTTGTGTTTTTCATGTTTTTCCCACGAGTGACGCACGGGTCCAAAAGTCCACCCAAAGTTGCCCGGCACGTTGGGTAACGGTCTTTTACAAACAGGGTCCCGAAGCCTGTAGGGAATCGTTTGTGACCTCATAACGCAGTAGCCATTCACTCCTCGGCACGATTAACACCTTGAGTTGCGGGTTGTTGTTCGGAGTTTTCCTTCTCCTAAATGGGCTGCCAAGCAACATCTGACATAGACGCGATTGGAATTCAAGGAGAAAGACGGCTCAACGAAACAAAACATCAATATTACTAGAGTAGTTTGTTTAAAAAAAAAAAAAAAAAAAAATTATAATATCTTAAGAAAAAAAAAATCCTGTTTATATTAAAACAAAATTTCATATTGAGAAAAGGAAAAATTCAAATAGAGAGACGTTTGTTGAAAAAAAAAAAAAAAAAAAAAAAAATGTAATAATTTGTTCGTCCACTTTATCTTTCATTTTTTCAACAAAGTCGTTGGTCAATATTGGATTATCATAATAAGATAAATTAAATAAGTAAATTAAAACAATAAATAAATAAAAATAAATTTATCAAAAAAATACGTAGACTTTCTATAAAATAATACCATATAAATTGTTTTTCATCGGATTTAATTTATTTTCTTGTTTTGTTTTGTTTTTAAGAAAATTATAATAGTTAAAAAAAAAAGAAAAAAAAATAATTTACACGAAATATCGACAGCTAAAGGAAATATAATACGGATGATTTTATTTAGGTTAATTTAAAGAACAAACAGATAAATTAAAATAAAGCAGAATTTCGTTAAAAAAAAAAAAAAAAAAAAAAAAAAATTATTCCCTAATATCTAAAGAAAAAATCCTGTTTATATTAAAACAGAATTTCATATTGAGAAAAAGATTATTATTATTATTATTATTATTATTTGTTCTATTCACAGTTGGGAATTCTTCTACTTTACTTTTGTGCTATTATTTAAAAAACTATATTTTAAATTATTCATTAAAAACATTACAACCTTCGCAAACTGGACTATTTTGCAAAATTAGTCCAAAATGATGGAGCACCTAATTAGAAGGGTGAAATGAAATGACTATTTTTTCTTTCACAAAAATAATTTCTAGACGGAACAACATTTATTATAGAATTGAAAAATTTGAAAGCTGCTGTTCTGATTGGTAAAGCTTTACAGTTAGAATATGTTTTGTTTCAAACTATTAACTATATGAAACTCCATAAACACTAATCAAATCCCAGAAAAAACTTGAATCTATTGTTCAAGAAATTAACACTTTTGACAAAATCTGTTTGATTTCTGACAAACAGATAATTAGTACAAATCTACACCACAGTAGTACAACACTTTATTTATTAAAATTCTAACCAAGAATTATAAAAAAATTGTTAATATTGGTGATAATCATATTGTTTACAATATTAATTTTACACGTAAAATTATCAACGACAAGCTAAATATTAGCAACAGAGCAAGCAAACTCGGCCCTATTGAATCATTTATTACATTAGCAACAGAGCAAGCAAACTCGGCCCTATTGAATCATCTATTACATTAGCAACAGAGCAAGCAAACTCGACCCTATTGAATCATCTATTACATTAGCAACAGAGCAAACAAACTCGGCCCTATTGAATCATCTATTACATTAGCAACAGAGCAAGCAAACTCGGCTCTATTGAATCATCTATTACATTAGCAACAGAGCAAGCAAACTCGGCCCTATTGAATCATCTATTACATTAGCAACAGAGCAAGCAAACTCGGCCCTATTGAATCATCCATTACATTAGCAACAGAGCAAGGAAACTCGGTCCTATTGAATCATCTATTACATTAGCAACAGAGCAAGCAAACTCGGCCCTATTGAATCATCTATTTCTATCAAGAAACACAAACGCGACTTTGATAGTATCTGCACAACTAGGATAATTAACGCAACGAAACCAGAAAATGGTAGAATTAGTCAAGAAATTTTGGAAAGACTCAACCGTCAGTCAAACATAATATTAGATTAAGCCAATGGAGGTCTTGAATTGGTTCAAACAAATTAACAACTGACACAAATGCTTATTTTTTCCGGTTCAACATAGTAGATTATTACGCCTCTATCTCGAAGGATTTGTTTACAATTACATTGGACATTGTTTCGGAATTTTCGGACCTCACTTTTTTTGAAAGAAATATAATTTGAAACTCAAAATAATTTATCCACATCCATAACAACGGACATTGGATAAAGTCTAATTCCGAGAACCCATTAGGCATTGCTATGGAAACACTTGGTTCTGCAAAATTGTCGGATACTTTATGTCTTTTTTTATATTTATCAATTTCATTGTGATATCAATGTGAAAAATATTGGATTGTATGGAGATGATGGTCTCAAGATTATCCATAATTTTACTAACTCAAAATAGAATTTGTAAATATATACATAGAATACTAATGAACTTTAATCATATGATAATAGTAAGTATCAAACTCAAAATATTGACTTTCTTGATGCTACACTTTATTGAGTTAGCAGTATTTACTTATGATCTGTAAAACGTATTGCTAACCCTATATACATACATCCTAATTCAAATCACACATCATCTATTATTAAACATGGAACATAATTCCTCAACTGAAGACATTTTCTATCAACATAGTCATTAAGATAACCCATATCTTAAAGCAACGGCTATAAATGCAATGATAATAAATATCATGAACTAATTAATCATAATACTAAACAAAATCGAAATAGGAAAAGAATTTGTTTCCCAGCTATATTTAACTAATAGTACTAAGTAATACAATAAATTAATTAATCTAGTTAAAAATCACTGCTTTAATAATTACGACTTTAACATAAATTTTAATTAAAATACCCTGAAACTAGTTATAGCTGCACTGATAATCTTGCTTTGTTAATTTTAAAAAACACAATATTAAAATCCTAAAACAACATTATGATATTCATTATAACCAACGTACCATAAATAATGATAATAACACAATTTCCTGCAATTGTCATAATCCTAAAGCATGTTCTTTGCAAAATAAATACCTTATATATTTAATAGTTTATTAAGTTATCAGTTCCACTACGGAATATCTTAATCTTACAAAACTTTATTTAGATTTATTAAGAGAAATTTTAAATTTCACTTTTATCAGCACAAGTTATATAGTAATTCTAATTCTCTCTCTAAATACTACTGGCAATTGAAATATACAAATAATATTCTACAATTAAATGAAATATAATAACTGAAGTATAAACATCCAAATCGTTACATGAAATATATTTATTTTGCTGAAAAGAAAATATCCATATAATAAAAATCCCAATAACTGACTTATTGAACAAACATAATGTAATCATTAATTTTTGCTTCCATAGAATTGTCCATACTCTTCAATATTCCGGAAACTATGCCAATTATGTGTTATTAATTTAATTATATTTTTTTATATTTTTACTTATTTTACTGGTAACGATTTTCATTAGTATCAGTCTATTATTTGTACTTATTAACAAATCAAATTTAAAAAAGTATTTTAATTTTATTCTTGATTTTAAATTTATTGTTTTTATATTAATATTATCCTTTTCGTTATTTTTATATTATTTTCTTTTTTATTTAGTTATTTTTTCGATATTTTCTATCACTTAGTCTTTCTTTTTTTATCTTCTCTCTTTTATCTTCTTTCTTTGATTTTGTTTTTCCTTTTTATTTATTTCCCCATTACTTTTTTATCTTATTCCTGCTTTAAAAAGTATTCACATATATAATTATCTGTGGAAAACATTGACACATTACTGTCTATGAGTTTTAATCACACCGTTCATTACACGTTCATAACCACCCCAACCCCAGTTAATTCATCTCATTGAATGACCTCTTCATTTTTTGTCCTTCTTTATATTTTAAATATCCATATCTATCTATAAGACCAAGTTAATCATCGAAATTTTACTACCAGATTATTGTGTTTTAACACCGAAATTTTAATCTTGTTGATTTTCAGTGTGCTAATATCAAATTAAAATTAGTATATATATATATATATCGCTCATTCAGTAAAATGAAATAGAGCTCGCTGGCTATTCGGCGCGTGTAATGACAATATACTTCTTCTACCGAACGTCCATAGCCCAGAGGTAAAATCGCCGATTTACGCCAATGCGGAGGACTATATATATATATATATATATATATATATATATATATATATGTATGTGTGTGTGTGTGTGTGTGTGTGTGTGTGTGTGTGTGTGTGTGTGTGTGTGTGACTTAGGATGAGGAAAGAAAGCGCCAGAATTTTATTGAGCAACACCAAGTTTTATTCGTCTTAATAATTCCATCATTCTCGACGATCTACCTACAATCTTCCAGCAGCAGTAGCTGTTCAAATAGCTGTTTGCTCTCTTTGAAAAACAAAAAAAAAACAACAACACTTAAACAAGATTCCTTCAGTTCATCAAAAGTTTTGAATCACAGGGTGTTGAGGAAGTAAATTGCTGAGCGAATAGGCCATATTCCCTTTGAGTACCATCGGAAAGGAATGTGTATTTGAAAGTACCTCAAATTCGTTGATATGGTTCGAAGTGGACGTGTATTGCGCTGTATTGTCTTGCTAAAACGAGAGGCTAACTGCGACTGAACAAAGCAGGATATTTCTTTTATAGTTTTTTTATATACACGGGCTAGCTGTTGGCAATAGAGTATAGCGTTGATAGTGAGAACAAGTGGAACAAGCAGGTAATGCATTACTCTATAGAAATTCCACCAGACAGAGATCACATTTTGTTATTTTCTTTCCGTTTCTTAAGTGAGACAGGATTTTCTGGCTAACCAAGTACACACACACGCGCGTGCGCAGCCCCTCCACACTGGCTGGCTGGTCGTTCGTATCGTGGATAACATAGGTCGTCTTGACATTTCCTATTGCAGGCAACAGCTCAAGCCCATTTGTGTCAGTTCTACAACCAAATGATGCGGATTGTAGTTCATAAAATCATTACGCTGAGTTGAATTGTCCAGAGATTTCTGCTTATAACAAAACTGCACTCACAAGGTTTGGGTCAACACGCGATATGGATTAAAGACCAAATGAGCCGTAAGCTAAATTGAATCACCAGGTCTATAAATTTAGACGACGCTTTGCTAACAAAGAGACTATGATGAGATCGCCTAATCGAAAAATAAAACACACACTCACACACACACACACACACACACACACATATATATATATATATATATATATATATATATATATATATATATATCATAATAAATAATTTGCAAACACTGCGTCTGTTTATATTTAATAAAATCTATTCATACTCACGGATAATCTTTTGCGTATTGTAATTGAAATATGTCAGAAATGAGCTGTAACGTTGACAGATATTATTATCATTCATTTCTCAAGAAACCCAAGTACTTTCAAACACTTTCCCTGATCATCTTCAGGAGTGTGAGTTATGGTAACAAAATAACCGCAAATCTGTGTTGATAAAAATTACTGTAATTTTTGTTTATTTCTGGTTCAAATATAAATGTTTACAAATTGTTTGCGTTCATTATAACGTTAAAATTGTCCAAAATGGATTTTTTTATTTGTTGTAATATCATGGTCAGGCAAGTTTTAAAGCATGAAATAACTGTACTTTTTAGATACTTTTTAGAACGTTACTACAGTATTCAAAGCTTATTCTATTACTAGACAGCTTAAGTGTTTTAATGAATATTACATCGAGAATCTGAAGTTTTATTTTGTGGTTTTCTTGGTGTAGGATAGTTGTGTTATCGAACATTCTTTTTTATGTTGTGAATGCTGACAGGAATGTTGTTGTTGCTGTCTATAAATGGACATTTTTTGCGGTAATTTTTGTTATCATAACTCAAATTAACAAAAATGAAAAATACAGAGACACAATGTTTGCAATTTATTTAATCTGACATGTCTAAAAAAAGAATTTATGCCTAAACACACACACACAGAAACACACACACACACACACACACACACACACACACACATATATATATATATATATATATATATATATATATATATATACTACCAGCCATAACTATTGGGCCACCCCAGTGTTTAAAAAATGATTTTATATTATGAATTTTATTTTTTAGTATTTATAGCTAAGTGAATAACTTTAAGTAAAAATAGAATGGTTCTATTGTTAATACTGCAAAATAAGACGTGCATCAAATGAATCTATTAAATATTTAATAATTACCTATATTGCAGTTTCATCAATGAAAAGATGAAAAAAATTAGCGTGATTCGATAGAGTTCATCTTTGCTTCTATGCCTTGTAAAAATTTGCAAAGTAATAATAACAAATGAACCATTGTATTTTCATTTAGAATTATCCACTAAAATAGTATTAAATATATAATTTTTAAAAATACTGGGGTGGCCTAATAATTATGGCCGGTAGTGAATATATATTACTGCCACCTGACAAAATTTCGCCAAGATATATTTTAAATTTGCATATGCACCATGTCTGTTTTGTTTCGTATTTTGTCGATTTCACAGCATATTAGGCTTAGTCGGCCACAATCTCTGAGAAAAACAACTATATGACACAATACGCTCAGCCAGAATTTTGAGAACAGTATGCGAAACTACTTGAATTTCGCAACGGAATGTCCAATACAATCATTTCAGAGAATTTTCGTGACAAATGGAGGAGAGTGCAGAGGATTCGGAAAGTATTGGATGAGTGCAATGGTGATTACAATGCTACTTATAGCGATCACAGAAATGGATTTTATTCAATTTCAAACAGAAACTAAGTTACACCAAGTAGACCTAAATCAAGTGATTTAAGGTGGTAGTGCTGCCAAGGATCAAAGAATGGTTACTGGAAGACTCTATATTGTTCAACAAGAAACTAGACCATGCCACTCAAACAAAAGTACCTAGGCATGACTGACAGTCAATTACTTCGACATCATCACTCCTTATATGTGCCCAATAAAATTTCAAAACTTAAATCCTGTGATTATTATTGATGGGCCGATGTTAGGTGAGAGACAAGTAAAACATTTTGTAACACCTAAAATAAAATGAAAGCCAGGCTTTTGGCAGCATACGCCATCTTAAACAAGGAGATCTTTAAGAAGCGTTTTATGACATTTTTGAGATTTTATTAAACGTAATTACTCTAGAGTGTTTCAAGATCATTATGTGTAATTTTGGCAAATATATCTGTTAAAATGTTATATTGTTTTTATTTTTGCCTATATCAAAAGACAGTTTATTAATCATACCTGTACACGTAAACAATATATATATATATATATATATATATATATATATATATATATATATATATATATATTAATAACTCCTACGCCAATGAACAGTATTTCACCATCTTTTGAAAGAACCCCATCCTTTTGTAGCCTTGTATTCACTAATACAGATATTTTGATTCAGCTATCTATACCAGGACACATTATTAAACGAATAACATTACCAGGCCGGTTACGCTCTTTCGCACCTCTCTCTTCTTCACCCATCTTCTCTCACTTTCTTCCATCTCTATGCATTTTCTTACTTCTTCCGCTTTGATAAAATGAAACGCCGGGTCAGCAAATATGTATATGACTATACTTTACTTCCGACTTTTAAACCTAAGATCCATTCTTTGAACCTTCCACCATGTGTTTTTAGTTCTTTCTTTCTCTCCCGTTTTCCTCTATTTGTTCTTTATTTCCTCAATGTCTCTTTTATAATCTCCCATTCTGGTTTCTCATTTTTCACATAGCCTTTACTTCGCACACACACACACCTTTATCAAGATAAGGAAGAAAATTTAATAATTCCGTTCAAAAAATATCGTTTACTGCCCGATAAACATTGTCCTTTCAATGTCAAACAATTTATTGTAGATTGCAATTTCTTTTTTTTTTTTTTTAATCATATCACCCCAAGCAAGGTGAAAACGCCACTGATGCGCAGGGGGCTACGTAAGAGTGAAAAGATTGGAAAAGAGAAAAACCGGAAACCACATCCTAAACAGGAAACAAGGGATGAGCCTCTTCCCCTGTTCAATAGATGTGGGTGGAGTGTGAACCGGGCGATAGTTTAGTCTATCTACTCCAAAAATGTTTTAAATTATAACTTATATAAGTTAGTCGCTGGCATCAACTGTTCCAATAGATTCAAATATATTATGCCACTGTTTAATTACCCAATACTTTTTTCGCAATATGTCTCTTAAATATTATGTTTTGGAATGATATGTTACTTCATTCTATTATCCCTGAAAAATATTTTTACACACAGCGAGATGTCATATACGAAACAAAGAATATATACAATACTAGCTACAGCAATATTTCATAAAATACTAGAATGCAATTAGAAACGGCTCTATTGATATCCGTAATTTCTGGCAACACTGCAACATTGAAATTATAGGAACCAGATTTTTCTACGATGTATTCATATCATAAATACATGAGAGCAATTCAGTTCGAGAGAATAACGTAATTAATTATTAATCATTACCTAAGCATTTACATTAGCTGTCCTAATTCTGAAGTGATTCTAACTGCAGAGGAAAAATAAATATCAAAGAAATCCTTTTCGCGAGCCAACCCAATAATTCATCTTCCTTTAAACATAACAACATATACTTTTGCAAATTGGTTGAAATTATTGAACTTTAACTGACCAACGAATTATACCAGACAAAATAGTTTGAATACTTTTTTCCTTTACTAGTATTTCATTTAACTTTTATTTCTCTAACTTCTTGATCGTGTAATTATTATTTTTATGTTGTAATTTTTCATCATATTTCGATTTCTGCAAGAGTCGCACTACCTATCAAGTCAGCGCGAAGACGTAAGTCAGATCGTGTTCTGTTGTTATGGCTACATTTCATGTTTTTTCTATCTCCACCAACTACCGTCGCTTTACATAGACAATGTTCTTTTTAGTATGTGAGCTGTATTCAACAAGACAATGTTTTGTATATCTCTTAAGCTGGGGTTTCCAGGGATTCTTTCAAAGTATTGTTTTGTTCCATTTTTTATCATTCCAAGTGCACCAACGATCACTGGAACGATTCTTGTTTTCAATTTTTACATTTTTTCTATTTCAATTTTTACGTCTTTATATTTTGACAATTTTTCGAATTTCTTGGTTGTTATGTTACAATTCACTGGAGAAGCCATAACAATTAATAGACAAGTTTTTCTTTCTGGTTTTTAACAATAATGTCCGGCCTATTTGCTGGCTGTGTTGATGGTGTAATCACATAGAATGATGACATCTTCTACTTCTGTATACGGTGCTGTGTGATAATCATACCAGTGTTTGTTTACAGATTTTCCATAGTGTTTGCACATTTTCCAATATACATACCTCCCCACTCTATCGTGACGATATTTTTATTCATTTAGGGCAAGTACAGAACATCCTGAGATTAGATATCTATTTTTTGTTGAACCTGCATTTTGGTTCCACATTATTATGTATAATATTTGCCTGAAAGTTTCTAGATTTTGGTTATTATTATTATTATTATTATTATTATTATTATTATTATTATTATTATTATTATTATTATTATTATTATCATTATTATTATTATTATTGTTATGTCCCTTCAATTCGTGTCTGTTAATATCATATAAAAAAATATTTTCTTTTCTTGTTCTTTGTAAATTTTGTCTTTTCGGTAACCGTCCAAATCTTTATATTACTTTCGTTACAGTAATCGAGTTGTTTTGGAAATACGTATACGTAATTCCCCTCCGTGAATTGATCTTTTAGAATAATTGCTTGTCACTTCGCAAAAACCACGCACCTAATATGTTGTTCCCTATTTAATTCCCCTTAATCTCCCATCACAATATTATGTGTGAATTAAATTTCGCAAAATGTCATTCCCCGTTATGAATTCTAAAAATGTCAGCTGTCTCTTTGTAATCTTATGTATTAATGTGTTTGTTTCCTTATTTACTTTAGACCATGCTAGAAACTTATTTGTTCTTTTCATGTATATCACTGAATGAGCTTGTAGAAGTAAATGAATAGCACTTTTTTCATTTCTTCAGCTTTAGGAATACTATCGAGTATTCAATGCCATACTGCAGAATACACACACAAACACACACACATGCATACACACAAACATGCATACACACACACACACACACACACACATATATATGTGTGTGTGTGTGTCTAGAAAGGAATCAGATACGGTATTGCATGGTTACACCGCATGTTTATATATATATATATATATATATATATATATATATATATATATATATATTAGTTGTCAACATACAAACCTGTTTCGCTGTATCACAGCTCATCAGTGTGGCTAGACAAATCCACTTGCTTCTGGCTGGGATCGAAACTCGACCGATTTGGTGTCAGTCGGAGTCGCTACACACTAAGTCGCATGGAATCAGAGAAAGGAAATTTTCCCGTGTTGTATATGAGCAGTATATACACACGTCAGTCACCGAACGAACTTAATTAATATCTGAAGAGTTAAGCATATATCGCAAAAGTGGACACAGTTTTTAAAATTGTCTTCTCTAGAGAGCTGAATAGAAATAAAAGCATAATATATTAGTCAGCCACATACAAGCCTGTTTCGCTGTATCACAGCTTATCCGTGTGGCTAGACAAAACCACTTTCTTCTGGCTGGGATCGAAACTCGACTGATTTCGTGTCAGTGGGAATCCATACATATATATACTCCCGCACTCATTCGTTGTAGCTTATGAAAATTTCCTATATCTTACAATTCACATTAACAATAAACCATTTGCGTTCTTCATCTTTTATACTTTTTGGTCAGATAGTATAGTAAAATAATATACCTGCCTGATTTAAAGTTCTCTCTTCCTCACGGTTATGGAATATTGATAAAATCATACAGCTTTCACTTATCCAGAGAATCCGTCAATGGGTTTGATCTTACTGATGAATGTGTCAGCCAACTCATAAAAAAGAATCGCAAATAAAAATCTGTAACGGTTTATTTCAACGAATTTTGACAGAGTTTGGCATGCTTATCATTTTCATAACTATAAGGCTTACTTTATTTTGTGAAATTTCTTTGATTTTCTACTAAATGCATGATGAAAGAATTGACTCCTCTGTTTCTTTACATTTCAGCATATGCTTGTGTCATTTTGGATTAAAGCAATTTGTAGCCCTGATATGAATCAAAACATATCAAATAAAACAATTGATTTATTTTAGTTAAGATTTTGGTTTTAAAAATAACCCAATCTCTCTAATATATAAAATGGTTTGACTTCTGTTGATAAATAATAGGCAAGGCTTCCTTTTTTTCTTCACAAATCGCCATTTTATAAGTATACACAGTTGGGACAAATCTTTCCATCAAATCCTAAACAGACAGGTTTTAAATACCTTAAGTGTTGTTTCCATATGACATTTCTTCTAATTTTTAATTTCATTTTTCCTCTGTCTATTTTGAGATATCATTTAAAATATTTTTTTAATCTAAACGAGAGTTAAAAATGATAACAGCCTACAAATCCAAAAAAAATCATTAGCAGCATGATCTCCACGATTATAGTAAACGTGTCTACTATATTCGTTTTTTATATTTCACGAATTTTAAAAAATAGTTTGAAAAATATTTCTAGAGAAATAATAATAATTTAAACTTAAATGTCTCTTTATATTTTACCTTGCAATTGATATCATGTTTTTACCTGATATTTGTTAAAAACTTCTTATAAAATTAAAACATAGCTTACAAAGATATGCCGATTAAAAAGAAATTAGTCACCCACGTGAATTATACCCGATTTATTAGAAATATAAAATGAAAAAACAGATGTTGTTTGTTTTTTAGTTTTTCTTCGAAAAATAAAGAACGACGTCTTAAAATAAAATAAAATAAGTCATAACTATGATTTATTAAATGTTATGCAAATTTCATTGTAAAATTTTTTTTTCGGAAAAAATAATTTAAAATTCTTTTCAATTAATTTTAATATAATCTGTGATTTGAATATATCGATATTGCTTTTTGTAAATGTGACTAAAAATATAAAGCATTATATTAATCATTATGTATATATGTGTATTTTGAGGATAACAAAATAAAAATATCTCACTTTTCTTCACTGCTTTCAAACTCAAAAGCCAGTGTGAAATCAATACTCTAACGAATAGAAAAAAAAAGAAATATTCCGTACTAAAAGAATAAAATGAAGGCAAATCTTGCGAACATCTGTGAAATATTTATTAACTAATGAAAAAAGAGCGATTTATAAACTCACAAAAAGTAACGATGACACATGTCATATTTCTTCCCGCCCAAAATGAGTTTGCTTTTGGAGCCGACTACGTGAATGCGTCAGGCTACTTAAAGACGTTCTCGTCCAGTCTTTCAGAGAGGGAAGGAAGGCGAGAACAATCAACACAAACAGGATGTAACAAGTGGTATTTTAAATCGTTGAATGGATACAACTGACTTAGCAACATACATTCACACTTCCTCACCTTCTTGCATGCTACTTTTTTATTGTTAACTTACCTTCTTTCACTTCACATAATCGCCGTCAATACAGTAAAAAAAAAGAAAAAAATGAGCAAATTCGACACACGAATCCACGAGACTTTTTCTTAGCCCAATTTTAATATATTATTAACACTAATACGGCTAATGAAAAAAAAATCTATTCAACCTCCCGAAACACTTACATGTTATCAAGTCATTAACTCGTCAAGCAAGACGAGATAACAAATCACATTCAAGAACGTTTCATAAATAAAACCAAAGAGAGACAAATATTCTGAACTAAACAGTAAGTTGAAGAAACTTTTACAAACAATTTTTTTAAAAAGAGAAGCTCTTATTTGTGTACAAATCACATTTCAATAAAACAAACGAATTCTTAACTATTTAAACTCCTTACCAAAATGTTTCGTAGAACGTTTTCATAGGTAATATTTTCATATATACAATTTGATGTTATGGTGTTTTGAAAAATAAATTTCCTTAAAAAAACAAGAGACTTTTATCTTTACAAACTTCCGATAATCTTACCGCCAATTTAATGAACATGATTGAGCTCCCTACATACTATTTTCTATGAATAATTTTTCGAGTATCATTAAGAAAAATTAAACCACGGTTTTTAATCGATATCCACTTTACTTATTAGAATGGAATAAACACCTCAAAAGTCTTTGAAATATGCACAGATTTAATTGTAATTGAGTTTCCTCAAATGGTATCGAAAGTTTAACGAAAAATATTTTGTGTGCCTTTAAGATTTACACCAACACTCTAGATCTCTACACGTATGAGGTTTAAAATTTTACCTCGCCTAAACTATGAAGACCTATTTTATAAACGCTAAAGCCTCGATCATTATTAATTTCCTACCAGTCAGTCCTGTATTTTCTCCTGTGATCTTATCTTCAGAGAGTGATTATCGACTATTGGTGACAAATGAATAGGTTAAAATTTTCTAAGGGCAGAGAGTAATGTTCAAAGAATTTCTTTGATGTATTCTAAGAGGAAAAATGAAGACATGAATCTTTGAACGGAGGGCAATGAAATGTGTTGTTTACTCTTTAGTACAAACACCACATCTATAGCTTTCTCAAAGGAATTCTATGCCATTGGAAGAGAAATATTTTCTTGGAAATAGGAAATGTAGCGTTTATTGTAAAATGTCAGAAAACAGACGATACATTTTCTAAAAACATCTGTAAGCGATAATGATGTTAAAAATAATTACAGATATAAGTTGGGACTTGATCTGCTATCAAAACTGCATGTGCTTCTAAGAGTATCCATGCGTGTGTATATATATATATATATATATTATAAAAGATTTTAGATTATTACAATGGGTAATACATATTTCAACGCGTCCTTATGTTAGCATCGCGCCCCATCAGACCCAAATAGTACAGCAGTTGGTCCTCAAAATATACCCCCCTCCTCCCAAAATATTCCTCTCTTCGATTTTATTTTACATAGACGCTCACATGTTTATATCAGTATAGATATTTGTGACGGTTATTTGCGAAAAAATCTCTATCAGTCAAAAAGAACACCCAAAAAATAGGAATGCATGGTTTAAAAAAATATAGACAATTGATTAATGAGACGAAGAGAAAAAAGAGAAAAAAAAAGAGAAAAAAGGGAAACAGAAGAAACTGATTAGAAAGCAAGAAGAGAAAAAGAAAGGACAAAGAGATAAAAAAAAGGAAATACAGCATCACGAGAAATAAATGTTGACTTCATTTATCGTAATAGCAACGTCACAAGCCACCTAACTATTCTCTTAGAAAAGCATGGATAAATTTAAATATGAAATTTAATTTCAAATATACTGTGATATATTGACGGTACAAAAATAATGTACATCATAATTTTAATACAATTTGAAAAAATAACTACTCTTTTTATTATTTTAAAAATTAAGCCTAATTTAAAAAATATTGTTCAAATAATTTAAAATACTAAAATTAAAAACTATAAATACAACTAGAGGAAAAATTAGATAAGCCTAACAAAAAGGGTTGATACACAAAAATGGAAAGAAAAAGGAAAAAAATCACGACAGAACGGATTTTAAAATAATTAAAAAAACGTTAGATAGAAACCGACGTATTCATATTCACTCATATTCGTTCTTATAAACGCAACAAGGGATTTACCCTTAAATTAGAATATACCGAGTATAGGGTATATTTACGATGAAAAGTAAATCATAAATCATACATCCTAACATCAATTACAATACATTATAACGTTAATGGAGTCAACATTTATTTCTCGTGATACTGCATTTTCTTTTATTGTATCTCTTAGTCCTTTCTTTTTCTCTAAGTGCTTTCCATGGAGTTTTTTCTGTTTCCTCTTTTTACTTTTTTCACATTTTTCTTTTTTTCTTTATCCTCTTTTTTTCTTTTTTACATTAATCAATCGTCTATCTTTTTTTATCCTTGCTTTCCTCTTTCTTTGGTGTTCTTTTCGAAAGATCGAGAAATGTTCGCAAATAACCGTTACAAATGTCTATTCTAATATGGATATGTGATCGTCTTTGTAAAATAAAATAAATGAAAATAAATTTTGAGGGGAGCGGTATATTTTGTGCACCAGATTTTGCAAGATTTGGGTCTGACGAGCCGCGGTGATAACAAAAGGACGCGGTGAAATATGTATTAGCCATTGTAATAATCTAAAATCTTTATAAATTATATTATTCTGTTAAATTAAATAAATGAATTTAACAGTCAGTTCTCTTGTGTTCGTCTTTATCGGAATTTACCTGGATTGTATACAAAGTGTGCTATGTTATATATATATATATATATATATATATGAAAACTAATATAAAGCTGTAAGTTTAAAAATGTATTTTTTTTTAACATGTTCATTTATTCGTATTATTATATATATATATATATTTCATATTTCAGACTGGACTCGGCCTTTCATCAGAAACAAATTATTTTAAAATTAGAAACACACACACACACACATATATATATATATATATATATATATATATATATATATATATATACTTGAAGAAAGTAATTGAACAACTTATTTTTTTTTCTTTTGCTATACAGTCAGTTTAAACCTATTAGAATGACTGGTTCTAATAATTTCAAATTAGTTTATGTACAGTGGTGCTAAGAATTATGAATCTAGTTTAGGAATGTATGATTAAAAGTATTTTGCCTTGAAATATTTTGCGTTATACGTGATTGCATCAGTTGTTTATTTCGCCCATTTTTTTTCACTTTTACGGATTAGTTGTCTTATGGTCATTGCATTCGATGAACGCTACTCTAATAAATTCTATGAAAATTGTTATGTTGCACGAACACAGTGGGAAGCATCACAGAGCTCTTGCGAATATTGATGGTGTCAGCATTTTAACTGTCCGTCCTGCCATCAAGGCGAAGAAACAAAGTAAGAAGCTTAAAGGAAAAACAACTCAAGAGACGATATATACTACATCAGCAAAAATCGGAAAATTCCTAGGAAGTTATCATGAGTTTTATTTCAATTAATTTCTAAGATTATATATATATATATATATATATATATATATATATATATATATACATTAATGCAGGTTTCATTGAATAATATAGACAAGTTTTGTCTATTAATTTTGTGTAGGATCCGTTCATACCGTCTGATATACTTGATGGTGATATCGTTGAAAGACAACTAAATCACAGTAATTGTTGATTTTTTTATCGGGTCTAAGCATCGGCTCACATAAGTCATTATCAAAGAATAAATATTAACACACAGTAAACATAGAACATTTAAGTTATTAACAATAAAGGGAATTAAATTGAAAATATAAGTCCATCGGATGGCCGAAGACATTGACAAAGTAATGGCGTTGTGGTCCCTGATCTGATTACAGGCATTTGCGTACGTTATTGGAAATATCAAAATTGATTGTATTCAAACCAGGTTTAAATTGTTTAATGTAGATTGCTTTGAGGATTTTTAGTTTCTGTTTATTATTTTCTTGTTTAAGTATGTACGTGTTATCAACGAGCGTTTTTCTCGGAAGTGTGCGTTGGTAACCGTGTTGTTTTAAATGACGGAATATATTTGAATTTTCATTTAAGTGAAACGTCAGACGCCGTGAGAGCGAATTTTTAGTGTGGCCAATTTAGATAATAATTGAGGTTGTTAGAGATACATTCTCTAAATGGACATATGAATTTATATAATATAATATAATTTTTTGCAAATCACTGAAGGTGGGGGAAGTGTCGTTGCGGACGAATGAATTAGATGTAGTGGATTTAGTGTAATATATAATAAACTTAATTCTTTTGTTAGAGTTTGGTGTTAGTCGGGGGTCAATACCCACTAATCCATAAACAAGTGGAATCAAAGAAGGGACATTTTAAACATGCTGTATATAAGTGTATACACACGCCAATAACCGAAAGAACTCAATTCGTTTTTGAAGAATAATGCATATATCGCAGAAGCGGAAAATACTTTCAACATTTTCTTCTCTAAAGAGCTCAATCGTAATGAGATCATAATATATTAGTCATTCACACACACACACACACACACACACACACACACACACACATATATATATATATATATGCAGTATTTATTCATAAGCAGTGAGTATACTTTATTTTTTGCACTATGTTTTGCAATATTTTCATTTATTTATAATTATAAAAATGTTTTTCACATACTTTCTTTTCCTTCTTCTTCTTCTTCTCCTTCTTCTTTTTCTTTAATTTTTTCACCTTATAATTCTTCTTCTTTTCTTTATTATTCTGTTTCCAACTTCTGTTGCTTCTTCTTATATTTCTTCTTCTTCCTCATTTTCTTCCTCCCCTCTTCTTCTTTTCGTCTTCTTTTTTTTCTATAGATTTTATTTTATTCCTCCTCTAATCATATTTTTATTCCTATGTTTCTTATTATTATTATCTTCTTTATTTTTTCCTGTTCTTTTTATTACTAAAAAATGAAGCCATGCTACTTGTCTGTTTTATTCTATCTAAGTTGATCGAAATATTTTATGGTACTTGACAAGCGCAATTTATAATATTACATTCATTGTTTTGTTCTTAATATTTGTTTTATTTGGCTTGTTAGGGCATAAATCTAGTAAATCACTTAGTTTATAAGCTTACATATATCATATTTTATGTACTACATATAAAATGCAGCTAACGAAGAATTAGTAACTATTTTCAAAATGACGGCATCTAAGGAAATTTGTTTACTAATTGCAACATATTTTACGCTTTTTCAGTGCTTCGTTTAATCCATTAAACTCATTTATTTCCATTCTCAAATATTTTCTGCGTTTTAGTTAATTATTTTATATAATTTAGCAATGTGTTTCATTATTCTTAATTTTATTACCTTATTCACGTTAAATATTATTTTGAAGATCTGCAATTATTCTTTCCCACATTATCACAATATTAAATGTTTCTACTGGTTTTTATTATGTTCATTGATTCTTATTATTTTCATTGATTTTCACTTTGTCCTGTGATTTTTATTATGTTCATTGATTTTTTATGTCCATTGATTTTCCTAAGTAACTCACAAAGAACAAAACCTTTTAAAATTCAGAATTTCTTTCACATTGCTCAAAGCAAAAAATGCATCCTTAGAATTTTTAAAAAAATTTCTTATTTAAATAATCTCGTTTTTTTTATTATTTTTTGGAACCTATCAAATATGGAATCTATGGAACACATATTAATATCGTTTTTCTTATTTTTATTCAGTATTTTATCTTTCATCCATTTTGAATGTTCGCTCTCTGTATAGAATGATTATCTGTAGAGATTTCGTGAGACACACTTTACATATATATCAAGTAAGTTTCTTAATTTTTCTCACATATCCCATCAATGATGTCGCATAATCATTCCGAAAACATCGAATATACTGTTTTAAATTTTTACGTAAATGAAATGAAATTTCAGATTTAAGAGTTCTCGAGTAATACAGGATCAGTATCTGATAAAATTGTTGTGACTTTTCCTTTGACTCAGCATTATGTCTATGATAACTCTTTTAATAATACGTCTTAGTCACATTAATTTAAGTCTAACACAGCACCAATTTAGTTTTTATTAGAGAGTAATATTGATGATCCACTTACTTGTTTTTAGTCAAATATATATCATCCATCTAAAATGCATTGTTCGTTTTTAAGTTGCTGAATTCTCCGATGATATATGTTTATAAACCACTCTCATGTTAATAATAATATTCTCAGGCATCACATCCAATTTATCTTTCAGTTACAATGGTTATGATTTTAGTAAGTTTTAGGCAAATGTACAAATAATAAAAGGATCAAAAACCAAACAATTTAGAAGGCTACTGAGTTGTGTTCTATGGGCGCTTAAAGCAACATAAACATTCAACATTAACTCATGTAAAGAAAGGCTGTTCAAGCCAAGATATGAATAAATGACACTTTAAATATTTGGGAAACATCCTCCTTCGTGTCTGTTTCGTAAAACAGTAGTTCTTGGTAATATTCTCTCTTAGCGAGGAATGGTGTTCTAAATTGGAAATGTCAGGGATTATGAGACTAATGAATGTATGTCATCAGAATGCATGGCATAGAATATCGATGTGTTTGCAACGTTTAGTCTGTGGAAAACATTTTATAGGCTGGGAAATAATCACCTAGAAACCGGCTGATATTCTTTTGAACTCAAGAGAGGCTAATGAGAAATGACCATCTCAAGGCCATATATGCCAGCAGTACAATGTTATTTGTATGATCTGAGTCTTGTAAAGATAGAGCATAAGGTAATAAGTCAGAAGTGTATTCGAGTGGTAAAATGAACTAACCATTATGGATAGAATACTTGTTGTTCTAAAGAAGGTTGTTTTAAAGATAGTGCTAAATTAATTATTATAACTGTACGAACCTTTATTTATATTGATCATGATATACCTTGAAATTTATTTTGATGCAAAGAAGTATAAAAATACTTTTGTATGTTTTTGATAGAATGCTTTTCATTACGAACTATCCTGATTCGCATAATTCCTGAATGTATGCAAATATAGAATCGATGCAATTAAGAAAATAATTTGAATAACAATAGTTACACAAAAACAAACATAAACGCTAACAGATAGATAGATAGATAGATAGATAGATAGATATTCATAGAGAGAATCACAACACACACACACACACACATACATATATATATATATATATATATATATATATATATATATATAATACTGTGTGTTTTTGTGTGGGTATGTTTACATGTGTTAATGTTTTAGTGATACAGATTTTCAAAATAGCAGTAACTCATATATACATAATTAGTTTTACATTATTGTCTACCCTATATAAATCGCTTATCATTTGACACTTATCAGAGCAAAACCTTAACAACACATCAAAGAACAAACACTAACGATGGAGTAGGAAATGTGAAATGCATCAATGATTCATTGTAAGCAACAAAACATTTACAGAAACTTTTATGAGCTTACAGCGCTGTAATCTTAGTCCATCGTACGTTTTATCAGATATCGATCAATCTTCTGAAGTGTAATTACATAAACGTTGCGCGTCAAAGAAATGAAGACAATTGCGTATATTTAGGCCTGATTTGTATGGGGGATACGCTTAGAATATACATTTGTGAATTTTTAAATCAATATTATTTCTCGTCTCTGAAAATGGACGTGTTCTTCCACTTTCATTTTTCATGAAAGTACGGATAATAGTGTTTTGTTTTTTTTCCCTGATTTTTAACATATTTTCTTTGTGTGAGTGTATAATAAATACCAGATCTATTCTCTTAATTACATCTGATCCACGCAATTAGAAAGTGCTATTATTTTGAAATAAAATGTCCAAGTGAAGTTATTTTGAATTCTTTTGCTTGTAAACTATTTTATACGTGTGTACACACCATATTAGCTTGCAACTGTATCTCCGAGGTTTCGCAAAATAACTATACATTTTGTATTAACATACTAACATTAGTATTATTTTTTTCCGCAATATACAACATTATAATCATTATATTTTTGTACTTTGACTATATTTTTACAAAATAACAATAAGATAGATAGATAGATATGCATTTACTTAAAAAGACGACATAACCTCTTATATGCAAAATAATGAGAAAATTTAAATTATATGAATATGAAGAAAAATATCAAGCAAAATAAGTAAAAGATATTATGTATAAAGTGTCTAAATGAATAAATAAATTTAGGAATGCGTTTTTAACACATCCCAAAAGTAAATAAAGTATTGAATGAATTATTTTAAAACAAAGATGACGTCAGATACAAACAACATGGACCACTAAGCAGCATCTACAATTAATATAATTTCTGTTGTTAGGAATTGTGTTAATGATTGTCATGAAAGAGAATACCAATTCTCCCAAATGTATTCTATGAGAATCAGAGGCAGGATTTTCCACTCAACAAGTAGAAAAATACAAGTTGTGTAAATTTGTTGTTTGACTGATCTTATTTTCTCTGTACGAAATCCAAATTCTAATTATTTTCGCAGACGTTTCGAAGAAATGCTATTCCCCAAAACTTTTCGGCAAAAGTTTAAGTTTCTTTGTTTTTTTCGTTAACCGCATTTAATAAAATTTGCCACATATAACCAATGTTTTGTAGATAATTATTTTTCTAAGTAGAATGTTTTTCTATACTTCTGAGATGAGGTAATATTTACATTCTTTACTGTTGTCTTCATCTTTATTGCAAGGTTTACGACGTTTCAGACGTTGTACGCTTCTACCTTCTTCAGATGCTAGGAATTTTGAGTTTACATCATTAAATCTATCTCTATGGTTGCGATACTTTGATGAAAACTTCATACTCTCACCACACCAGGAAGAGGTCCAGTGACTAATGAACCATGTGAATTCAATAAGATTACTGATACAGTTCACAATGGAAAAAAGAAAAAGACAAAATCTAGCATTTCTGGATATATTAATAATTCAAACAGAGAATGGGTTCAATATATCCGTATATCGTAAACCAATATTCACCGGACAATATCTCAACTTCAAAACCCACTACCCATTCAATGTAAAAGAAATCGTCAGCTACTTTCAACATCGAGCAAAGTTCATAAGCTGCAAGCCAGAGACATATGAACAGGAAATGATCGGTATAAAAAGTACCAGACAATATAACAACTTGCCAGTGTATATAGCAACTGCTCCAAAGAACGTGAAAATGATGGTGCATGAGAAACAAAAATATCAGAAAACAATCCCAGTCTGCCTACCCCAAGTGAAGGGGTTCTCGTAAAGCAATCTGTGGTAATATCACATAAGGATAACCATCAAAAGTGGTTCGACACTTCGCAGATTATTTTAAAATAGAAATCAGCATCCCTCTTAAGGTAAGGGTGCAAGCACCTCGGAAAGCCGTAACCCGGGTGGTGATAGAAGAATCAGGCGTATCTAACAGCATATGGAGGGAGAGAGGTGATCATCACACCATCTGGCATGAAGCTGAGGTAACTGATAGAGAATACCATTGAAAACTGCGTAATGTTAAGGAATCAGAGCATATGATAGAAATAGAAAATAATTAGCTTCAAATATTGAAATATCAGTTCTGGTAAAAATGGTTACTGAGATATTCGTTTTATAATCCCCAACAATTCATATGGTAATGTTTTATGGACACATGGCTCAGTGGATATAGGCTTTGGTTTGTTTAAGTGACTTGACCCAAATAATATGCGTTCAATACCTGGTTACAGCTGTGGTGAAGAAATAACGTTGACGGTTGAATTAAAGGGTATATACATTTATGAGATCCGGAAATAACATCGCATATGTAATGGGAATAATATACCCCAATGATCGAAATAAATGTTTAGATTCAAAATTCCTATGTCTTCAAAAATGCCGGAGTTTACAACGGCGGAAACAAGGTAAAGATGGCTGTACAAAGGAGGACAATACTTTGAATATGGCAAAAAATTAAAACTTTTTTTTTCAAAATTAATTCCTATGCAAAAAATAATGTATTTACTGGGAGCGATAGGTTGTTTCTCGCTGAAATTAGGCAAAAATAAAAAGAATAGTGTTATATCCTTTTTATAGACATATATACATATCAAACATTACTCAGAAAATATCTTGAAATACTAAATAGTAAATATATTCAATAAAATCACAATTAACGTAAACTACGGCTTTAAAACGATTTCGGAATCTTTTGTAACTCTTCTGGACGCTCCCCTTGTTTACGATTGTGAATTTTCATATAATCCGTTCCTTCATTTCAAATTTGCTGTTAGAAACAGTTTTTTAGTCTCTCATTTGACTGCGTCTCATATATCATAAGCAAGGGTTTTGCATTCTGTGGGGTTAGCTGGCCAGATGTAATGAGTAATGTGGGCGCAGAAATTGACTGGTAGTCATGGGTGGGTTCTCCTGCTTGTATGACAAGCAGAGTCTTATTGCTACATATAGTTTTTTTTTTTAAAGAGCAACATTTCTTGAATCAGGCTAGCACTACATTCTCAAGACACCGATGTTGGACAGTTTTTTCCCTCTAAGACCGCGTGGAAGAATGAATGTACGTATAACGTCACTATCACTAGTGATCTTTTCAAACACATTCTTAATCACCATTAAACTCATCCAACGTTTTTCGAATCGCCTGCACTGTCCTCAAATTGACACGAAATCTCTCTGAAATATTCTTATTGGAGCTTCCGATGCGAATGCTATCCAGTACAGCATGCTATTCTCAAATTTCTAGCGGAGGAAATTTGTGTCGTGGTGCATTGCTTTAACATACGGTGCACAACTGACACTACTATACAGTGCAGTCAACAAAATGGAAAAATCAACAAAATAACAAAATTGAAAATATTTTGATTTGATTTGAGTTTTGATTAACGGTATATCAACCTATGTGGGTTATTTAATGCCGAAAAGCTTGAGGTTAAAGATATTTTTTTTAATGTTCGGTTATAGTAAGAAAGTTGATTTAGTCAGATTTTGACAACAAAAAAATTATTTTTATTTTATTTTCCAAAACTGAACATGTCTTCTAGTTTCGTATTCAAAAATGTATTGCTGGTAATTTTTTTTCCTTCAAAAATGTACGATGGCAATAATTATTTTTTCTTCAAAAATGTGTAATGGTAATAACGTTTTTCTTAAAAATGTATTGTTTGTAATATTTTTTATTCAAAAGTGTATATTTTTCTAGAGGAGTATTTATATATATATTATATTTCTATAAAAGTGTATTTATACTTTCATAGTGTTTTGACCCCAGTTTGGGGGGGGTTAGATATTTACCCATAGCTGGGACCCTAACAGGTGCTACCACTCCGGGTCAAGGTGGACCTGGGAACAACAGCAATTAAGAGGTGCTTCCATGCTCCTCACAACCTCCCAATCAGAGGCCTTGCTGCTGGATGCAGTTTACCGTCATACCTAGCACCAAAATTGAAAATATATAATGGCAATAATTTTTATATAGCACTATGTATATTTAAAATTTTGTTTATTTTACGATAATTACTATTTAAAAAATACTGAGACGAACCCAGTCGGTAGTCGGTCTATCGGTCGGTTGGTCGGACGGAAGCACGTCAGTGGTTCCGTGTCTTCGAACAAAGTTGAAGTAAATTTGTCGTTCACTAAGTGCTGACACGCGTCGTGACGATCACACTCCGAGGCTGTTGGATGTGCGGGAGTCGCCGACGATGCCGACGTTGCAAGAGGCGATAAATTTCCAGTTCATGTTCTAGTGTCATTTCGTCGTTCGGCCACCGCCTGACATTTATAGAGAACATCCATTGTTATAAAAAATATCTCCAAATATGTTATTCAATGAAACTTTCGTAAATTTTAACCTTATAACTTCAATAAATGAAAAATATCATAAGATTTCTGATATTCGTAAAACTTAAAACATAGGTCTCAAAGTAAGAAATTAAAATGCAGCTAACAATGAAAATTAAAAACATCTAAAAATATTTTACTGAAAATTTGTAATTTTTACTGCATTTCGCAAAATCTTAAAAAGTAAAGGAATTGTAACACATCAACATGAATGATCGCTACAGAGTAATGGTGACCACGATTTTTTTGTTTGAACCTTGAGTGAGTATTGACTTTAATATTCTATGAGTATCATAAGCTTATACATTTCTGCCAAACTAAGGTATATCTTGTATATTACAGCATTTTCATTATATCTCTACTGACATGCAATCAACAGAAAATATATATTTTGAAATTTGATGGAAGACACAGTGGAAAATAATAAAACAAACCTATACAAGTTTATAAAGAAAATTGGGATGAAAGAATTAACCATGATTTAAAAAAAGATCGAATGTATGTTTGTCAGTATTTCAAGAGTCCAACATTATTTTACGAATTGTAGATGTCCAAATCAAGCAAATACAGATTATCACTGTGATTAAATCCCAAAATTGGAAGAAGTTTTAAATAACAGAAGATGATGTTTAAACGCTAAACAAAATATTAAGTAACAAGAGAAATCGTTAGTAACAAATGACATGTGTACTTAATCAGTGCGTAATATCTATCCTACAATACAGCTGTCATATTATGGTAATTTCTACACACACTAAGAAGTAACTTACGGCAACAACAATGTAGATTTAAAGAAGTTTACTGAGCAGACCATGTAAGAATCATGTGATCAATATAAAATTTTAATGAAAATAGAATAAAACACGAAACATATGCATCAAATCAGAAAGAAATATTTAACATTTTGAAACACATAATTTGAAAAGTCTACTTGGATACGTTGCCAATCACATATCATTGAAGGCAAGATGTCAAGGCGAAAAATCGATAGGCATATCTAACGTTTTTGTGCAAATGAATTAAAGCAGAGAGATGCAAAAATGATTAAAGCTACAACAGATCTGAAATTGTGAACAGCCATATAATTGTCCACATTGCAGGATCGTCTGTGACGCTGGTAAATTGGCCTTGTGTCAAACACCACCGAACTCCGCACAATGTAAGTTTCAGAACGTTGAAGTTTGGAATTTGAAGTGTGGAAGGATAATATAATTAGTTTGTACATTAATGCAAAGATTTATTAACTGAATATCAAAACTGTAAGAAGAAGAATATGATAAATTTCGTTAACTAAACACTATAACATATTTCTGAAAAGAAAAATGTGCATTGAGAAAATGCATGTAGTTTTGTATTTAAAAGGGATCAAAGAGAAATATAGGTATTTCAAATATTACACGTAAGTTTAGAATTAGTTGCAAAATGTAAAGCCTTATGTTCCTTTTCCTTTTTTGTCAGGTTGGTGACAAGGTGAGAAAGATGGAACAAAGAAGTACTACATTCAAAGGATTTTGTTCCAAATACAACATTCAGGAAAATACGTTATATAATTTAAACTATAACACCTGGAAACATAACTAAATATTCGTGCATTATTATTGAGAGAGTTTCACGGTGTAAACGTGTTACGTTAGAATTTAATACGTACGAAGATTTTAATTTGTTTTGGAGAAGCAGTTGTGTAAACACACACACATGCATGCCTATATATATATATATATATATATAGTGTGTGTGTGGGTGTGTGTGTGTGTGTCTTTGTGAAAATTTATTTCACATAAAATTAAAAAATTAATGTAGTTAAAAAAAACTTACCGGAAATATTAAAACAATAATAGGGATAGAAAAAGGTTACGAAGAAAGAATTAAAAAAGAACATAAAGAACTGTTAATAGAACAACAAACGAATAGTTTAACGTGTAACATGAACGAAAATTCAAGGGCTTTTTTACAGGAACATATCGTAAATGCTATTGCATATTATATATGTACATATAAATGGATATGTCTCTCTGTGTGTGTGTGTGTATTTGTTTGTTTCCATAACAAATAACTCTACCACAGGAATACCTTTGGCCCGATATCAACCAAACTTGGGTCATTTTTAATCATGACATGAACCTTTAATGTACGAAAGAAAATTCCAATCGATTTAAAGAGTAAGGCAGAAATGAAGGAAAGGCTTAGGATTTACGAACTCTTCTCTTCCAAGAAAGGTCGATCGATTCATACAGCTAATATGTTACAACGATGAGAAATTACTCAGTAAATTACGATTTCAGGATAAAATTCTTATCATCAAGTAAATCGAGTCACGCGGACATATTGTCCAGATCATACCAAAAATATGCAAACATTGGAAGACATGTTATTGTTTCTTTACAAGCGGAAGTACAGATAAACATGTACTATACAATACTGTGCTGAAACTACCTTTGGAAGGAAAAGAAATAAAGCTTTGGGTGACAATTTTACTGTGGAATTAATAAAAAAATAAAAGACACCGTAAAACACACTCCAAGGTATATTTAATTTGCAATGACGTTTTCATGTATAGCGAGAGAGTGGTGGAAATTTCATCACTAACCAAATTGTTAAAGAATACTACACAGAACATCCTGGCTTATCCACAATTGAAAGTTTAACGAGAAATTATGTATAATGGCGTAGCATGTATAGAGGCATCGAAAGTTTGGTGAATCTTGCAGCTAAAGCACTACAAATAAAGTTCAACCATTGACCACAACTGCATATTAAAGTAGCTGGTACAATTAATGGTTTAAATAATTTCATCGTGGTAGACAGTATTTTCCTGGGGCATGCGGTACTAAGATGTCAGTAACCAATCACGTTATTTTTAAGAGTTTGTTTATGTATTCAGTGATAATTGTTAACATATCAGCGGTAGATCAAGCGAAGCCGAAGCCATAATGTTTGTCAAAGAGAAGATTGACTGTTATGACATGCCTAGCTATTGCAGCATTGATAATAGCCACGAATATATTGCCAAAATATGTACGAGGGTAATAGGTCGTTACTTAGGGGGTTAAGAGCATTCCATAGAGCTTTTACAAACAGGAAGTACAGAGGAGAATTTCCAACAAACAGAAAGGCAGGAAAAATTTGACGAAAGTTATAGGGTTTAGATAGAACTGGAGTCAGCTAAATGGCACATTTTTTAGAATAATGACTAAAATTACAATCACTCCCGTTTGCCTTATGGGGTCCTTGCTTATGAATTATGTGAGGAACAAGGAAAACCCCCAAAGTAAAATGGAAAATTCTGGGAAAAAAAAACAATCTATAAGTCGTTATACGACATATGCCACTCGTTACCGAATGAAAAGCTGCAGATTTTAAAGTTCTCTAAAAATGGTGAACGATTAATTTGCAGAGATGAATTGACTGATTTATGTAAATACCGACAATTGTTTTTGTTAAAATTTAATTAACCTTGTGCTCCTTTATGACTAAATCTACAATTTAATTTACTAAAATAAATGATTTACAAAATACTTGTTGGTTTTCTTAACTACAATATACCTTGGTATACTAAAATTATTCAGTTCAAATTTCAAACTAAAAGATTTCCAGACCCTTATAAAGAAATTATTTCAAACTTAATTAATTTAAGTGTTCCTTGATAGCATATGAACCAAAGTAAGTGATCCACGCAAAACTTGATTGTTGTTTAATGTATGATATAACTTAGTATAACATAATTATTAAAATCCTTATTCTAAACTGTAAATTCCACCCCCTTGCACAAAAGATAAGACTAAATCTAATTAAAAACTAAAAAAAAACAACAAAAGAATTATGAAGTTCAGCCTGCTCTTTTAAATAATATATGTTATCAAGATGTATCTTAGCCAGACAATTTAATTCTATTTTAAGTTATAAAAAATCCTATTTTTCCTTTATAAATTATGCTCTGATATAACTTAAAGATTAATAATTATTTTATTAAAATAAAAGGCCGACACAATACATAAATAGTATTCTAAATTATAATATACTTTAATATTCCATAATTATTTAATCATATTTATAACATGGACATTCCAGCACATTTTCCTTGATGTTAAAAATTATTTACCTATTTAAGTATTGTGTGGTTACAATATGTACTTTACTCAGACAAAATAATTGTTTTTAACATTTAATTAATTACAATATTTAATTGATAATCTATACACTAACATAACTAAAAATTTAAACATATTTTACTAAACTAAATGACGCACATAATACTTAATGCCATTATTATTTAAACCTAATTCTGACCTAAATTTTCTAGAACCATTACACATAAAAAGTAGTTTAAAAAATATATCTTATATATATTAAAAAATCTAAAATCTAACCTCCTTTTAAAAATTATTGCCTACCTATATTAAGATTTATAATGTACTAAGATGTATCTTATCCAGACAAAATTAAAAAGTGACATGTCTAGTTCCAAGTCATCCTGCCTCTTTCATAACCCAATTATTAAATCTCATTGGTTATATAATTTCCATTTTAGATTGAACAAAATTGACACAACCTAAGCGTTTTCTCAAACAACCCCTCTTTAATTTTGTAAATAACCATGAATTCGTCTAATATTTTAGAAATAGAATAATTCCACTATTTATTTTGACATATCACCTAAAGAAGAACAGTATTGTTCTGAAACATGATAATGTTTATATACTGACATTATGATTTTATAAACCATTCTTATGTCAAAAATACAATATTAGGTTCTAATCAGTATCAACCACATTTTATAAAATTTAATGATTGAGCAGTGGGCTTTCACTCTACGAGTTCTTTCACTTTTTTTTATATATATATATAAGTTAAAAACAGCTGTGTAGCTATTTAATCGATAAATATTTCCGTAGTTTATAAAATAAACCTGAATATGATTCCTTTTTCTTTGTCGTATTCATTTATTATTATTATCAGCGCAACCACTTGCATGTATAGCTGTACCTATCTACAAGTGTAACTGAATTGATGTCTCAGTTGACAACGTGGGAGTTGGGCAGAAATTAAAACATAAAAAGTCAATGTTTCAATACTTTACATTGGCTCATATTATCGTTAAACTTTTCATGGTTGCACTAAAGTTAAACATCATTTACTCTTACAACGACTTCAGCCTGTCCATTTCATTTAAGGCAAAATATAGTTATTACGAAAATAATAATTGCCGTAATTGATAATTAATATAAACTCTGCCTTTTTGTATAAATATTGACATAGCCGTTTCCCAATTACTTAGATGGATCAATAAATATTCTGCTCAATGTTGAATATTTCTTGTTTTTAATTCGTAGAAAGAAATAATTTTCATAGTGTTTTCATTTGTTTTATTTGAAGTGAATACCGTCAGGAAACTGTCTATATAATTAAAAAATTATCCACTAAAACTGAATATAGTGTTTCATTTAATAACAATAATCACACTCACATGCACAGAAACAGAAACACGCTTCTACATTTAAAAACATACATGGAAATCACAGTTGCAAATATTTATGTTATATAAACTTACATTCATGTGTGAATAAGAAAGAAACGAAAAACTGAAATAACCGGAAGATTTTCCAACTTTGTAGAATTGATCACGACATATATATATATATATGTGTGTGTGTGTCTGTATATATATATATATATATATATATATATATATATATTCACACATACATATATGCAACTGTTTATGCGTGTATGTATTAATGAGTATGAATTGACTTTTTTTAAAATATATCAGTAAAAAGTAAACTTCAAACCCATCATTTATGTAGTTTATATTATAATATTTCTAAAACTTTCTAAAATATGCGTGCATTTACAGATGTGTATCACATGGTCTTGTTCCATATTTTAGCTGTTTACTTTAAGAATTAAAAGAAAAACAGCATATTCCGTCTGTTTGCGTAACGTCGGTTAGGACATTTGTAAATATGTTTACTCTTTGCAGATTCACACCTCTTCACGATGTGTGGATCGGGTCCTGTTTACATATTTCCTAAACAGGAAATGTTTACCAGATGAAATTGCTGAGAAAACATCAGAGAAATTCATGCATTGACATATATTTATTGAGTCTCTCTGCTTTGAAAGCTTCAGAACCAAACTTTGATTTGTTATTGAAATATGCTCGTTCCTGCGAGCACACGCTCGATCCACATCTGTATAGTATTTGATTGTGAACGCCTGTGGGTTCTATGGAGCTTTATCTCCTTTATTCAAAATTATATATATATATATATATAATTATATATATATATATATATATATATATATATAACATTTCAACAATGAATAGGGTAATTTCGGTGACTGGCGAGTATATACAAATATTATATATAACACGTTAAAATTTTCTTCTCTGATAGCATGAGCCTATGTCTCCGACTGACACGAAATCGGTAGAGTTTCGATCTCGGCCAGATGCAAATGGATGTCAACCCACCCTGATGAGCTTGTATGTGGCTGACACACACACACACACACACACACACACATACATATATATATATATATATGTATATATATATATATATATATATATATATATATATATATATATATATAGTCGAAAGAAAAAAAACCGAGACGAGGAACATAACACGTAAAGCGCTGAATACAATAGCAGAGCAAATAAATAATATGTTTGGTGTTTTCTATTTTTAGTCACGTGGTTGCGGAGTGTCTTATATACTGCCGCCTTATTTCAGCCTAATTGGCAAATTTGCCCTGACGATCCATTGGGTGAAACCATGGTAGGTCCGTTGGCTCTTGGTTAGATTCTTACTTATTTATATGATCTGCTATTGTATTGAGCGCTTTACGTGTTAGGTTCCTCGTCTCGGGTTTTTTTTTCTTTCGACTAGTACTTTGACTAATATTTAAGTGCTTAGTTTGTCTCTTTTTTTGTTTCCATTTTTCCCTCCGGGTTTATACTCGTGGGTTTTTCGAGACGTGTTCAAAGATAAATTTGTAATTATATTATCTCTAGGTAATTCTATAGAGCAATTTCATAACCTTTTAAACATGGGGCGAGTAGAACTAGGATGCTCCTTGAAGGATATACCTATCCACAAAAGACATCTTTACGAGTTACAACTACTACGTTAAATAGAGATATCACTATTATGCGGTGGAAAGCATATTTTTTCTCAGACAATATAAAAGATAATAATAATTACAATAATAATTTTGGATTTAAAACTTATAAACTTCCACCATATTTTAAGGATTTAGAAAAGTTTGAGGCAGACTTAATTGGATTTGTTAAAAAACGTGAATATATGAAGTTAAGATGTAATAATGTGCAGCAAAAATTGAACGCAAATATAAATAAGATAAGGAAAGATATGTAAAAGAGACAGTACAAAACAGTGCTCTCTGATACGGAAATTAAAATCAATCAAGAGGTTAGCAATTTAGTAATTAAATTTAATTTAATTTATCGAGTAGAAAAATAGCCTTAAAACAATGTTTCTTTAATATTAAAGATCACAAAAGTTCCTTTCTAACAACCCCGAATTTAGACTTTTAAATCCCATTAAAACTGAATTTGGTAAAATAAGCAAGATTATATTGCAACGAATGTGTAAAAATCTCAGATTATTTATAAACATAAATCAATGGCAGTCGACTGGGGACTGCATAAAATGGTTCCAATAAACACTGTTCGTTCGTCAAATACGACATTAAAGAATTTTATCCTTCCGTTACCGAAAACATATTTAATGAAGCGATACATTTAGCTAAACAATATAACAAAATATCCGAAGATGAGATCCAAATAATTAGACACTTCCGTAGAACCCTACTACACTAAAATAATTCATTATGGGCTAAAACGAATGATGCGAATAGATTTGACAACACTATGGGGGCTCCTGTCGGAGCAAAGGTGGCCGAATTAGTTAGCTGCCTTCTTCTATATAAATAAACGAACATATTGACTTCCACAATCACGGTTTATACCGTGATGATGGGTTAGTAATAGTAGATCGTAGCAAATCACAGAATTTCGATAAATTAAGAAAAAAGTTAGATTGGTTTGTTAAAAGACACGGATTTACGATTGAGGTTGAAAACAATTTAAAAATAGTTCATTACTTAGATGCAACATTAAATATTATTAATAATACGGTATCACCGTACACTAAAAAAACCATAAACTGATAAACGTTAATACCAAGTCCAACCATCCCAACCACATCATGAAAAGCATTGCTAAAGTCACTGCAAATAGACTATCTATTAATTCGTCTGATATTAACATATTCAGTAAGCATAAACAAGCATACCAGGAAGCTTTAATTAAAGGGGGACATAAGGATAATCTAAAATACATTAACACTAAAACTGCGAAGAGTAAAAACAGAAACAGGAAAATTATTTGGTTTAATCTCCTCTTCAACCTTCAAAGTTAATACCAAAATTGGTAAACTATTTTTTTCTTTATTAAACAGAATTTTGATATGAGGAGTAGATTATCTAAAATTTTCAGCCATAACGATTTCAAGTTAAGTTAATCATGTATGCTCAATATGGGTAAGTTAATCAGTGGTTTTAATAAAACCAAACTTATGAAGAAAAATCATAATAGTAGGAAAACGTGCATTTACAGGATTAAAAGCAATTGTCCACTTAAGGGTAAATGCCAACAAAATTGGGTAATGTACCCAGTTAACGTCTATAAAAATAATGGGGATCTAGAAACTAAAACTTACATCCGTGCAACACAGGATAGTTTTAAAACCAGATTTTATAACCATACTAGTAGTTTCAGAAATGATAAATATATGCACAGTACGACACCTGCTACGCATGTATGGTCCATCAAAAAAAGAACTAAATATTGACGCCATTTTAAAATGGGTGATACTAATACGAGGTACGAAATATAAAGCAGGACATAAATTTTGTGAACTGTATGGGGAGGAGAAGCTCTGTTTGGACCCGCACATAACTTACTTAATTCTACATCCGAAATTTTAAACAAATGTAAACAGTAAAAATTTGCTATTAAATTAGATCGTATGTTTTTCATTATTATTATTATCATTAAGTGTTGTAAGCCCCACCTTTTTAAATAAATTGCTACCCCCACCCTGTCTAGAGTGTTTGGCGTCTTCTTTTTTAGTCACACGCTTGCGAAGTGTCTTATATACTACCGCCCTTACTTCAGCTTAATTAGCCAATTTGCCCTGACGATCCATTTGGTGAAACCTTGCTAGGTCCGTTAGCTCTAGGTTAGCTTCTTATATATATATATATATATATATATTTCAAAAAAGTTGTGTCAACCGATAGAGACAACATAGTCATATATATATTCTTTTGAATTTTTTATATTTTCTGATTAGACATTTTATTTCGGAATTTTATTTGTATAAAAATTGTTCAAATGTTGTCCTAGTACATATCACCATCTGGGACCATATTACATTTTAAAAATCAAATATTGCCTTGTAGGAGGAAAACTGTTACAAAATTTTACAAATAAATAAATTAACGTTATGAAAAATTTCAAAATTCAAAGGCAGTAATAATGCAAATAATATGAACACGGGAAAATATGTGCTCACGTAGATACGTGAATTATATAGAGTACTTGGTTGTTAAAGATATTAAAAACCGTAAAATTACGCAAGAGAATTTGATGCTCGAAAAAAAAATTATGTAAATTATCAGATTACTCAGAGGCAAAGAATCATTTACCTTAATTATATTTCAAATAAACCCTCTAAATACAACTAAGTACATGTCCAAACACTTGGCAAGTTGTGCGATTGAGAAGAGGTTTTTTACTTCTTATATGTAGTGTCTCTTAGCTTTTAGGCGTTTAATGTCAGTGTGTTCAACAATAATTTCAGTATTTTCTATAAGTATTTTATGAATAACAGAAGGCTGAAGGGAAACAGTATGTGATTTAAGATGAGATATATATATATATATATATATATATATATATATATATATATATATATATATATATGCGGTAAGACATCGCATTGCTTCTAGCCAGGATTGAAACCCGAGACAATTTTCATCAGTCGGCGATTTTACCACGTTAAAGGAAGGCTGACTTTAGCGTGTTTTATACAGTAACCAGTAGCCGAGAGTTCAATTTCATTACGAATGAACAATGAGTGAGAATTTACTGTTTATAGAAAGTCTAACATTCCCCAATAGTGCTCTATCGGGTGTTACAGCGTTCACACACACACGTGTGTGTGTGTGTGTGTGTGTGTGTGTGTGTGTGTGTGTGTGTGTGTGTGTGTGTGTAAATGCGTGTGCATGTATATATATTAGCATAAAATTTTGGTTGATAATTGCTTGCAATTTCATATTTTTCTTTTCACACTTTTCATCTTATTTCGTCGTCTGTACAGTCTGTTAGGTTTAGTTGAGCCCTTTGTTGTAACAAAAAGCACATGACTCAAATTACTCCGCTATAAATTTTGTAACGACATGGTTTACTGCTTGATATTCCTGACACAATTTCCAATATGTACATATACGTGCGTTTGGGGTTAAACTGAAGACAGTGTAGAGAATTCGTAAAAGTGATTATGAAAGTGTTTTCAGATATCAATTTTGATTGCGAAGTTATTTCTCCATTCATATTCACACTGGGCCTAAAGCGCTTCACAGTGCCTATGTCAAGAACCTTGATCAGGTAGTGTTATATTGAGGCAAGAATGTATTTGTTGAAATATTTTGTCTGGCAAAATCACTGTGCTCCATACCAGACAAGCATAAAAATCAAGTCATGACTGTTAGACAATTTCTGCGACCAAATCGTTCCTTACATCTGGTCAATTTAAATCCACGGACTGCAGCAAATTGATTATTGTGTGTGGTACGAAGATGGGAGTGAGCCCAAGAAAACTGCTTGTAACGCTAAAGCTAAATTCAAGGCAAGGGTTATAGCAATTTTCACAAACTTAAAAACAGACCACCCAGAAGATATGCAGGAGAATACGAAGTCGTCTGGAGGTTGTATTTTTAGCAAATGGCAATTTATAGGGAATAAAATTACACTTTACTCTTAGGAGATATTTCGAGTAATTTTTCTAGATATACTTGTTAAAATGAGATTTTGCCTAATTTCACCTTAATTTATCAATTTCAACCTGTATATATTTTGCAAAATTAGCTACAATGGCAAAGAAAAAAATTAAAAAATATAGAAAACTTCTATGAAAATATTGTTCATAAGAAAAATCACTGCATAATGAATGTCAGTATAAACCTTCAATACAATCAAATAAAAATTGGAAGACACTACAGTCAAATCATCTCACAATCAAGCCATTACACAGATGTTTTAAATCTCTCTCTATCTATATATATATATATATATATATATATATATAAAGGGAGGGACAAGTGTTAACTCTAATTAGTATTAGCGAGAACAAATATAATACTTAATAAAAATTAATAATACTACTACTAATGATAACTATGAATAAATCATAAAAATAAATAATAATTTTAAAGTTTTAAAGAGGAATTATATTCACACATTGGAAGTTTGTTTAAGGAAATTATACTATTTTTTTTTCAGATAAATCTTTAGTTGAACATCTAGATGTTTATAACTACGTAAATAGTTAAATGCATATTGTTGTGGATTCCGGTAAAGAACCGCACAAATTAATGAACAACAAAACAAAGATAGACATAGGTTATATTGAACGTAATATACAAAATTGAACGCAGGTTAGTAAATCCAGGAATACTATTAGTAAGAAATAAATAAATACAAGTATTAAAGTAAAGTTGTTGGAAATAGTATGTCCGCGTATATTATTCTAGTTGAGTGTAGCTCAGAGGTAGTCACATTTCTGTTCCGGTAGTCTATGGGTAACTTCGGTAACCTAGGTATCAGTTCCGGTACTCTCAGATAACCCGCACGGATCTGTCAGCTACTATTTTCTCTATGACGGGGTTATATATATATATACACACAGTCGAGTCCATTATCATATACAAAGGGGAGACCCCACAATACATATACACCCAAAAGAAAATATAAAAAACTTAATCAGTTATATGCATATATATATATATATATATATATATATATATATATATATACACAGCTATATATTCACACCTATATATATATATATATATATATATAT
Organism: Ascarosepion bandense; assembly: GCA_037127315.1. NCBI lineage: Eukaryota > Metazoa > Mollusca > Cephalopoda > Sepiida > Sepiidae > Ascarosepion > Ascarosepion bandense. Next base: position 1,023,668 of record JBBBDQ010001046.1, read on the forward strand.
ATATATATATATATATATATATCACAATATTAGTACTACCTCGTATTAAACTAATGATTGGGCTTTGTTGAAAATTATCAATTTTATTAAAGTTATCTCTCAATTTTCGACCAATTAAAATTTTTAAGCATCACTTCCATTTCGTTATAGAATTTTAAATCTATTTTTGTGTCTGCATTTAAAAATGAGTTAATTCCTATGGTTTCATAGTTAAAAATGTTTTTATTTGATTATTGTTTCATTGTTATAATTGTAATTTAGCCCAGTGGCTAAATATTTTGATTTCTGAACATCCGGGTTCGAATTTCTCTCCCAGAAAATCTAACTATGATCCACTCAGCATAGTTGCAATTTAAATGTGTGTGTATCTACAATGTCCAGACGGGTATCACCGAATACGAGTCACCTGTCATTATATATATATATATATATATATATATATATATATATATATATATAGACAGAAAAAAATCGCAAGATCACACGCCGCGGTTTCGCACAACGGCTCGTCAGGGCGTTGTGCGAAACCGCGGTAGGTCTTGGCGATCTTGCGATTTTTTCTCGTGTGTTTTTGCTCTGCGTAACTGCCTCTTAGTTAATCCTTTTTGGTTAGTTTATTATCGAGCACTTTTCTTTCTTTGTGGTTTGTTCCGTTTGAGGGTTTTTTTTCTTTGCTGTGAAGTGCTGTATGTATTGTCGGTGCTCCGCAGTTTTCTTTTTTTTTCCCCTCGTTGTTCAAAGCTTTATAGCCGAGGGCGATAACGGAGTTAGATTCTGCCGGTTATTCGTGGTTCTTAAAAATTACTTGTGTAACATTTTAAGATTTGAATACGTACAGAGTCAATTTTATTATTATTATATATATATATATATATAGTATAACAAAGGACGAGATGTTGACATCCTATTTATAATTCTAATTAAAAGTTAATATTTTCCCTTGCACTATTTTTTCAGTATAATTTTTTACATCGAACCACTAAACAGCTACAAATATTTAGTCTCTGCTAAATTTACCGTTTCTGTGTGTCTGTCTGCATTTTAAAGACTTTTTGTTCAATATAAACGTAAGCAACGTAATAATAATCGCGCTTGTATGACAGATCTTTCGGACATGAGAATTGTATTGTCTATTTTCTTTTTGTTTTATTATCTTCGAGTTTGATTGAATGTAAATGGAAATATGATCAGCTTGGTAATAATGTATAATTTTAAGTTAATTACATAATGAGATCCTAGCAAATTTAATACTCACAGAAAATACTGAAAGCAATAGGGCAATGTAAGCAGCGAATAATACAAAACTTGATTTTGTTTAATTGAACAGACAAATACATAAAGAGGAATGTTAAATGCCTAATCGTTACTAAAGAGTAAATGTTGTAGCGGGTCATTGTCATCTCTGTCGTGAATTAGCTGGGCACGTAGAATAAGAAAAACCATTATCCAAAAACTGGGTGTCGTTAATTTACTTGAATTGTACTGTGTATTGAATTTTGACAATTACTCAAGATCCAATAGATTATGTAGCAGAGATATGGAATGTAATAAGAGGCGTAATAAACAGGACAGATAGTGAATGAAGACTAACGTGAGATAAAAATGAAGTACACTCATATGTAGGCGAAAAGAAAACCGATTTACGGTTTCATACATTAATGTTGCTTGACAGCGACTCAATAACTAAGCATCGTTCAGCGTTAAGAAGGAAAAGGCTATATTATCAAGGATTATTTCCCTTTTCCATATAATTCTAGAATTTGGCAATAGGAAGGAAAGTATAGTCGGAAATATAATTGAATATGTTTGGATAGGAGCGAACGAGATAAATAAAAAGAAAGAGATTCTTAGGTATAATTTTCTACTGCAAATGTTTACCACCAACCCGACATAGAAAATAACAAAAGCAAAATCGAACTACAACAACGAGGAACAAGTTAAGATGTAGGCACGGTAGCGGGTGAATGAGAATATTAAGAATTAGCAGCTGATTATCAGGAAGAAGCTTTTGAGAAAAGTTTAGATAAAAGAAATATAATGTGGAAGTATATACGAAAAAGAGAAGCCTATTAGAATAAAGTGAAGTTCGACCGTATGAACAAAAGGAATGACCAGATGGAGAAGAAGAAAGAGTAACTGAACCAGAATGTTGATTAGCAATAAAAACTTGCAGAAAATAAAAAAAGAAGACATGAAAGTATAATGATTTTCGGTGTTACTGTTAAAATATATTTTGACAAGCAAGTTTTTAAAGTAAAGTGCTATATATCAAGGTAGAGATAGAGCGTTGATAAGTATAAAACTCATGTCGACTTCGAAGTTTGGTGAGAGCACCGTTATGATTTCTCACTTCTCACTGTTATTTCCGTCAACATGAATCACCATGAATCTGCAAAATTAGGGTGACGAACCCTTTGTACTTATATGTTTGGTTGTCGAACACATGCATTGTAATACTGAGATTTCTTCAGACAATATTTTGTATTCTATTTACTGACAAGGAAGACAAATAATTTAAAACACGAAACAAATACATGGAGAAGGGAATAAATGAGATAATTTAAGTTTTACGTTTTAATCAACAACAACAACAACAGCAATAATAATAATATTAAATTATAAATCTATTCTGCGTCAAATAATCCTTTGCTTACATTTTCTTATTTGAAATATATATTCTAAAACAGTTTTGATATAAATTTGATGTATAGACTCATTCTGCATATAAGGAATCGCGTTTGAATGCCAGCAGGTGGGGAAATCCTATTATCTCTACTTATATCCCAGTTATAATACATATACATTAATATTTCACTTCTGCATGAAATATATTATATGTATACAAACATATGGTTGCATATGATGAAGAGCAAAAATATCACATCTAATCAATAATAAACTTTCTTTCCGTGATGAATTTATCTGTGTATACCTTATCAAAACAATTTTCTCGTTTCTTCACCATCTATAGTGTATTTTTCTGTTATAGTTGCTAACTAAATTATTATTGTTGCCTACAGTACTGGAAACAAATAAAAACCGACTCGTAGATTTAGTCAATTTCTCTACTCGATACTACATTTTTTTAAAAAAACAAATGACATGCATAAATATATGGAAACACGATTTACATATTGGCATTTTCTGGCCCCGTAAATCAGATTAATTTTTTTTTCTGTTAGTGGATACAAATTAAGAATTAACATTGCAAATATACGTACAGTGCTTGCAAGTAAATGTTCTGTTTTCTGTTTGAAATATATTCAATTAACACAATCAATATTCGTATGTGTTAAGAAATAGCAGTTACAGATCAAAATGCTTCTATATTTATTTAGAAATTTACTTTCTTTCTAATAAATGTTCTGCTTGCTTATAAATAATCTGAAATCAATATACAGTGAGGTGTTTTTCTAGTAGGACAAAGAGCTGAAAAAAAGATAAAAATGTCAACCTATCAAGACGAAACTTTTTTTTTATTTCTTGAGTTCCATTTGATGCTGAAAACTTTGTATGATGAAATCGAGATGGTGACTACGATCACAAGATCAAAAGGTCCTGGAGAATCGAAGTAGATTTGGAGTAAGAAGGCATTGGCTTCCTGCGATTAAGTTTTACACTATTCGCTTTCAAGTGGGCTTTCTGTAAGCCTAAAGTGCCGAGAAATGATTAATACCTGGTGTTTGCGACTAAAAAAGACAAGTTCTAAATAGAATGTCTATTCCGTTCCTCACATTCTTTCATCTCATACGATTTCATACTTTCATCTTTATACGATTTTTATTGTTAATACTGATAAATTATTTAGTAAGTAATATATTGCATTGATGTGTTACTATTATTTGATTCGACGCTTAATAACAAATACATACTAGTAAATATACCTCAACTTATTTCAACATAATGTAAAGTATTAATAATTTATTTATTTGCAACTTTATGTTTTAATTTGTTAAATCTTTACCTAAGATCTGTTTCGCCGTCCGTAAATAGATAGATTTTTTTTTTAGATTATATGCATTCCTGGTTTAAATTATTATTTTATTTTTATATATATATATTTTTATTTTATTTACATAATTCTTGAAATGATTCATTCAAAATTTGGAAGCTTTTTTCGATACTTTCACTTTCTCTATCTCTCTCTCTCTTTTTCAATCTATCTATCTACCTATCTATTGCGTTGCCCGGAAATATCAGTCTTTTTTTGTTACATAAACGTCATGTTTGTTGGATACTCGTATTTGTGTAAACGTTTGTTTTTATTTTTATTTTTTCTAAATATTTCAAACCAAGCAAGAGGGAACTTCCACTGGTGCACAGAGAGCTACATAAGAGGTGAGCGATGATAAAGACATAAAGGGTACAGTAGATTCAAAGTATGGATAAGAGAAGGATGAAAACACTGCTGTGAAGAGGGGTGCATGAGAGTAGGGTGGAGAAAGCAGAATATGATGCAAAGTTTGTCAGGGAAAGGATGCGAGTCAAGGAGATAAGACATGGCAATTGACTTTGCATTTAAATTCTTGCAAAATGTAAACGTCAGGGAAGGAAATATTCGGAAAGAAATGCTTAAATTGCGAGCAAAGAAGCTACTAGAGCAGATGTTGCGGTTATATGTAATTGGCTTCACTATAAAAGAAACTGGTCTAGTAGCTCGAGTAAATTCATGTAAATGAGGCTCCAGGAAGTCAATCTCATCTGAGCAGAAACCGTGAAAATATTTTTAGAAGAAACAGAGGGAAGCTGTAGACATGAATAGCAGTGGAACCCGAGCAATTGTAACAGGATTATTCAGTACAAACGCGGCTGTTAGATTTATTTGTTCAAGATGAGTTTAGACCAGAAAAATGCCCATACTCTACACAGGGAACCAACCTTCCTAGCATCAGATTTATGTATTCATTTAATGTAGTCAGTCCACTTGAGATCGGCTGATAGATTTAGACCAAGGAGGCGCAGTATTTAGCTTTCAGGGAGACTAGCATGATCCATTCTATTAGGGAGGTAAGAGTGGTTTTCTATGGTGATTGCAGGTTTGTTTTGGAATCATTAAAATTTACAAACCATTTCTTATCCCGGTTCACCACAGATTGGTGGTCCTTTTTAAGATCAGCAGCAAAATTTGCTTTGTCAGCCTCAGCAGATTTTTTAACAATACTGGTTGTTTCGTCAGCATAAATGCCTACTTGGAATTTGATTACATCAGGAAGATCGTTGATAAAGATCAGAAAAATCGTAGGACCTAAAATAGGGCCTAGAGAGGCAACCGTGTTTGTATGACTGTATCTTGAAGCATGCTTAGTTAATACTAACATCATTACACGATTTGAAAGGAAAGATTGGATTAGCTCAAACAATCATCCAGTTATACCATAGTCCTGTAGCTTGCGTAGAAGGCCAGCATTCCAGACCCTGTCAAATGATTTGGAGATATCTAGTGCAACGGCTGAAGCTTCGCGGTTTCTATCGAGAGCCTGGTATTGATAATCTGTGATGGTTAACATATCAGCAGTAGACCTGGTAAGCGGAACTATACTGTTTATCTGAGAAGACAATGAACCATTCCAGTATTGATAATAGACTTGGGCACTTGATAGAGAAATAATTAGAAGGGTTTGAATGTTCTCCAGCTTTTTTAAATACAGGAACCACCGAGGGCGACTTCCAGCCGGCAGAACATCAATAATCTAACATGCAGTAGTTGTATATTTGGAAGAGGACAGACGAGATAATTAAACAGTATATTTACTTTTTTCTTCTATCTGCATGAAAGTTTGCGAAATCTTATTATAAAAAATATGCGATTTTCTAATAAAATTTCTTGGATATTCAGAACTGTAGACAAATATACTGCTTAATAAATAAATAAAACTTAAAATGCCTCAAAGATTTTGACCGAATGCGCATACATTGTCTATCCCCAGAGCTTGAGATTGGTCGCATTTTATAGAAGATCATAGACAGATCGCAGTAGGATTGATGTTACCAATGGCTCCATTTGATAAATTTTAGCTTTATCGAATAAATATCACACGGTATGATCCAAACTCGTTGTTTGTACTCGGAAACACGAATAACTGTTCGTTGCACTTAATCGAATTACCTGATTTTTTCAATTAACCTATCTTGTTCTCCATTTGAACAATGTTTGAAGAGAAAACTGCCCAATGCAGCTCGATTGTTTCGGGTCACCTCTAAGGTTTCTTTGTCTCAGACGCTGGTTTTTGCTTTTTGGGTAGATTCTACTACTGATCATTTGAAGCCAGTTTTAATATCTGTTTGTAACCTGCGAACCAACACTTCGGTCGAGTTCCTAATTAGCATGTGTAGGCGTGTACCTTTTGGAACTTTGACTACTCCATCAATAAGGAGATGTTAAGTTGAAGGTTTCCGACATTGGTAAAGAATCTCAAAGTGGAAAAGCAGAGCGTTATCCTAAACCACTTGTGCAGGTACATGTTGACACTGCTGCGTCTGTTGAATGCTAGACAGAGTAATATCATACGCCTGCAATAGCCACATAAAGCGGAGCAGTAAACCACGTTAGTATTACAAAGCTTTCAATTTGCCGGGGAGATGGGTTCTGCTGATGGATGAAATTCCATCTAGAGCCACTTTCTGCTTTTCTTTACGTTTGTGCAGATTGTTTAGTGGGATTTCATATAGCAGTCCGCAGCGCTTCCTTTGTTTCTCTTTGACTGTTGGTATCATATCATTTCCAACGGGTAGGTTCATCTTCTTTACAGAACTTCGGATTGATGATAAGCACTAAAATTCCTTGTGTGTTTCTCTGTCCGCTGCAAAAGTTAATATGAATTCCCTGGACATAATTAAAAGAAGATTTAAAATTGTCCACCAATATGATGCTAACCTGGAGGGCCTACCACTTGGTGGTGTAGTTAGTAACGGTGAACAATATAAACGCTACTGAAAAATAGTTCATTATGATTTTTCAAACGTAAGATGGAACTAAAAAATTCGGGGGAAGTTCAAATTATCTCATAAGAAACTGATCTTTGTACATACTTGAGATAAATCCAAATTATTAGATCAGTATTATATTAATTGGCTGATAGGATTGTGTTCCAAATGATATGTTAATGCTCCAGACAGCCGGGAATGCCAGTTATCTCAGCTTTCTGCACAGCAGTGTTTATCCAATAATTATTTAGCAGTAATCCAACATACGACACGCAAGAATCCCGAAATATATTTCTCTTCTACATTCAAGAGAGTGAGTGAGCGGAAATTGCCACTGATTTTTTGCATCATTTTTCGTTGTTATCTAGATGCCATCCGCCATGCGCCATACTTGTGGTATCATACATTGCTTCCCTACTCGCTAACGGAGGATGATCAGTTGTTTAAGGATGTTTAGACGATACTTACATAAATTATGTTCTTTTATTTCAGGTACACTAACTGCACGGTATTTGCGGATGAATTCCCGAACGTCTCCGACCTTTATTCCGCTGCCATTAAAACCTGACATCTGGCTCTTGAAGCCCAGAAAGCTCATTCATAGTAAGAAGTGGAATACATCCTTCCAAGTATCAGGTTCTTTCGACTTCTTGCGGTACCTTGAATTTTCAATTCTTAATCTCGGTGAACAGCTTTTTAGCAGAAAAGTAAGCATTATTGTAAAATTATTCCCAAAACAGTGGCGTTTAATTCCGACAATTTTTTTTGTTGGTCATCTCTAGAGATCACCAACATCATTATTTTAATATATTTATTCAGGTTCTTCAATCCCGCCCTCTTAAGAATTGAGACAATTTTAATTGGATCTTCTCTACTCTTTGCTCTTAATTGACCTTTCAGAATCTGTTCATTTGGCCGCTTCCCTTATTTATTATCTTCTCGTTCAGTTGCCACACAAAACCATTCAAGACAAAACCATTCGTGAACAACTCTGCAGAAATACCTGATCTGGTGGCAAATATATCCCTTTTGATGGTTTGTAAGTTTAAGGATAGCTCCATATCAAGCTTCAACTAAATAGCTCCGTAATTGCTTTTGGACTACTGGAATCTTGGCTTACATGGAGTACCTCATTGTTGATAACGCATAACAAGCAAACTACGTTGCCTGTACAAAAATGCTTTAAGTATAAGTAAACATTGCAATCGGTCGAATTTCCTTTTGCAATCACTGGTGGTAGCCGATTTGAAGTTAAGAATCTGTGTCAGTGAAATCGGGGGTGTATTCCCTCTTCCTACTACATATATTCAGAAGAATGTTTTGTTGATATGCTATTCATATTTATTTAATATATTTGTATTTTCAGTATGACACCCCACTTTCTCGGTTGGAGGTTACTTGTTCTTTCCAAAGTTTTATCTTAATTTTTAGAGAGTATTGTCGTTCAGTTTTCTGTGTTGACGTCACAGGCCTGTGACTGCCAAAATATTTTTTATTCGGTAAATATTCCGTCAAAATTAAGAAACAATTAAAATTACAGATATTTCAGCCACATTAATTATTCGTGAAGAAAGATATCAGAGAGCAATTTGAGCCAAGCTAATAATGAACCTGGAATTATATTAAAGAGGCTTTGAATCTGCTTTTTAAATCTGGGATAAATGCTGTTGCTCAAATATATCTTTAGAATAACTTGATCCCATATTTAGATATATCAAGTTGTCCTGTTAACAGTAATTTTAGTAAGAAATATTATTCAGAAATATTTCGTTAATTACAAACCAATTCATTAGATGAAAGAAATAATCACTGCCGTTAACAAAATAGATAAAATAATTAAACACTAAGCAAATATGTGAGTTCGCCATTTCAAGAAAAAATGATATTGTATGAAATTATCAGTTTGACTGTTGTGTCACTAAATATTAGTGACATGTCTTTTCCGGTTATGCTCTCTCTTTAGATACATTTGAGATCTACATTTTTATTTCAACTTGCTTCGCATAATTATGGAGACTTTATATATATTTCTATATAAATCAATGTAAGCGTCTTCTTGTGACATTTGAAAGAAATGTATATGGAGGTGACGAATTAGTAATATATAGAGACCTAACTTTTCTCACAAGGAAATTGTTACTTGGATGTGATTATAAAATAAAAATAAATTTCACCTATAACAGATAAAATTAGTCTTTATTTGCAGTTTAGCCTCTAATTGTTATAAAAATTCATGACTTATATATATAGTTTGAAAATAACTAAAAAGGAAATTATACGCAAAATACAGTGGCTGTCACATCTTGTTTGTGATACATGACATTAGAATAAAATTGGCATCCATTTTGTCAAAATATATTAGCCCCCAAAATTGGTCAAACTGATTATTAACATACTCCTTTACCAAAAAAGCGAAAACGAAACTGAGTGGGATCATCAGACATTGATCTATCTGGGGTTGGCAGGAACTTGTTACAAAAGAAAACACTACCATAATTCTGAATATATACAATAACTTCCCCTTTCAAAAATTATGTAACAACGCACTGTCTTCAAATATTTTATAATATATTGTATCTATATTGTCAAACAGTTTAAATAACTATTCTGAATCTGATAAATATATAAGCCAAATATTTAGATTTCATTGCTTCCTGATACAAATGATTATAGTGAAGAACTCTGAGTTAGGAATTTGAAATTGACCGATGCATTTTGATTTTTGTTTCTACTGCTGATTAGTTCATATTTTTCAGTATCTGGGTCCCTACATACGAATTTATCCCGATGTTAGACACATTGTGCTATCTCGTTATTGAGTCTGTATAGAAATTTGTCATTGAATTTGAAGTATTGCTTAGTGAACCGTTGTTTATGATAAACACTTGTCTTAAAATAATAGGATATGCCTTGTTTTATACATCCACGGAAAAGAGTTATATTCTGTGGTTTTTCAAAGAGAAATATACGGAATGGCTTATCGAGTTCACACGGTTCAATTGTATTAGTACATCATTCTGTATGCAACCTTTCCGAGAATTGTTTGAATTCAAACCCACACGTGTGTAGCAAAAACACATAAAAAAAAGGATATTTCGTCAGAGTTGAATAACACTGAATACCTACTTGTCGATGGATATCATTGAAATCATACATGTTTGATCTAACGCATATGAAGAGGAAAATAAATTATCTCCTACTATTAAATTAAAAAAAATAAATATAAATTCATACTAGAGGATAAAAAAGCTAAATAATACAGCGCTCATGTTAGGTATGACAAATTCCAATGTATGTCCATCGTTTAATTTTTTAAATTTTGATCAATGAATAGAAACTAGCCATAAGAAAGTCAAACAACTGATAAGATTTATTTCTATGGCTTACACACATTTTCAGGTTGTTTAAAACCAGAAAACATTGTTAGATGTTTTGATTCTTTTTATAGATAATAATAAATTTCTGATAAAAGTCTTATTATTTAATCCACAGCTTGGGAAGAAAAGTTGGATTCCTAGATGTTTCAAAAATATTTACGAGTACGTGAATATACCGAACCAAACTTAAATCGAAACTTAGTTCACTGATTTAAAATTCTGAACTATTATCTATTAAATAAAGAACACATTAAATTTGCTAACCCTGGTAATCATAAGCGTTACTACATTTAGGTACTGACCATGTTTGACATTGCTTAACTTCGATGATCGTTCTTGAACCGGTGTTTCAATGTGTTATGACCAAATGCCTTCAACCAATAAAATCAGTAAATTAATTGAGTAGCTCGTCTGGCTGAAGGAGGTCCCATCATTTTAAGAACATATTAGTAATATGATATTTTGATATTAACATAGGTCAACATTTTTTATTACCTAAATGTTGTTGGACAACACTACATGATTCCGAGCTATTTATTCACGCTGATTCTGAAGATTGAATACTTTTTGCCCTACCCCATTTGGATTTCCCTGTATTGATGATGCCTTTTTCCTGAAAATATACCAAAATATCTAATTTCGTTGCGACGTGACATAATGTACGGAAAATATTTGAAACATTTCATTTCAGGTTCGTTTGAATTATCATACAAGTAATAATATCCTAATAACATGCGGCGTGTATTATCAGTTGTTTCAGTTTCTATGTTTTCTAACTCATAAATACATTATTTTCTGTGGATTTAATTACCTAATGTCAGAAGTTCCGATTTTCTTATCTAAATTACTAGTGGTTTTGGGATTTTGTTAAAGAACTGATAAACTTCTTATTTTCTAACAATTTGATTAAGTATCCCAGGTTAGATAATAATAATCAAAATGTTTCATGAGATTAACTAATATATTATTCCTTATTAAAAATCAAAGAAAATATAAAAATTAATCAAACATTTACATCAACAATTTATGAAAGAAATGTGAACGAAACAGACATAAACAGATATTGAGCATATAGAAACCTATAACATGCAAAAATTTTCAAATTGTTTATTTAAATGGAATTAAATAAGAAAATAGAGACTGAAACTGCTAAAAATATACTTTGGCGGTTATTAGGATGTATAAAAATTACTTGAACCTAAAATAAATCGTTTGAAGCATTTTACTTACATTACTATGTCCTATCATCTCACAAGAAAATTCTATACTTTGGCCTATTTCTAGCGACATCATTTATACTGAAAAATCTCATATGACGGGGGTAAAACAGACTTGATTTTCAGACTTAGCCTGAAAATATGCCCGGATACATGTGCCATCTAAGCAAAAATATTTGAGTAAACTAATTGTCAACCAGTGCAATCCATAAGGACAAACTGTTTAATTGTATATGCGTATATCTAATAATCTTATATTATTCTAGTAAAATGTTATTATATTTTGATAATTCATTAATTTAACAACTTTACTTTTAATAGCCCTCCATATTTTTAAAAGTATTTCACCACAAGCAAGACTGGAATTCCGCTAGTACGCAAAAGGCTACGGAGAATTTAGGTGAAAGGAAGATTTAACAAAATATAAAAAAGATGGCAAAAAATGAACGAGATTAAAGAAGTCAAATGATAGCGATAGATATTACATTTGACGTTTTGAAGATTGCAGTTATCAGGGAAGAAAGTAAAAGGCAAGAAAGTGACTAAGGTTGAAATATCCGGTTAGGATAGATTATATTACTGCATATATTTTAAAGTATTTGATTATTAACACGTTTTCGAGTGGAGTATTTTTCGTTTCGGCTGACGTTCGATAGAAATGACTTTGCTTCAAAAACGTTTTTTTCTTCTTTCTCCACCTGTTTTGCACTCTTGTAGCAAAAGCCTAAAGGCTTTTCTATAACCTTAACTCAGAATCAGACAAACATGGGATGGTCTTTGATGTCGCTTGGTTTCTGAATGCAAAAACAAATTTCAATTTCCTAATCGCTAAAATTGGAGAGAAAAATCTATATCCGGCTTTACTCATCAGTAAATGAAGAATGCGATGAGAAAAAAAAGAAGACATTTTTAATTGCATCTATTAGAGTAATCTAGAGGAGTGATTACTTCTGTCATTTTCTGAGATTTACAGAACGATTAGTGAGAGAATGTATGAAATTTTTATTTTCGTCAAGAAGATAAAAGGGGAGAGTTCCGTGATTATTTGTTGAGATCGGACAAAGAAGAATTTATTTCTGTTTTTGTGGTCACAGTTTAAAAGAACACGCCGCATTCGTGCTGCAGTAAGATCGGATATAAAAAAGAAGGGATCGTAAATATATAATCGAAAATCCTCAACTGATAATGATTTCTTTTTTATACGTTTGAAAAACAGCATGAGGTATTTTCTTAAACATCCCACTGATTTCAGCCTGAAATTTATTTTAATTAATACATAATTTTCAGTAAATATATCTATTTAGAAATTATATCATGCGATGATCAGCGTGTTGTGTCAGTTTTTATTTAGAATAATCATCATAACGCGTTTCAGTGATGTCAAGTTTAATATGAAAATAAATTAATTGAAATATCAATCCAATTAAATTGGCAATATAAATATATCTTAAAACATATAACCTAATACTACCCAAACTACTTGTAATGTTTTACAAGTTTAAAGTTAGAATTTATATAGCGTTTGGACATTCATCCTCATCTTTATTGCCATTTACAACTTTTCCACCGTTGTAGACTTTGGCCTTCTTCAGGCACTAAGAAATCTTAACCGAACCCTCTATTTCGGTAATTGAGGTACATAATTCTCATTTCATGTGCGATATCATTTCCTGATTCCATGTAGTTATCTCCCTTTAACTCAACTCTTTGAATTTTATGTACTCCATTGCTGTAACCTGGTATTGAACTCAATAACCATTTTTGCCAGAACACATATTGCACTATTTGAAGGTAATGTTTTTCAGTTGCACATCGTATTACTTGTTCTCATATTGTATTCATTTCTGCAGTGATAACCCTTTCAACATTAATATGCAGCCAACTAAAAGTGATTTATCGATTTTTCCTCGCTGAGATGTTCTTGCAATTTTAACATAAGGGGCTGTATGTTTCTCTTTCAAATTTCTTCCACAGGTACATGCAAGATATATTCTACTCTACTAGGAGGTCTTACTCGGGTGAGGTATCTGCGAGGTGAAGAACGACTTATGTTACATGAGTCAAAGAACCATTGTATTTTCTACGATAATCTTTTCACATAGGGTAGGCAGAACGAAGCTATTTCTGAGAGTTGCTATCCTAATGCACTCACCCTTTTGGATTGTTGTTTTATTACAGGGTACTGTTTATACCGATTATTTCCTGTGCTTATGTACCTAGATCAAGGCTTATGACTCTTGCTTGATGTTGCAATCAGTGGTCGATCCTTTTCTTTACATTGTATGGGTGGTTGAATTTAATGTTGAGGTATTGTCCGGTGAATGTTGGTTTACTGTATACGGATGCTTTGATTCCACACTTTGTTCTAGATATTAGTGAAGTTAAAAAAGTGTCATTACATATTCTCTACCTATCTTTCAACCATTTATTTTCTTAAAAATTCTACTCTTGTATATTTGACAATCGCACATTCGTGTTTTCTAAAAGTAAAAAGACCACATTGTCTTACACATTACCGATAACGGAAAAAATAGCTACTTTCGTTAATATTTTATTTTATGTGATGCTTTTTTCAGAACCTATTTGATCATGGCCCTCCACATTTTCCTGCCTCTTGTAACATTTTGTAAGTTTTCTCTTTTTTCTTTCAACTGCCAATTCAGTTTATCCTTTTTTTCGATTTTCTCTAAAACCGCATCGTTGATTTCATGTTATATCCATTGCATCCTCAGCATCTTTCTGTAGTGTCATATATCTGTTGCTTCAAATCTCTTCTTCATTCACTGTTACAAAAGAGGACATACGCAAATAAAACTATTAAGCTGAAATACGAATCCAGACAAAGTTACCATAAAAAAAAATATTATCGATAGAAATTAGAGAAAAAAGAATGAATCGAAGTATTCAGCAAATCATAGCTAGATGAAAGCTTTCCGTTTACGATTATAATGATGAAAATTTTCAGTTAATTTTCAAAAAGATGGTTCAAAACCATGATGAAGATAATTAAAAGAAAATCATAATGTACAGGCAATGTAATTGCTAGCTTTTTAGATCTGGAAATCGGCAAGCCCATGTCAAATTCCTGTTCAGATAATAACGCTCTTTCACCAAACTATCATTATTTAAGGCGTTAGGCGCCCCTTTTTCCTCCAGCTGTGTGATAAATACCAGAATGTTCTATATTATCTAGCCGTGGTTGCCAACATGTGTAGCAGAAAAGCAACTGTGTCTATAAAATTAAGCCAACATAGCTGTGAAAATTTGGCTTTACATCAGCTGCAGATTGTAAAGCAAGAAGAGGGATATAATGCAACGTCCAAGTATGATTGCATTTGAGATATACTATAACGAATACAGTAGATGCGGAATGGAATTGAACACGAAGAAAACTGTGTAAAATTGCCGTGTTCAATCCCTTTTTAACATCTACACAGATGGTTTATGAAAATCCTGTTCCTCTATTAAGTGATAAACACCGAGTCAAATTATTGTACAGAAACATCAAGCATTGATTAAATCTTTTCAGTTGTATTATCAAACATATCAACGTTACTTTAATATTTAATCATGGCCTGGAGTGTAGCCTAATATATTTTCTTACTTTATTATTTAACTGTAGCCTACAGTAATATAATCTATTCTTCTCATGGTGACTTCTGTTGAAAAATGGATTTTTATAACCGTAAACGATCATGTCCATATACTGAGTGTGATGAGTCTCCCAAACATTTGATAAAAAAGATTCGTTAGCAAAACTTATGGCGACTCTTTGATGGGCTGCATTTTGGTTTTATCCACTACAGTTTTTTGGAAGTCAATCAGAACTTTAATGCAGAACTTTACTGCAATCAACTTGCTGGTGTGCGTGTAAGTCGACGAAAAACAAATGAGATCTGCATTGATGAAGTGATGTGGTCCAATTCTGTTCTATGATAATGCGCCGGCACATGTTGCAAGTATGACGTTACAAGAACTCACAGACTTGTGATACAAGAGTTTATCACATCCGCCATATTTTCATTAATTTTCACTCATTGATTATCACTTTTTAAGCACTTAAGCACATTTTAAATGGTAAAACCTTTAGGCCAAAATCATAGGTGGAATTGACTTTCAAAGATTCTGTTGCGTCACATCCAATAACTTTTTATCCACGAGGAATTAATACTCTAGTTGATCAATGGCAGCTGTGCATAGATACTGAAGGCTCGTATTCTGATTAATTTCAATTTTTATTTTGTTAATTATTCAAGTATAAAATAATGTTTATGAAATTAGCTATTATTCGGTAACAATCTAATCATAACTTTCATTTTTATACATCTTTTACTTATACGTTTTTTTACATATTCGAAGGAAAATTATCTAATAATAAAAGGATAATATACATTGTTTCCTATTCGCAATTCCTAGCCACGGCATGTTGATGTCACTGGCCCATTTGCAGTGGGATTTTCCATTATCAGTATTTTGTCTATTACTTTCCTAGGTTCTAAATCTTATTGTACTCTTTGTTGTTTGTAATTAGAATGGTTATGCTGTAAATGTTCGGAAATATACCCGGTGGCATTTCATATAAGGACGCCGCAAAGTTTTATGATAAACGTTATGATGATTAGAACAGTATTTAGTCAAATATGACATTACCATTCGGAAAAATTCACAAACACACAAACACACACACACGCACACACACACACACACACACACACACACACACACACACACACACACATATATATATATATATATATATATATATATATATATATATTAAAATTCCGACAATGTTTGAAAGTGTATGCCTCAAATATTAATTTGTTAGTATTATTTGTTTTTGCTTTTTCTAAATTGGTGCTTTTTTATGAAAGATAATATAAATTTTAACAGATTTTTTTAAGTTACTCTTTTTTTATCTTTTTCATCACAAGAAATATATGCTTATCGGAAACAAATTCTAATGATTTATTGTCGAAACAAACACACGAATACACAAATACGCACACATATTTTTGCTTTTTTGATCTGATGAAGCCTAGATAGGTGAAACCGGTAATTAAATCTGGTTTCAGCGCATTTTTTTTATTTGTCATATAAATCTGATAGAATAATGCTGAAGCCCAAAAAATGCTAAACTCGACGAAAAAATAAAAGCGTTATCAATCAGATTTACGATTATAGCATCACTAGCAATGATGGTTGTAAATTGTAGATTGAATACCATTAAATGGATTTCAGTCGATCTATCAAAAATGAACTACTAAATGACATTTGGCAAGTGATAACAAGATCAAGTCTTCTGATATAAATATTGGCAGTCTTAATATTTTTAGAAACAATAGCAGCAAATATTTACTCCCACAATTTTAAATGACAAACCAGAAAGAATTGTTTAAAATATATCTGGAGTCCACATCTGATTGAAAGATTCTACGTACGGTGTTCTTTTCAGAAAGAAATTTTCTCCACCTTTCACAACTTTATATCACTGAAAAAATTTCACCAAAACGTGTCTCTTAGCCAAAATTACAACCTCCGGTTCATATTTCGTAAAGGTGTGTCATATAAATTTACCGCTGTCCTCTCATTCTTCGCTTGTTTACGGTCCCTTTGTGAGTGTTAAATTCTGTACGTACTTTTTCTCATTATATTTGCAGAAAAAATATATGTCTTTTTATGATTGAGAGTGTATGTGCTTTTTTGTTTTTGATTTCATTAAAACTCCTTCGTTGCTTCAATCAGTTATCACCAACATTCTTTCGAACAATTTTTTGCGGCATGTCTTACTTCTATTTTTGAGGTGACCATTACTATAAGAAAAATATTGATATTGCATAACTACTGATATTTTGCTGTTTCTTTTATTTTGTTTCGATTTTCGAATGTATCTTTCGCTGATCCAATGTGCAATTTTGGTGCCGCATCTTGAAGCTACGACGTGATAACTTTTATATGAGAAAAGTGAAAATGTAGACATTCCACTTATAAAGAAACACTAATCTCTTTAAAATTTTCGACTCCATTTTAAAAAATAATAAACAAAAAACACAACCCAAAAATTGCAGCTAAAATCATAAAAATGATGCAAAAATAAAAAAAAATAAAGAAATTTAAAAACTTCTTTTGAACAGAAAATACAACATGGCCAATACGCACTCGGAAATAACGATACTGATATAGATAAACACAAAACCGTGCTGTAATGGTGTAAGGGAAAAATAAAAAATGGACGCCTTTATAATGACTGCACATGACCAAAGCCTATTCACAATGAATTTCCAGGCAAACATATTCAAAAATGTAGCAGACAGAATATTTACATTATGTGAACATCATGTTGTGACTATAGACCACTTAGTAACTGCTTGTACAATCCTGACAGCGAATGAATGCAAAAATCAATACAGTAATATTGGGCAGTTTATTCAATGGAATATATGGCAGTTTTACAATGCGCCACATGCTGGAAAATTGTATAAATATCACGCGAACCTAGACATAGACATAGACGCCCATAAAATCACTACACTTTGGTGCATACACCATACATTCTGACGGATATATAAAATCTAACAAACCTACTTTAAGAGATATAAGTTATTATTTACCTCT
Organism: Ascarosepion bandense; assembly: GCA_037127315.1. Lineage (NCBI taxonomy): Eukaryota > Metazoa > Mollusca > Cephalopoda > Sepiida > Sepiidae > Ascarosepion > Ascarosepion bandense. Next base: position 1,041,801 of record JBBBDQ010001046.1, read on the forward strand.
TTAGGTATATGAAAGTCTTATGAGATAAATATTTGCTAACGAATATAGTAAATATATAGCACTTGAACTGTAAAATAATTTGATATCTTAAAACTATGGGTTTAATATCTGAAGAACTATGTACCACTAATGAAGGTACATACAAAATAATAACGAGATCAGTTATAGCGCCAGTTGGTAAGAGTTTCGTCTATTCATCACCCCAGGAAATATCATACATGCTAATAAAATATGCATTGTGCATGTTGTGTTTCACTCAAAAAAGAGAATGTATAGATTTCTTAGATACTACTAAACAAGATCTAATGTAATTATTTTCAGTTTATTTGAATAAATAGAAAACAAATATTAGAAAACAACTGTAGAACAAATCAATAAAATCATGTTTGAAATATATTTGTATTTTATCATTTCACTCTATGGAAGACAATAACGCCACAAACATGTAAGTAGTTAATAAGTGTTGGAGAGTGTGAGTATATAAGCCAGTTAAAGAGAAAGAACATTAAAAAGAAAAGAATTAAGAAAGAATATATCATTGTATTTAAAATTTAATGATCATATTTTATTAGGAAACAAGAATTCCGAAGAAAATACCAAAAGCGAGAAAATAGATGATAATTGATAAAACTGTTAGCAAGTTATATCTAACCATTTCAACTGTAATATGATGAGTCCCAGTCGAGAATACAGCAAAACTGTATTTAAAGAAAAGGCACTAGGAAGCCACGATACGGTGGTGGGAATGTGAGAGAAGTTAGGAAGACAGATAGGATCAATACAATTGCAGATTCGTAATTGGATTCTGTCAACAATCTCTAAATATATACTAAGAGCACCCGGCCAGATCTGGCACCAATATTTAAAGTATAGGCGAATGGTAGCCTTATAAATATGTATAAATGTATTCTAGTGAGAATATTTATCTAGCACACTAGAGTGTATAGGATACAGTAAAATTGCACACCTGAAAAAGTGGATCAAAACGACTAAAAGCATTTTGGTAAATTGTCATTGTGAAAAGCACAATTCTGAATTCTAATCTGATAGGAAATCAAAAATTGGTATATGACGTTAGTCAAATTTTTTTTCACACCTAAAAAGAAAATTCTATTTAGATTCAGTCACATGACGAGATTCACTACTTTACGATATTCCGTGACCGGTAAAAATCAGTCCATCATGGGAGCGTTTAGCTGACAGGCATTGTGGCAATGTAACAAAAGACATTTCAAGAAGCCGACCCTGACGCAAAGGCGCGTCACATATTTATTCAACTTATACTTACAATTTTTCTTTTCTTCATTCTTACTCCACGCCGCCAAAGTAAACTACAACAACCACCACAACAAAACACTCTAAGTACAGTTTTTTTGTTTGTTTTACATTCTTTCTCACCCTGTCGCCAACCTACCAAAAAATGGAAAGGAACATATGATTTATATTCTGCTACTAAAAAATCATGAACTCTAAACTTATGTGTGACATTTTAAATAATTACATTTCTCTTTGAAAATTTTTAACTACTCGCATTTTCTCTATGAATATTTTTCTTACCATAAATATGTTATTCTCTTCAGTTAACAAATTTTCACTCATATTTTTCTTCTTACAATTTCGTTATTCAGTTAATAAATGTTTACTTTAATGTACACACGAAATATTTTTTACTTCCACATTTTAACATCCAAACCCAACATTCTGATATTTAAATTTTGTAGATTTCGGACGTGTTTGACACAAGGCCAATTTATCAAGACTCAACGAGTCTCCTACCAGTGAACCAATTATCCTAGTATATGACCTAGTAACACATTCGTTATAATCTGTTCATTCCGTGTCTGCGGTAAACGTTAGTCAGAGAATATGCAATGATTCAATCTTCAGGGATTTATTCCCAGGAGATTGTAAAATACTTGTAAATCCTTTAAATTTTCTAATATGTTTGTTGTTGATTAACAATTGTAAAGAATATAAAAATGATCACATACATCTCTAACCTATTCTTTATGAACCGACATGTGATTATGAACAAATGCATGTCAAAAATGTTTAAATAATAATAATAATAATAATAATAATAATAATAATAATAATAATAATAATAATAATAAAGAAGGCAGTAAATACAAACAAGATTTACAGTTAGTAGATTCTGTAGAAAAGCAAAACTGAAGCCAAGAACCAACTATTGCGGCAAAAAATATGAAAATGAAAGCCAAAGATAAAGCTCTTGAAAAGATGGAACAGCGCTGGCAAGACAAACCTCTGCATGGCCAATATCCAGTACGTGCCAATAAATCCAATGTTGACAAAGTTAATACTCATTGATGGTTACGTGCATCTGGATTAAAGTCTAAACTGAAGGATTTATACTTGCAGCACAAGACCAAAGTCTTTTCACGAGAAACTTTCAGGCAAATATTATGCATAATAATATGGATCCAAAATGCAGGTTTTGTGATAAACACCAAGAAACAATAGACCACCTAATCTCAGGCTGTTCTGTGCTTGCCCCAAACGAATATAAAAATCGCCACGATAGAGTTGGGCAATATTTACATTGGGCAATGTGCAAACATTATGGAAAAGCTGTAAACAAACACTGGTATGAATATCATCCAGCACCGGTTACAGAAATAGAAGATGTAACCATTCTATGGGATTACACCATCTACACAGACAGAAAAATTGAAGCAAACAGGCCAGACATTATTGTTAAAAACCAGAAGGAGAAAACTTGTCTATTAATTGATATGGCTTGTCCAGCGGATTGTAACATAGCAATCAAGGAATTTGAAAAACTGTCAAAATATAAAGACCTGGAAATTGAAATAGAAAAAATGTGGAAATTGAAAACAAGAGTTGTGCCAGTGATAGTAGGTGCACTTGGAATGATAAAAAATGGAACAAAACAACACATTGAAAGAATCCCTGGAAACCCCAGCTTAAGAGATATACAAAAAATTGTCTTATTAAGTACAGCCCACACACTAAGGAAAACTTTATCTATGTAATGCTGGGGATGATAGGGAAGATAGAAAAACATGAAATGAAGCCATAACAATACGCCACTACCTGCCTTAGGTCTCCCCGCAGACTTGGTTGGTAGTGAGACCAAAGCAGAAATCGAAATATGATGAAAAATGACATAATAATAATAAGCTTAATAATAATAATAATAATAATAATAATAATAATAATAATAGAGGTTTTAGGTAGATTATTGAACAGTTTCTTACTTGCACATGCCATTGTTTGTCGGCCCGTAGAATCTAGAATATTCGCGTTATTTATATTGATTAATGAGCGTACGGACATAATATATGTTTCTATAAAACATTCATCCCCATATAATTTTTAGCAGCACTTATTACATTAATATCGGTTCCGTTATCAATATATAATATAAACAAATATACAAAGTATTTATCGAGAAGGCCAACAAGAGTTCACTTATGAAAAACTATATTTCCTTATTAAAGTATCGAGGTCTCAGTTCACAGAGACATGTAAAAATAATGCCTCATTATTTACGAGTGAGAGACATCAGTTAAATGAATAAACATAATGCAAACTTAATAATTAGAAGCCTTTTTATTTTGTAAAAAAGAAAGCTACCAAATGATATTTTCCTTGTATTACCTTGTATTCTGTTAATGCTGTTTATGATGAGATCATATACAGTTCATTCTTACCATAAAATATGAGAAAAGAAGTATTGGAAATTAGAGAACTAACAAGAAACAACGAAGACACACGAAAATAAACTGTCTATATTGCGTGTGTAATGGATGGTAGAACGGAGAGTAAGAACAATCGTTAAAAGTCAAATATTGCCAATCGCTACAAATCATAGGTTATTGCAGATAGCTATGATTCCTGATATTCTAAACAGACCAAATGTACATCGGTTTGAATAGGTAGGATTGTGTTAATCTATTATCTGAAAATTTATATTATCTTATAGGTATACGCAAACCAAATAAATGTTTAAATATTCTCGCTGCGTAGTCGTCATCGCCATCACATCGTTAGATTTCACAGTGCATTTTTTAGTCTTCAGGAGCTTTCAACGTGTTCTACAATCACGACAATATAAGAAAAATGTGAAAACATACGAAAGCAGAAACACCGACTCTACGAAAATGATGTCAAAATTAGTGTCTACTTAATAAATTTATATATGCAATCTTCTTCAATTGTTTACGAGTTCTTAAAGAATAGTTGGCCATTAAAACTGACAAGTTCGATCATTTTTTTTTTACTTTAAATGCTGGTGGATTTCTGGCTCAAAGTCTTAGTGACGACACTTAAAAATCAGCACCTGGTGGAACGAGATTAAAATTATTTGCCTTCGGTCAGTATCATAAATTTTAATTAATTTGCATTCAATAAGCGAAGTTCGATCTTCTGGCGATATTGTAATTCTAAAATATTCTGCTTGCTATTCTGTTCGTCTGATATTGTTTGTTCATGTACTCCATTCTCTAAGTGATAGAAAGAATTATATTGTATCTAAAGCATTAGCCCGAACTTGTCATTTGCAGTAGATAACTGATTCCATTATACTAAATACTGTTGTTTTTTAGGAAATCCAGAATAGTAATTTAATTACCTGAGATATAGGAATATTTTACACGTATTTCTCTCGATACATAGTAGAAAGAAATATGCAAAAAAATAATTTTAGTTTTGTTGCTACTGACCTGACTCTCTTTTTAAGTAAAATTCTGAATATCTATTTCCTCTCAATAAAAATTGTTTCCCACTGTGTTCTTGAAGATTTCCTATGCAAAACAATAATAGTGATTATCTAAAATTTTCCGACACGAAAATCCTCATTTATTTCATCGTTATATTATTTATAATATTCCAGTTTTCTCTTTTCCGGGAAAAGAAATTACAAGTGAGAGAATATATAAACTTAAGCCAGTGAGTGGCAAAATGTCATTTGGCATTTAAAGTTTTTATAGAAACATTCCTATCAATCAAAATATCCTAAATAATCCTTAACACTCTCTGTAAAATAATTTCGTTTCGTATCCACAATATCTTCAACTAAAATAATAAAGTTACTATGAGAATACTTCTAGGCTCGTACTTCACCAACTACAACATGTGTCACGAAAGAAAACATTATATTTGAACAAGTCACTAAGCTCAAATTTTATGTCCGCTATGTAGACGATATTTGAATTCTAGAGAATTCTAAAGATAAACAAATAAGAATATGGTAATCTCAAAACTACATTCGAAAAATAATGTTTTTCAGTATATCCGTAAACTTCATCTTTTTCTTCTTCTTCTCCTTCTTCTTCTCCTTCTTCTTCTTCTTCTTCTTCTTCTTCTTCTTCTCTGTGCCGTGTCTCTTCAGAACGTAGACGATCATGGTGTTTCACATCAGCATATCCCTTCTTCTATGTGCCCTGGCCCTTCAGGACGTAGGCGGTCATGACTTTCCACGTCTCTCTATCGCTGGTGGCTCTCAGCACACGTTCTCCTGTTACACCATGCAACCCTCGTTCCATCATCCACCTGATTAGGTCTTTCAAATATGTTATCGTCGCTTTACCCCGTCTCTCCTTCCCTGTATCTGGCCTGTTACTATCAGGTTCTCCAAGCTTTCCTTCCTCATTGTTTTTCCCAGGAATTTCAGCTGCCTCTTCTTCATGCTCAGTATTAGTTTATTTTTTCGTTTCCATCATTTCTAGGAAATCATCATTGTTCAACTGCTCGATCCATTATATTCGCAGCATCCTTCTGTAGGACAACATTTCAGTTGCATCTAGTTTTTCTTTCATCTTTGATGATATTGTCCAGCATTAATTGCCATGTTGAAGAACTGACAACACATAGCAATCCAGTACTCTCTTCCTTGTTTCGAGCGAAATTGTCCTGTTTCTTAATTATTTACTCAACTTCTGGAATGCTTCCTTCGTCATGCCCATTCGCCTTCCGATCTCTGTGTCGCACTTTCCGTCTTCTGTTATAACACTTCCCAGGTATTTAAATTTTTGTACCTGCTTGATTCTAGTATCCCCAACCTGTATTTGTCATTGACCACTTTCTATTACAAAATATGCATTGGCTGGAATTATTCAAATGAAACAGACGTTCTCTTTGAGAAAGGACGAAATTTCAAAGAAAATATCGTCTGTTGCCTGGTTGTTGCAAATATTTGTGGTGTCCCTTTTGATTGGTTAACTGGTAGGTAAGAAAAAAATTATTTGTTTCACTGTTTCTCATGCATATCCCTAGTAACGGTTAAAACACTTTCTCATGTTTAGTCTTCCAAACCTTGCGCTGCTATCCATTATCTCTCACGCATCATGTATGTTATCAGTTGCTTTCCTCTGTCTTTATTCCTCGTTATCGGTCTTGTGTGCATAAAATTCTCCAAGCCTTTTTTCTTCATTATATATACCACAAACTTCGGCTGTCTTTTTCTGATGTTAAGTCATTAGTTTCAATTTAATTTCTATCCTCTCCAAATCCTCATCATTACTCACATGTTAGGTCCATGGTTCACACAGAATTCTTCTGTAGAACCACATTTTGGATGCTTCAAGTTTTCTTTTCTTTTTTTTTTTTTTGGTGAGATTTTACAGCATTCACTGTCACAATGAATGAAACACATCACATAACGACTCAGTATTCTTTTTTTCCATCAAAATTTTCCTGTCTCTCAATACTCAACTCTATTTCTTGAATGTATCCCTAGCCATGCGTTTTCTCTTTTGAATCCCAGTGTCATACTTTTCGTTCTCTATTAGAACATTTCCCAGTTATATAAATTTATGTAAATGCTTGAATTTAGTATCCCCAGTACATTGTTGGCATATTGAGCTCCACTTCGTATTCATAACCACACATTCAATTTTCTAGTACTTTATATATAGTCTTTCTTTCACTTTTTTCAGCTATCTTCTGTAGTAGGTGTTGTAGTTTCCTGTCAGTTGTCTGCTAAATGCACATTATCATCTGCGTATCTTATATTGTTCCATCTTTGGCATTCAATGTAGAATTTTGTCATGCCATTTAGGGTTCTCATAATTTCTAGCTGTATAAATAGGTTGAATAAATCTGGCGTGTAGACACACACTTGTTTAACGCCTCTATCACTGTATATTTGCTGAACACTTCTCCTGCCCGTATGCATCTAGTTTGCTGCCAGTACAGGTTCTTGATTACTCTAATATAGTTTCCAAATATGTCTAGGTTGCTGAACATCTCTAACAAACCTTTTTATAGTCTATGAACCCTAGGTAGACCGTCTTCTAGATTGATCTTTCTGGTAACATTCTAAGAATAAACTTAAGTTCTTCATTCACAATTTAATTATAAATAAAACGCGCAAACTGTGACATTTCAACCTTAATTTTAATAGAAGAGTGAATATCTGCTTAGATACAACTTAATGAACATAAAAAATATTCCTAAATAATCACGAAGACATTCCATAAAGAACGCAATAATGTAAAATCGACGCTAGTCAACAATGGTTTTCCGAACTATTTCATCGCCTCCTGATTAGACTATTCCTTTCTAAAGTAACTAATAGCAATACTGGACATAAAGATAAAACAAAATTAATATCTTCTACAAAAGCTTATCATATATCAATACTTGTCAGCTGTAAGCAAGGCGATTTTTCTCTTGGAAATAATATTAAAACATGAACAACTTCATTCGATTTGACCAAAACTCAAATTCATTTTCTATTTCCAAAAAAATTATAACAGTTAATAACTATCATCAATTACAAAAACATAGCCACAGAATCAAAACTAAAGAGAACCAACAATATTTACGATATCGAATGTTCTATAACCAAACTCATATAAAATTACAAAGGTTATACAACTACATGCTTATCTAGTAAATATACGTTACACATACTCGACCATGGATTAATTAGAACTCATTTAAACACAAAACAACCAACCAAAATTAACGCGAAAATGGCAAATAGAAGACACAACTATAATAGCCTGATACACGTTTAAAAAAACATGATTAAAGGATATGAAAGCTCTAATCACACAAAAAGGATATGCTAAAACTCAGTAACATTAACTACGCCTACTGTCACAATGCACAGACTCGTTTTGGGAAGTTAATTATTCTTTTAATTTAAGACACATACATAAAAACAATACAGATTGTTACAAATTGAAAAAGGAATACATTTGTTAATTGCTAAAAGACAGACGAAGACTTTCAGATTTGATAGGTTTTAAACTGTTTTTTATATTGTGCCAGAAAAGAAATAAATTGTACAAGAAAAGAAATTAAATAACATGTATAACTGCAGTAAACTTGTCCGTCGTTTTAAACTGAACACTCACACCCATAAACACGCGCACACACGGTATCAAACTATCGTCGGAGTTAGTAGCTAACACAAAAACTTTGAAATACAGAGATAAAATCAGGAGAATAAATTGCCCTGTAACCAGCAGAAGTGTAACAAATGCTCATCAGTTGCAGAGGTCTCGAACTTGCTCTCAGAACAATACATGAGAGACTGATTTGTAAAACAGCTAAAACATTCATTTTCCGTGTTCTGGGAGCAAAATGTCTAAAGTTAATTAAAGCCCAGAGAAAGCCCATTTACGATAAACATTAATAAGAAAGAATGAAATTGTTCATTTTATTAGAACACCCAGGAAAGTTAACCGATTTACTCTTCTACCTCCATAGTATATTTTTTTAAATTGAACATAAACACTTCCGCCTTACTACTGTTGGGTAATGACGTAAGTGTATCCTCAACCTAGGCGAATTAACAATAGGTTTTATCAGACTTTTCAGAACCTTCTTCTAGTAAAAGGCAACAAAAATGATGGCCATCAGAGGAGACAATGGACTACCCATAGCTACTACATCTATTTGTCAATACATGCAATTGTCAAAGCTGAAGGTGACAGAGTTAACCGTCATCTTTTTCAACTCGACAATTCTCAGGAAAAGATGGATACCTTTTCAGGCTGCGATAAAAATACTGGCACAAATATCAAGTGTTTCGTCAATTGAGACATTTGTGAAAAGACTCAATATATCAAACGACACAAAATACACATGTCACTCTTTGGTTTTAAATTGCTCACATTTTCAGCGAATTGAAACGGCAGGGCAGGCCTCTTCATGTTAATAATAACAGATCTCAGTATATCCAAGTTGAGTCTGTTCTGTGCAATACAGAGAAAAATTAAGGAGAGTAACTTGTCCAGCAAGCAGCAGAATTTAATAAATTCTCGCCATTAACGGAGAAATGAGTCTGCGAAAACCCGGATGTCACCGACTCATATATACGCACCTGTTTTTACTTTTGCTTCTATTTTTTATTTATGTATTTTATTTTTTATTTTTCGGTTAGAGGTTTTATTATTTTCTCTTTTTGTCACGGCAGTGTGGTTATGTACTTTATTTCTTGTAATTAAATTTTTTGTGTATTTTGTCTTCTATAATTGTTTCGTATTTATAATTATATTTTTAGTCTTTAGTTTTTAATTAATTAATTAGTTTAATTTTTCATTTTCATTTTTTATATTTTTTGTCCCTATTTTTGTTGTAATTTTTTTGTGTTTAGCAAATAAGTATTTATTTCATTATTGCCTTTTTCCATTATCTCGCTTTTAGTTTCTTTTATTTTTTGTTTACAATTTTAATTTCATTTTTAAATCTATACAAGTTGCTCTTCTAGGCATAATTTAGACATTAAGATTATTGTTGTATGGTGGGATGTACTTTTTTTACTATTTTCTGTTTGATATTGGTGGAAATGTTTTTATTAGTTCCATATGTATTTTGATAATGTCGTGTTTTTATAGTATTTTTCTTTGTTTTGTGATTATCAAATCTTTCTTTAAACGATGTTTCTTTTTCTCCTATGTAAATCTTTTCGTGTGTATTGGTGTTAATTGTTACGAGTTATTTGTATATCATGTTCTTGTGAAACATGTATTATTAAAGTGAAGAGTTGTCTTCATTCTGTAACTACATTTGTTTCATACCTGAAAATCCCGAATATCCAACATGAAAGAGTTAAAATAATTTTTTAGAAGGAAGAAAGGACTTTACTTTTTCAAAGTACATAAGTACTTCATAACTGATGGAAAAATGACTGAATATTCTCCGTAAAACCTGTATGTTTTTTCTTTTACCGATTTCATTTCTTATGTCATTCATCACCTTAAAAATGTTGTCACCATTTTTGAATTGCATTCTAAATTCATCCAATATCACGAGTAATTCCATAATTGTGTTACGCAGAATAATTTTAACTTTTCAGACATTAAAGAAGCAATTATCATCCCATAAAAATTTTTCTTAAATTTTGAGATAATCAAAACAAATAATCTCTATGTCCAATTTTTTTTAAATACTGAAATATTATTAAATACTACAACTGTAAAAATTATATTTGCTCATCGTTGCAGCTTGTAGGCAGTATCTATAAGAATAGAGTTTAAGAACAAAAAATAGCCAACAATTGTCATTCTTCTGTTTGCAGAATTTATTTCCTTCCGTGTAATTTTATTTTCATCTGTAAAGATTTAGCAATTTTTAGTTTAAGTGTGCTATATGTGATGTGCGCTTAGGTGATCATGCTTTGCGTTTCTGGATTGATTAGGTAGAAATCGAGCCGTTTCTTTCTGCGATTGACTAGTGACAAACCAAGGCTATAGGACCCACTCTGTTTTCTATTGAATCTATATTTGTAAGCAAAGAGGTGAGTTCTTACATTTCTCAGTTGTATATGAGTGCATTCTGAGCTGCTATTCCTTACACTAAAACGCGTATAAAAACCAGCATTTTTTATTAATATGTGTTTACTTCAGAATTTTGAACAAAATTCATCAGACGCGTAAGATGTTAAACAGCTACCTAATCTAACAGTTACACGTAATAAATTTCTAAACTAGCAAGTAACACGAGACAAGCATGCTAATTAATGATATAAACTTAATTGAGATAAGTAATCGGTCGTGATATATGCATCAAACGATATATTACACATAGAAATATCCTCATTAATTCTAACTTCTGTAATCGTATTTGAAAACAACCATGCATTTATACTGCATAATACTTTTTTATTGTGAGTGGAATCATCTGTAAGACAAATTGTATATTCTATTGTTAAAGAAAAATGATTTTAACTCACTGAATTCAACGAATAGCTTGATATCTTAAAAATGCTGGAAACATTGTCCAAACAATGAATATTAAAATGCCATATTTGGGACATCTATATATAAATTTCTGTGACTTCTTTTGCTGTGGATCCGTCTCTGCGTTCGGGCGACACACCCTCTAAAATAACCGATTAAAACCAAATTGGGCGGAGAATTGAAAACAGGTAAGGTGTACAAAATACAAATGGTTTTACTAAGATGCAGAGCTTGATACATTAATTCTTCATTAAATTATTTGTGTAAATTAAAAGCTTTCTTATTTAAAATACAAAATGCTCCCCCAATTAAAAAAAAGAATAAATAAAAAATATATTTATTTAATAAAATGCAATATTAATTTTGTATTTTTCTTTATATCTTCATATACAAGGATCCAGTTTCCAGCTCGACTTTCATTTGTGAGTGCTATAAATATATTCCAAAGCCAAAATCTTCAAAAAGTTGGAGATTGTCTCCAGAATTAAATATTGACACATGACCAACAATGTGAAATAACAAGAATGTGTTCTTAGCTACTAAAAGAAAAAAAGTTAGTTTTTATTTGCAAACTACATTTCTCATGTCTTATAGAATAAAATTTGAATAAAAATATAAAGCCACGAATTAGGGTTTTAATCGAAGTATCTTTTCCAAAGAAATCAGCTTATACATTTTTCATCGATTGGTTTGAAATATTGAATGAAACGCAGAGTTTCTAAATCTTTTCAAACGCGATAAATTCAACAATAAAAATATTTGAAGTTTGATAAAAAATCTAGTCTGAAAAATATCTTTTAATATGAATAATTTTTTTTTGCATCCATTGGGGAGTGTAATGCATTGAAATCGCTTAGTGGATGCGGCTATCTTTTAGTTAGCAAAAGCGCAGGTCACATTACTTTCATAGATATAATAATATAATGTTTTTTCATTCAAAAAAGCAGTAATACACTACAGATTTAGATGGTAATGATATGTCTACGATTTAGTCAGTTGTAGTAAAATTATTTTAACGAAATCTCAGCAAATTGTGGGATTTTTCCGTACATTCTCTTTAGAGTGAGAGGCATTAGTCTACTGCAATTTTCGTCATAATTTTCATTGCTTGCAAATCGTTTAAGAAATGTTTTCTTCTGTGGCGATTAAGGGAATGATACAGCCGTTATTCTTTCTAGAAATTTAAACAATAAGCCTGTAGGTGTGTCAATATTGCTCAATCAGACGCGAGAAATAGTTTGAGCTATCGAGTTGAAAATTTGGGTCTCGAAAGATTACAAGTGGCGTAATGTGAAAAGATGACACTTTTTAAAATTTGCCTGGGTAAGATACGTACTAGCATCATCCATAATTCAAAGGAGTAGACAATGATTTGTAACAGCAGTTTGTACTACCTCATCAGTTAAAGGGGTTAGATTTTTAAAATCAGAATTGGAAGTATGTTCTGGTAAGAATAAAGTATACTATACTAAAATCTAGTTAAGAAAACCAAATAATTATTGTGCTAGTCATTTAATTTAATAAAACAATTTGAAAGTAATATAAGATCATGTTATAAAAGAAAAATTGTAATTAAACTTTATAGAAAATTATTTTCAATGTTTGCATACATCTGTTAAGTCATTCCTAAAATGTAACAGTACTTTAATATTTGGTAACGTTATAATCTGAAGGTTTGCATTCGGACAAAGACCGCACTTTGTTTTATATTATACATAAGAACAGACAAATAATATTCGATATCCATGATAACCTGTACACCTACTAATTATCCAGGACCAGATGGAGCTGAACTTTCCTAGAGCAGAATGATGCAATCTCCGTGCTTAATTGTATGGAGGGCAGTTTTTTGATTGGTGAGCCTAATCCACTTTATTTTATACATAAAAGAAATTCATGAAATCGATTAATTTTAGTTTGATTTTACCTGGCCATAAGACAGAGTTCCAATGTTTACTCTCATATCCTCAATCACTGCTAGCTTAAACCAATAGGCATTTTATGAGTTTACACTTGATCAAGAATGTTTATCTTGAGCAAAAACTCGAAGTTCTGCTCGATCAAAACATTTAGTGAGTGTTTAATTCGATACATTCAACCCGGATTTCTTTACATCATTGTCAATATCTTTTGCCGGTGAGTATTCTTCAATACATATTTAATAATTTTCTTTTACCTTCTTTCAGAAATTAAGAGGATTATACCAGTCCTTAATTTATTCTCAGCACAATGAATCTCAGTGTACTTATTGATAATTCTACGAGTTGTAAACTAAACTATCGCCCGGTTCACACTCTACCCACGTCTATTGAACAGATGAAGAGACTCATCCCTTGTTCCCTCTTTAGGATGTGGTTTCCGGCTTTCTCTTTTACAATCTTTTCAATCTTTTCTATTTTTTTCAATTGGAGTAGATAGACTGAACTATCGCCCGGTTAACACTCCACCCACGTCTATTGAACAGGTGAAGAGGCTCATCCCTTGATCCCTGTTTAGGATGTGGTTTTCGGCGTTCTCTTTTTCAATCTTTTCACTCTTTTCTTTTTTTTCAACTGGAATAGATGGACTAAACTATCGCCAGGTTCACACTCCTCCTACGTATATTTAACAGGTGAAGAGGCTCATCCCTTGTTCCTTGTTTAGAACGTGGTTTCCGGCTTTCTCTTTTCCAATCGTTTCACTCTTTTCTTTTCTTTTCAATTGGAGTAGATAGACCAAACTATCGCACGGTTCACACTCTACCCACGTCTATTGAGTAGATGAAGAGGCTCATCCCTTGTTGTCTGTTTAAGATGTGGTTTCTGGCTTTCCCTTTTCCAATCTTTTCACTCGTAGCACCTGCGCATCAGTAGCGTTACCGCCTTGCTTGGGATGATATGATTAAAAAAAATAAAAAATAAAAACATTTAAACGATTGGAATGTGTTTATATCCATCATTGTACGCATAAAATATATTCATTCCGAGCTACTTCTCAAATTCATTCGTTTTTGCCATGGTTGAAGAACGAAATAGTTATTGCGGTTTCTGCTCGTCACATATACTATTGTTCATTAAATTTTAGTATTTTGTTGTATCCGGTTAATAGTATTTGATTTTCAAATGCCGAGTGATTTAATTGTAAAATTAAGAAAAACAGACATAATATTTGGCATAGACCAATATTCTTTCTCAAATAATCTAAGGGGACGAATAATATTAGACTGCCCCGATTATTAGGAAAATCTATAACTATGAATATACTGAAACTTTTAAAAATTTCTCGAATGATTCAAAGCTAAATAAAGAATCAAAAATGTATGATAAAATCACTAAGTACTTGCAAATATACGTATTCCGTTAAAAAATAAGAAAATATTCATTTGGGAACAAAATTATGTTCACAACTATCTCTTTCTCTCTCTCTCTCTCTCTATATATATATATATATATATATATTTATGTGTGTGTGTGTGTGTGTGTGTGTGTGTGTGTGTGTGTGTATGTGTGCGGGCCCGTTGTGTGGATACACCTCTCGCTTGAAAGTAAATTCTGTATAGCAAGATATATATTTAATGAAATATTTCCATTTTGTGTGAAGGCAAGATTTACTATAAGGAAATTAAAATTAATACCTAAAAAGAAGAAACGAATATAGCATATAGAGCAGGCAAAATACCTCTGATATTTTCAATGGTACTGCTCCCATTGTAGTTACATCTAACATCATGGCATGTTCAACTCATGACTCAAAAGATGATACCATAATATAAATTCATACGCGCAGATTTAACTTTATTTTACATTGTCACATCAAATATTGATTCGGGAAACATATTCCTATAACAAGATTTTTAAATCATATATCCTTTTCTACTTGAATCCAAGAATTCAGATCGAATTTGAAAAAAAAAGAAAGAAAGAAAAACAAAAAATAAACAAATTTAACTCTGATTCATTATTTGAAACCGAATTGAATTTGCGGAATAGCACAAAATAATCTCTTGGGGATTCTCATTCTTTAAGATTGCATCATGAAAATCCGGGTTAAAATATCGATTATTGAGAACTAGTCAACATCAAAATATCATTCAGTAATATTTTAAGACAGCTTTCATTTTTTTTATATCGCAAGTAAATAACGCTTATATAACATCTAAAGAACTGTAAATACGTGTTACTCAATTTTCTTTTAATAAACTCCATAAAAAAATTACGTAGTGAGTATGATGTAACTTAATGTATAAACTTTAATGATATAGCATTTTTTAAATCATAAATAATTTGATTTCCGAATATTATCTAATGCTCAATATATATAATACTTGTGATTTTTAAAATTTCAAATCATACTTTATGCAGTAGTTTTCGTGTATTTTAACAGCTAATTCTGGTTACTTATTCGTTTCCGAGTACCGTCACTTCCATGAATGGCTAGACAAATTCTATTACAGACCTATTATCAATAAATGCGATTACATCAATTTTACACTAGTATTATGAGAGGGGTATCTTAGTTATTGTTTCTGGAGAGATCAGTTACTTTAAAATTGATAAAAGGTTCAGACGCTCATGAAGTCGTGTTATGACATGAATCGACTGATTTAGCAGTTTTCTTTACGCAAATTCACTCACAAAACTTGAATTAACCGAGGGGATTGTTTTCAAACATTTTTTTTTATTCATATGCCAGCGGCGTCACTTATTCCGCTCGTCAAATCAAGAAATCATCTACATGAAGAAATCGAAACTGAGACACACGCCATTTAGCCAAAAAAGATATCCATTCTCCCCTATAAACATTTTCCGTTAATTACACCTTTATTAAATCTAAGTTTTTTAATTCCAGACTTAATAATGTTAAATTCCAAAAATTCCTAGACTTTGTTTTCAGTCTTTTCACCACAAGCAAACCGAAAATATCACTAGAACCCAAGAGATTACATTAGGTTACAAAGAATGCGAAAATGGTGAGGACTGATGTAAGGAACAGAATAGGAGAAGTGCTCAAGAATATAGAATAGGACATTTGATGTTGCATTTAACTATTTTGATAATTATGGATAATGAAAAGCAAGAAATTGAAATCCATTCTGCTAGTGATAAGTGTGATAATTATATGTTAGAGTAGAAGAGAAGTTGTGTGAACTAGGTTTTGAGCATGCCAATACCAAGTCTCTCGATATTTAACCATCGGCCTATTGTATTACCAAATGAAAGAAAGAGTAAAAGTAAAATTTGAAATCACATAAAATAAAATGCTTAACTGAACTGAAACGAATTATTATTCATAGATTGAAAGGATAATATATTTGGCTAATGTTCATCGACCATTCTGTGGGCTATTTAAAACGAAACATATTTTGGATTTGTATAAATAAATCTCGGAAGATGAAAAGGATTATTCGAGATACAAGATAATATTGAAACCATCACTGCGGAGGAAATAAATCCATACATTTCTAAATTGTTTTTGCGCATAAATGAATGTAAGGAGCTCGACTAGAATTCGAAAACTGAATTCTTATTTTTGATTCCTAATTGATATCTATACACAACCATGCATGCAGTATTAGAAAATAGTTTTATTTGATATCAGGGACTATTTTGAAACCAAGTTTACTAAATAAATGCTACGTTATAGCAAAAATGATCTTCTCTATCTTACTGATAATAAAAAATCGAGACAATGGTGAATGTGGTGAAAATGATTAAAAACAAAAGGGAATTCCGTTCAAAGTATACACAATTGTAATTCTTTAGGATTACAATTCTTAAATATACCATTTCTTACTGTTGCAAGTATATGAATATGGTATAGATTTTTTAATCTCATGTTGCATATGGATGTTGCTGTTCTATGAATATTTTCCACAAGTATGTCACATATATTACCATGCTGATCTTCATGTGTTTACATCTGATCGGATGGAACTGTGGTTGGAAAATTGCAATGTCAAATTCTAGTCAATTAAAATTAATAAAAACGGCGAAATTATCACAGAATTGAAGAGAGGATTGATATTGCTCTTTTACGAACATTATTCATTACGAAATCATTTAACATTTATGACAGCATTACTAATAAAAAAAAGTCCTGCATTTGAAAATATCAACTATGATCACGGTAACAATGTGCTTACCGTGTTCGGAGAGTTACTTGCATAGGACCCTATATACATTGACTCTTCACATATTTATTATTTAAAAGTAAAACAGAATTCATCTTTGATAATTGCTAAAAATAGAGTTGAAAATGATAGAAAAAAAATTACGGTCAATTCCAGTATAATTCCAAGTTCAGAAAAGACAAATCATACGAATGATTCAAAAATTATATTAAAAGTTTAATGTTAATACCTTCTCCGTCATTTACAATGAAATCTATATATCCCGATAAGACTGGAAATTTATAGAAAATAACAAAAATGCACAGATCAAGTGGAAGCTGATAGGCAAGGCAAGCACAGCTAATTGCTTAAAAGATAGATGTAATCTATATTTAACAGAAAAAATTTAAGATCTGAAAATTTCAGTATCAGAATGTATTTCTGAATAAAAGTAGAGAGATCATTAGAATGTGTCATCGCTAGAATAAATTTAAATTGCAGTAAATATCTTATTTTTCCACTTAGTTACAATAGAAGATTTTTTTAATTTTGTGAAGCAGTAACCATTTCCCTCCTCCTAGAAGAGAAATTATTACTAAGATTCCACTAGATAAATGCGAAAGTAGCCAATAATCCTTCACCTGTTCCTATACTAGTCCCTCAGCCGGCATTAGAAATTTTCCTCATTCTTAAATTGAACAGTTTTTTCAGTGCATGTCATAAATTGTCATGTTAAAAACGGCTCTTCCCCTAGAAATCTTATCTGAAATTACACATAATTATATATATATATATATATATATATATATATATATATATATATATTTATATATATATAAGACACTGAACACATAACTAAATCGTTCAATTATATTAGCTCTAAATTACAAAAGGTTTTATTTCTATTTTATTTTTAAATTATGTTAACTAAGTAATTTATTATTAAATTATCCACTCCGTCCTCACGAGATGTCGGTCTCTTATATATATATATATATATATATATATATATATATATATATATGAATGTACGTATGTGTGTGAGTGTTTGTCTGTCTCTTTGACTGTGTGTGTGTATGTGTTGCAGGAACTAGAAAATATGCATAACAATAAAACACCACCTCCACTCTATTTTAGATGAGCAATCATTTGTTGACGGTGTAGAGAGTATACTAGTATATATATATATATATGTATATATATATATATATATATATATATATAGAGAGAGAGAGAGAGAGAGAGAGAGATAGAAAGTGCGAGAGAGTAACAGAGAAAAGCAAATGAAAGAAAAAGAGAAGTTAAATATAGAGAGACAGACAGACAAGTGTAAAACCAGACATGATTTCGTTTCGCACTTCACTGTAATGTCTGGCCTGTATACGTATTATATACGATGCAGAAGTGAACTCTTAAATTTAATATATTCACATTAAATTTTAAATAGTTGAACCTACGATGTATATTCCTGTTTTGATGTTCTATTATTTCCGGAGAGGAAAAACGTCGTAAATCATGCAAAATACCTATGGAATTGATATCAGAGATGTTAAAATGTTAGATTATTCATTAAAAGTGGACAGGTTTAACGATCATATAAATATCAAAATGTTGATTAATAACACTGGCAAGAAACAACGATGAGTTGCCTCATCTGTGTGTTTTAAACATTTGAAAACACTTGAATACTGAAACCCTTCGATAGTTTGTTCATTACGATTGACTGGAAAAATTAATTTACCATATAGATTTACGAGATTCACTTTTAAATACAATGAAACGACCTAAATTTCCAAAAAAAATATAGAACAAAATGAGAACCAAATATTCCAAAATATGTTTTTTACCTTTTATTAGTTCTCACTCATTACAAGTTTCAAAAGCATTTAAAGGTAGTTGTTTACTATGTCGATTTGTTTTAGCATAATAAGGGGCAACATAACACGAAAGATACACAGCTAATTATATTCTTGTAGAAGTCAAGATTTAATTAGCGAACAAATTTTCAGAGTTCAGGTGTAAACATTCAGAGTATTGAACCGAAATAGACTTTGGATAGGACCAGTAAATACAACCCTAATAAGGAATCAGGAGATAAATAGCACTTCTTTTCAAAAAACCGGGGAGGCGTCTAAATCGAGCGATAGACAAGCTTATCTACATCACCCCGTCAATCGTCTAGCATAGATCAAATGAAGAGTTGATTTTCTAAGCGTTACTTAGTTGCGACACAAGAAAGAAAACATGAGGTATCGAATGAGGATCTAACTCACTACTCAGTTGTAATAGATTCTATCGAAACATGTTTGCTAACCATTACAACACATCGATGTGTCATTAAACCAATGAAGAGAATGAAGTACATTGTGTATCACGTGATTCCTTGGTAAAATTAAGACGATGAATGAGGAGATTACTTCTTCCAATATGGACCAAATGAAAGCAGCAAGCGATGAAATGCAACAGAAGCGGTCGAATCGGAAAGGTATTATTTTCTATCGAGATAACGCTAGATCTCATGCCTGTCTGAGCTGTCTTCTTACATCCGCCCTACCCAGCAAAACTCGTTCGTAATGTTTTTTGTTTTTTTTATGAATTTCATTCCAAGCTGGTCGATGAGGCACCTAAGGCATAATGGATTACTTATGGCTGCTAAGAAAACATCATTGATGTGAAAGTGCAATAAAATGAATATGATTAAAATGGCAACAAACAGCACGATTTCGATTTCTGCAAGATTTTCTTAATACAAAAATCGAATTAACGACAAAGATATACGAATTTCACAAAGATGTATAAATGTAGTTACACACAGGAATTTATTAGAACGTAGTGTGTGTGTTTGTGTGTGTGTGTGTGTGTGTTTGTGTATTACACACACACACACACACACACACACACACACACACACATATATATATATATGTATATATATATATATATATATATATATTGTGCAAGTATAGTCTTTGAAATCAGTTAAACATAAATTCAAAGTTTTGTTCCGATGTTACAAAACCGGTACAAATGTCATCTCAAATGAAAATAATTTTTTTCCCAGATATATACAAATATGTGTGTGTGTATTTATTTGTTTGAACATTATATTTAATACATATTCCGATATGACCTATTACTCGGCTTTTAACTAAACTATATATATATATATATATATATATATATATATATAGTCATCCTTATACAACTCTGTTTCGCTGTAACACAGCTCATCAGTGTAGCTAAACATCCGATCATTTCCAGCCGGGAAACATCAGTCAAAGCGTCTACCCTGCAGCTCTCTTAGTACGGCTAAGAGAGGAGTAAATTCTAACGTCTTAGATATACGATGTTTATACACACGATATGTATAACCAGTGACCTGAATATATTTATAAAATTTTGTGAGGGAAATAAGTGTTATTCGGCACTATTCAAACCCGCGGCCTCTAACAACACAGGCGAAACCTCCGGTTGATCTGACACAATTTAGCTCGACCACGTTGTTTTCACAGTCGAAGTGGAGCTGAATCAAGTCTTATATCATGAAAAGTTCCCGATTCCCGAAAATATTCTACTCTACTCTGAAAGCGTACCTTAATGAAGAAAGATCTAAAGAGACGATTTTACGAAATGATAGAAAATTAGTTTCAATGGATTAACAATCGACATATTTGATATATTTGTTTGTAGATTATTTTTAATAGATACACTTATTTGAGTAGATACTCCGTTTTTATATAAATACGTCTAGAAGCATGAATTCTCTTGAAAATTGGAGATTCGAAATTCATCAAGAGAAGCCAATGATTGAATAAAATTGCCCTTTAAGATTTCTAGATATTTCTGGGTAATTTTGGTAAACATATCTGTTATAATGAGGTGAAAGTGTTATTCTTAATTTTTGTAACTTAGACAGGTTACCATATATATATATATATATATATATATATATATATATATATATATATATACCAGGAAGGAGAGAGAGAGTGAGAGCGAGGGAGATAGATAGATATATATAGAGAAACATGCAAGCTTAATTTCTATATCTATCTATCTATCTATCTATCTATCTATCTATCTATAGATAGCTAGATAGGTGTGTGTGTTTGTGAGTGCGTGTGTGTGTGAGAGAGTGTTTTTTGTCTGTGTACAATATAAATGGTTTAAACTAAGTATATATATATTCCGCAGTTTAATATTTCCTTTTTATAAATTGTACAATACAGATTTAAAACATTTACAGGTACATAATTCATATTATTGTTATTAGAAAGGCATACTCCAAAGCAATGTCCAGTATTATAACAAAAATAATCATATATATATATATATATATATATATATATATATATATATATATATATAAAATCTTGTAAGCGCTAAGGTTTTTGCTACTATATGCTACGTTTTTGCTTGTATATCCCCAATTAATGTGTGTATTACCACTATTATTTAGTTTTTTCCTGGTCAGTTAACTGCAATCAAAGCAAGAACGCCCCTTATGCGCAGAGGGTTGCAGTGAATGATAGGAAATTAAAGTAAAATAACATGGTACAGACAATGTCCAGGAAACAATATGAGAAAAATGGTAATTGTGAAGACAGATGTTGTCAGATGTCGTTGCGTTTAAACTCATGAAGATTGTAGCTATCAGAGAAGCAATACGTGGAATGTTGTTCCGAAGGTAGAATTGCGAGTAAGAAACTACTAGTGTAGAAGTGAAGATTAGATTTGACTATTTTGACGGCAAAAGTGTACGATGCAGATGTCATGAATATTGTACGAAAATGTATATATATGTATATTTGTCTGTGTGTGTATGTATATCCAAACCTTGAATTGATTCTCACTAATTAATATTTTATTTAACAAAATTAGTAAGAAACATTTCACTATAAATATAGTCAATTGCTAGCCACTAATTTTTCTTATATTTCTGGAAGCATTTCTGTTCCACATCGGAAAAAGACACATTTTTTTTTAGACTAACTAGTACTCGATCTGTTGTTTTGGCATCCTCATAAAAATAAAAGACCTGCTTCACCAGGCCATGTGTCGTCGTGATACTCAGACCGGGCATGTCTAGTGAATAACGACGGTAATGTAAAACTTCCCGTTTATGAGTTTCCAAGTATGCTGCCACGCACTTAGCAATATGTGGCTTAGGGTTGTCATGTTGCAAAATCGCTTTTTCGATTCTCTGATCGTCTAGCGTCTGTTTTTGCTTCAATACTTTGTTCAAACGCATCAATCATGTTCAATAGCGATCTCCACTGATGTTTGCGGTCGGATTTAAACAGCTTATAACAAACTACACTCAGCTGATCCCACCAAATGCAGAGAAGAAGCTGCAAAACATGGATATTTGGCTTTGCCCCCAATGTTCATGAATGGCTGTTCTTAACGCATAGATTTATTGTAGTGTATCAACTTTCTATTGCCGGTAATGATAGGATGCAAACAAATTTCTTTTGCTACCTTGAATCAGCTGCTCACACGTGACTAGACGCCGTTCAACGTCTCTAAGCTGCAACTCGAACGGCACCTGATATCCTTGCTTTTGAATCATTCTTAATGCTTTCAAATATTTCAAAACTGGTGTGTGATAAATTGCGAATGATCTGCAAGTTCAGCTTGCGATTGAAGTCAGCCTTCATGAAGTAATCTATCTAATTCTTTTAAACGTTTATGTTGCGTCAGAGTATACTTTATCTTCAATATCAAAATCATTATTTTTATGCGTCTCAAGCAATTGCTGCATGATGTTTCCAACAGCGTATGCTCCCCAGAAGTCTCAACTAGAAATTGTGCGCTTCAGTTGCAGATTTTGAATAAATTATTGCAGTAAACTTCTCCCAAAATAATCTTTCTTTGGCATAAATTCTGACGTGTTTTAACGCTATGAAAAACAAAAATTGTTTACTCTTCAGCAAAGTGGCATACACCGAATTGCAACGTTGCTTATAGTACTTCTTTATAGAGGCGCTACTATCTGAATCTAGAGTCACGTAGTTCTCGGAAAGCTGTTCGAAAAAACCGAGAACTTTTTCAGAGTTTTTATAAATATATATATATGTATATATATATATATATATATATATATATTACTCATTTCTAATAATAAATGACTTATATGTTAATTCAATATAAATCCTTGTAAGAATCAATTTTCAATCATTATATACTTGAAATGGAAAATGTTAACGATGCGTTTACAATGGTATTTTTTTACAGATATATCTGACGTTATTAAACGCTAGTAATTGACATATTCCTTGTAGAAAACATTACATTGGCTAATTATTTTTATGTTTTCAATTACAATTTAATATCTGCATATTAAAACTTATTCTGCCACGCGCAATTTGCAAACTTTCACAAGTAAAATGAGTATATAAAAATATGAAATATAAATATCTCTTAAAAATAAACCCTTGTGTTTTGAACTGGTACCTTTTAATTGAGGTTTTTCCATTTTTGATATAGACTAATTATTAAAACTAGTAAAATATATAATGTCGAATTAACCTAACATGAATGCGGCTAAAGATTGAGGTTGAACCTGAAAATTTTTTTTAATTTTTATTTCATCTCGTCTCATTGCCGAGGTATAGGCATTATTACTTTTTTGTGTATAACATCATGTGATACTGTTTTTCAAAATACTAACGTCCTTGTACCGAATATAATCTTATTCCCAAGGCAATGATAGTCATTTTGAAGGGATTAAATGTTTCTCTTTTGTCATTGCTGCGATTAATCCTTTTACAGACGAGTGGTTCTCTTTTTACTATTAATGTGATTCGAGGTGACGAGTGATATAGTCTTTATCCACCAAAGATAATTGAACTGGTGAGTGTAATTCGGAAAATCTATTAATAAATATTCCTAATAAATTTTGCAATATATTTTCTAGCTCGCAAGGTTGGATAATTTTGATAGAAATTATTATCAGAGATATTACGTGATGGCTCAAAGGAAAATAGATTATGGCTTATGTATTATTATTATTATTAATGTATATAGAAGCCAAAGACTCGGTTCAAAACGCTGTTTACCTACACAGATAAAACGAAAAATTAATTCATATTTGTTCAGCTGATTTCAATATTCATTCAAAGCATTTTAACAAGATTATAATTTCATTATCATCCAAATGATTGAATACAAAGAATTCAAATTGGAGTGAAAAATCTAATACTTATTAATCGAAGGACGTTTACCCAATAAAGAACTGATAAAAGCCAACGACGATAGGAAAATAAATTATATACTTCCTCTGAAATCTCAATTGCATTCAAAATATTGCTACTACAAAAAATATTTAACTAATAATAATATTAAAAAAAAGAAAATATCTGAAAAATTTAGAAGTGTAAAAGTGATACGATTCTACATCTGACTTTACCTGAAATAAGGCGAGAAATCAAGTAAGACGCAAAACTTAATAAACACTGAGAACCCTTAGATGTAGCGAAACAAAAATAAATATAACATCATTCTTTTCAGAGATTTTAGTGTTGCATTTAAATTTTTGGAGAGATAATGGATAAGAAAAAGTCGGAAAATAAATTAATTGTAGAAAGATGTGACAAATCTATAATATAAATTTAACCCGCAATTAAATCTAGCAGATTCAAAAGTACAATGAGATCTACCTGCAGAAGTCTGATTGTGTTTCTTTGACTAATGTTCAAGTATTCAGTATTATGTGTGTTCCAGTTTTCAACAGCACCATTTTGCATTATTCAAAGCATTCGTTAGTACGTTGACTCTACACAAGATAATAAATAGCGTGTCACTAAACGTACACTTTAGATTAACATTACGAAAACTAATGTTATAACTCTGGCGATGAAGATCTCGTTTTGAATTTTGAAATATATTTTTTTGAATCGTTGATTAAGAAAACGGCGGAGGAAAAACGTGACTCATTCACATCAGGCGCAAATGCGAGTTCCATTAGCGAGTTTTTATACAATTGAGACAAAGGGATAAATTTTCAAATGTATAACAGAAGATATGAAGAAAACATCAGAACTCAGTGACGATGACATTTGAGGTCTTAACGCCTATCATTTCAAGTTGCTTAAAGACTCTGTCACTGATTCAGCTGGCATTCACGTCATGGACTTTTCTATTTCTTAATCACTTACGTAAATGGAGGATACCCCCACTTGCTTTCCACGTATCTTTTCAGGAAACGCTTTTCTGCTAGATCTCTGTTTCATCTCTGTATCTGACTCCTCCTAAGTCACTCAGCTTTGTCCTCTAAGGAACTCCGATCATGTTGTTGCTTCTATTAATATCTCTCACCACACTCACTCGCCAGGGTCCTTCCTACAAACAGGACCTCCAACTGCTACCAATGAGCAGACTGGGATGACTTTCGCGATTTCCTATGCGACGTCTGTTGCAGAAAAGCGTTCAGTCTCCAAGTTAAGTACTGCGACTCTGAGGTCACTTACTGTGTGAAAGCTGGAATTGATGCCTTCTTACCGATCAGGAAATGTCGCAATCCTCATTTTTCTCTCTGAATCTCTCCTGCCTTTTAGGCCGCAATTGCACTAATGAATCAATATTTCCGGCTATTTCGGAACCAAGCATTTGACCACAATATGCGCCTATTTTCCTCTGGCGGTAATGAGTGGAAAAGGATTCTGAATAACGCCAAACTGTTGTTTGCTGAAAGAATGAGGCAGAGCATAGCTGTCCGCAATTTCGGGCCTCACGGCATCTGTGTATAAGGCCGATACTTTGCTCGTATATTCTCATTAAACTGCACATTTGACTCGTTTTGAGTGCCCACATCCGACTACCCTCTTAGAACTGATGTTTACATAACCCCGTCTCTGGTATCTAAGATTATATCAAAACTTGACCCCCATAAGGCGAGTGATGGGTATGGAATCCCGATCATTATCATGAAGAAATGTGCAGCTGAATCTTCATCTGTCCTCTCTAAACTTTTTCTTCTTTTTTTTTCCTTGCTGTTTCCCTGCCTGCTGTTTAAGAACTCAGGGGAACACTCAGATTTATCCAATTACCGCCCTATCAGTCTCTTACAAATTTTCAAATAAATGTTCGATGCTATTATCGATGTTAAAATATTTAAACATCTTACAGCCCATAGACTATTCTCAGACAGGCATTTAAATTTGTTCAAGGCTTAAATTCAAGTAAGGATGCAGAAATAAGATCAAGTATTTTGACGAAATTCGAAATGGATTCAAAATTAACTTTCCAAAAAATAGCGTATGGTGAATTTAGAAATTGACACCGAAAGAATTGAGGAGAGAGATATTTCGCAAATACACAGCGTCCGACCGCTTGTAGGAAAAATAGTCGTTTTGCAACTCTTAACGGAGCAGTACAAAATATGATAAAATCCCCAGTATTTTTAATAATTTCCACGGTTTTGGTAGAAGAAATTTCAAAAGTGATTATTGTTACTTAAATAATAAATTGTTACTAATGCGGAAAATTAGGACAAAGAAGTACATTTAAACGCAGAAAATAGAAGAGAAACAAAAAGCACGAAAACAAATAAATACATTATACAATGTTTACAAGCTGAAAAAAAATTGGGAAATCTTCGAAAGAAATATCACCAAAGAGAAAATTTGCTTTTGTCAGATCAAAAATACTAAAATAAGATTACAATTTGCGAGTGGGCCCGATATTATTATAATTAATGAAAAGATTTAGTGAAAACTGGGCTAGCCTAGTTTATTGACTACGACAAACTTTGCTCGTTGTGTTTCAGTGAAACTTTAAATGTTTTAGGTGACGTCAGCAATATGTTTTCGTTAGAAAGACCAAAAAGGCATTGGTATTTGTGTTAAGAATTACAACAAATTATTGCGAACAGATTGCTATTTTTCATTTAATATTTGGGATCTGCTAATCATTTTCTTCTGCAAACAAGTCACTACAAGTATTAGTATGACATCAGACATACCACTAAATTACTGCGGAGAAATTAAGCTCTTCTCTTGTCACCACTCAGAAAAGATCTCATATTTTCTGAAATAATCCGAGCAGCTAACATTACAGCAAGAGTATTTGCTCAACACCTACTACACCTGTGAGCCAGGATCAACAAAGTGAGTCATCACCTCTACAGAGAACCAACTCCACCTCATTCGATAACACTGTAACTGACATTTTCTCTATATCCGGATGCTTTCACTGCCTTCTTCGGAAAACGTAATCTTTACAACTTTTGACGTATCTAATTCCGTTTTGTCAGACAACGAGACGAAGTTTGCATCTAGTGAATTAAAATTATTCTGCAAGTCCCTACAAATACAACATATCACAATGCTCCCGCATCATCTAAGATCAACTGGACAAGCAGAGCGCCTTCAGACATGTTTCAAAAGGACTTTTAAGAAATCAATGTGGTTAGAGTCCGATGAGAAAATTATTTAGCCAAACAGCTGAAGCCTTGCTCAGTTTCGTTTAAAAAAAGAAGTTAATCCTTAAGTTTAGAACAAACAAAAATATATAAACTCCAGAGGATAGACTCAAGAAGTAAGCTTGAAAGGGGAGTTGATATATATAATGTGTCAATACCGATACGTGTGGTCGAACGCGGATCTCGTGGTAACAAATGTATTTGTTGCATGGATTGTGCTACTGATATCAAGTGACCATAAATAATAGTATATAAACACTCATACGAAAGACTGTGTGTATTATTATGATCAGTGTTCTAGTGTTCATTGCTCACTTTTCAGTATTCTCTGTGTTCCGGTGTTTCCGGTGTTCTACAGAATTATTGTGCACTATTCAAAGAATTCGTTAGTAAGTTGTCTTTCTGCGAAGATACTAAAATATTATGACACGCAAATAGCGGGTTACCAAATGTTTACATCAGTTTAACGTTCCGAAAACCACACTTATAGAAGTAGCACATAAATAATTTTCACCATTTACCACATCCTTTTAGCCGGTTATATATTTGTCTTGTTAATTATCCCAAACCCTGCTCAGCCATCCATTTACTTCAGCAATCAAATTTCCTCTATTCCCAATGTTCTATATCCACCTTGTGAGAATCAGATTCTCCCAGTGCTTCTTCCTCATTACGTATCCCCGAAACTTTAGCTGTCTCTTCATGATAAATTTAAGTGTCCGTTTAATTTCCATTCTCTCTAAAACCTCATCATTTTCCCTCCATGGTATGCCCAGGAATATTTGTTAGAATCTCATTTCTGTTGCTGTTTTTAGAATCTGATTTCTTTTTCATCTTTGAGAAAATTGTTCAGCCTTCGCTGCC
The DNA here is from genome assembly GCA_037127315.1 of Ascarosepion bandense. NCBI lineage: Eukaryota > Metazoa > Mollusca > Cephalopoda > Sepiida > Sepiidae > Ascarosepion > Ascarosepion bandense. The sequence continues at coordinate 1,070,356 of JBBBDQ010001046.1, forward strand.
ATATACGAGAACAAATATCCCGTTCCATTACATTACTGTTTTCTGTGTTTTATTTCTTAACTATCAATACTCTGATTAACTTTGAAATGAGACTTTGGCCATTCCAATAGGCCTTTCGCCATCCCTATACGCCTTTAAATTACTGTACGTTTTTGATTGTACCCCCAACCTGCAATATTCATCTGGAGCTCCTCTTTATCTGATGACTAGGTATTTAGTTTTGTTCTGTGTGTTTTTTTTATAATCATATAGCTCCAAGCAAAGCATTTTACTGCCACTGATTTGCAAGCGGTTATATATGAGGAAAGTTATGGGAAAGAGTGGCAGGTTATAGGGGGGTGTCAGGAAGTTGGTAATGAGAGTGGAGTGGAGTGGAGGGAGAAAGAACGTGAGAGAGAGGATGCAGGTTAATGAGATAGGTGATGACAATTGATTTACATTTAAATTCTTGTAGCTCTTTGGGAAGCAAGTAAATGGAATAGCTTTCCACATGCGGGAAGAGCGAAAAAAAGAAGGTTGTGCTTTATCTTTGGTTTTTGCTTCGTGCTATCCGGCGCTAGATTCCGCAGTAGGTCTCGTAGTTTTCTTTCCGTGTCTGTTATAAACACTGTGTCACCTGCATATCATTATAGTTAAGATTGTGGCCACCTGTGACCAATCCTGTCAATACTTCTAGTTTTTCGCAGTTATGTCACTGTATGTTAAATAACCCCTTTGATAAGACACACTTGTCTAACAAGATTGTCTATTCGTGTATAACTGTTGAACTTATTTCCTGTATTTATGCAGACGGTTTGCTACTAGTAAAAGTTCTTGATTATTATAATGTCTTTCCCGAATATTCTATAGTTGCAAAGCAGAAGTACTACTACAACCTGTACAACTACTACAAGTATTACTACCACTACACGTGGATTGGTAAAGTCAGCGTACCAAAAAGAAGAGCTCACCAGACAAACAGACTTGAAATGTTTCTAGAAATGACACTGAGAAACTACCTTACTTGAAGTGCGACAGTGTTTGAAGCTAAGGTGACTTACAACGATCGACAATATTGTTTATTCTTTTGATTTCTTCAAGGATTTCTATAAACATAGCAGAAAGAGCCAACCTAATATTGCAATTTTACATCTTAAGCATAAAACATTTATTTTCCAACGAAGAATACTCAGCATTAATGACACAATTAACTCCGCCAATATTCATATTTGTCAAATTTAACGATACGTATCGATAAATGCGTTGTGGAGCAGTGGATATCGACTTAGAACGAGAAATCGGGGTGCCGAGTTCGAATTTTAGTTGAATTCTTTGCATTTACATACGCACAAATACCCTTGGGAAAGGTATTAATCCTTCTCTTCCTCCAATTATGGGATAAATATCAAGACAGATTGAGTTCTATAGCCTTGGCTGGCAACCAGTCTACCGCAGAAAGTACTGGCAAGCAACTGCGGGTTAATCTTCTACCCAGTCAGTCATGACTCTTTGGAAACATGATCACCCAAGTGTGTATCACGTATGGCACTCAACTAACTGACTCATCGATAAATGAAATAGGAATTGGATCAGTCGGTAATTATTCCTGTTTGACATATTTACTCACGGCTTAAAAGTGTAAAGTTGGCGCTATGTATGGAGTGTAAGATTCTTGACAAAAATAAACTTACAGGTTTGCTTTTATACAGATAGTATGTCTGCTATATATTCTTGGACCTGAAACTGCATGCGAAGCAGAATTGTGCAATTGAAAGCGTTCATCTTTAAAAAAAAAATATCCATGGCTCACGTCATCACATATAATACGTGAGTATTTTACAAAGATGAACTCGGAAAATGAGAGCGCATTGAAAATTCATTGAATATTATTCTAACGATTTGGAAGAATAGCGTTTGCTAGCTGAATATGTATTCTATACAACATTATTGTTCGTTTGCATCAATTTTAGTTTTCATGGAAAATAAAGAGAAGTATTATTTTCGAAGCGTTTCTAAACAACCAGGATTCATTCAATTTGGTTGCATTCCCGTGTTTTTATAACTTAATGGATATCTCAGTCTTTACAAAGCAAGTAGTATCGTCGGAAATATTAATGAATGATTTGGTGAATTAAAAACAACATATGTTAAAATGTAATAATGTAAACGAATCGAAAAAGGAAGGAAATATTAATTGATTTTTACATATATTGGAAGCTAAAACACTGAAAAAAGAAAAGAGAACGGAAATGTAAAAAGTATTTAGGTTTCCAATGATTTATTAGATATATAAGTAGAAGTATTCTAAATGCTAAATCAAATACTATGGATTGTAGCCACGCAATGCATACATGCTGAACAGAATAATTGTCAGTATTTAGAATTTCCAGAACATAAAATGTTAGTGTTTTCAGTTTCGAATGAATAGGTTCACTAATGTAATTTATATTTATCGAAATGAAATAATTGAATTGAAAAATATAATGACTAAATGCACACAAAAACATGTATAAGTGATACCTAGATAATATTAAATTAAAATTATTTCATGAATAATAAAAACAAAAGTAGGTTTGTGGGTGGTTATGAATTATATGCCCGAATGAGAATGGTATGCTTCTAAGTTTTCACTCAAATCTTTGCACACACCGATATATATATATATATATATATATATATATATATATATATATATGTATATATATATATATATATATATATATATATATATATATATATATATATATAGTTTATAAAGGAAACCTCATTTTAATTGGTTATAAACTATGGCTCATTTCAATGAGTTTAAGTAGCTCATATCGTCAGAACTTACAATATATCCTCCATCTGGTACAAAATCATATCGCTCAGGTTAACACCCATCTAGCTCTCTATATGGATTTACCAATTAATATTTTATATTAAGGTAGTGTTGGATTATTCTCCCCGTTTACGGACTGAAAACTATATATATATATATATATATATATATATATATATACTGTTCAGATATATACTTTATCCCTGCGCTTTCGGCTATAATAGCCATTATCGAGGATGGATTTTATTTCACTTGTAACAGAACGTACGTACTGTTATGTATGTTTACAGAGTTGTGTGTATGTTTATATACCGAATACGGTAACCACATTTTTAGAGCGTTCGTAGTTATTGAGTGTGTTTATTTCTTTTTTTATTAATTATAACGCAATTATTTTTTAATTTTATTTGTATGCGGTTAATGATATGCTATTAGTGGTGTCAATAAGTATGTTACGGATTGTGTTTGGTCGTTTTATGTGTGTGTTTAATTGAGATCGAGTCGACCTCAGTTCTGAGAGATTCAGTGTGAGACTTTGAGTATATTTCGTAGGAGTATGGCGATATAATATTTACAAAATTGGTTGGATCAAGAACACATTTTTTTAAAGGACATATAAATTCGGAAATAATATTGATTGGCTGTAGTTTGGAAATTGCAGGTGAAATATTATTTTTGACGTTGAGGTAAGAGGTTTATAGTCTGTATAAGGAAGTTGCGTATTTTCAGATGTTGTTTCGAAATAAATTTTACTATTTATATCAAATGCATAGTAATTATAAACACGACGAATCTTCACATCAAAACAACATCCGAAAATAAGCTACGCCCGTCAAATTAAACAAACACAATTAATAATCTATTATACATATACAATCTCTTTCACTCTATCATTCTCTCTCACTCTCTCTCTCATTCTCTCTCACTCTCTCTCTCTCTCTGTTTCTCTCTCTCTCTCTATATATATATATATATATGTAAAACACAAATATGAAGAAGAAAATGGACAAGCACATTCAAAATGGGACTCACTAAAGGAAGCAATGGTGATAACAGCAAACAACGTTGCCCCAAAGAAAATCAGACGCAGACGAAAAGACGAGAGAATGACTGAAGAGATCCTTGACATGATGCAAAGGAGACGGAAAATGATGCCAAGCCACAGAAAAGAATACAGGAAACTGCACAAGGAAATAAAGAACAAATGCAGACAGGCAAAAAAGGAATGGCTCAACGACAAATGCGCGGAGGTAGAGAGATTGAGCAGGACTAATAAAACAGACATGCATAAAGAAGTAAGAGAACTGACAGGACAAAACCTGCTCCTTAAAAGGATGTATAAAAGCCAAGAATAGAACGATAATACTGGAGAAAAAGTAAATACTCAAGCGATGGGACGAACATATAGCAGATCTTTTTCACAAGAGAGTGCAACCGATAATACGCAAAGATGACAGCGGACCGGAAATAATAAATTACGAAGTGGAAGCTGCAATGGCCAAACTAAATAGAAACAAAGCCAGACGGCATTGTAATAGAGATGATGTTAGCCGTGGAAAAATTCGGGATAGAAAAAATTACGGAAATATAAATTGAAATTTATATTAGTGGTATAATGACAGACGACCTATACAAATCTATTTTCATAGAATTGACTAAGAAGCCAGGTGCAAACGAGTGTGATCTACACCGATCTATCAGTTTAATGAGTCACATTACAAAACTGATCGTCCGAATACTAATGAATAGAGCAAGAATTAGAATCAGACCAGAGATAGGACAAGGATTGTGCGGGTTCGTCAAAGACACTGAGACAAAGAACACCATATTTATGATTAGGATTCTCTCTGAAAGTGCAATACAAATGAAGAAAGACTCTGCTTTATTGACTATGCACAAGCGTTCGACAAAATACGCCACAAATAATTGATGGAGATGCTCAGCAGGCACGATATAATTGGGAAAAAATTAGGGTAATTAAAACCCTCTACTGGCAGCAAACTGCCTGCATACGGAGAGGTAACGAATTCAGCAGTTATAGAAAGATAGAAAGCGGCGTAAGACAGAGATGTGTATTTTCACCGGATTTATTTAACTAGTACAGTGAGAATATTTTGAGGACCCTAGATGTTATGCCAGGATTTGTCATCGGAAATCACATTGTGAACAAGATAAGATACGCAGACGACATAGTGTTGATTGCAGACACAGAAAAAAACTGCAGGACCTTTTACAGAAGATAGCTGAAGAGAGTGACATGAAGGGATTACAAATAAACTGTAAGAAAACCGAATTCATGGTCATTAGCAAAAAGAGCAGCACAAAGTGCCTAATACAGATGGGTAGGGGCTAAAATTGAGCAGGTACGAAAATTCAAACATCTGGGAATTGTTCTAACTGAAGACGGAATGTCTGACACAGAGATCCAAAAGGGAATTGGCATAACGAAAGACGCGTTCCAGAAGCTGAGTAAAGGATTAAGACACAGGAGATTTTCACTAGAAACAAAGAAGAGTGTACTGGATTGTATGTAATGTTAGTTCTTCAAGATGGCGGCGAATGTTAGACAATGTCAACAAAGATGAAAGGAAAACTTGAAGCGGCTGAAATGTAGTTCTACAGAAGGATACTGTGGATATACTGGACCGAGAATGTGAACGATGACGAGGCTTTGAAAATGATGGAAACGAAAAGGAAATTACTATTGAGCATTAAGAAGAGACAACTAAAGTTCCTGGAACCTGCAATGAGGAAGAAGGACTTCGAGAACCTGATACTAACAGGGCAGATAGAGAGAAAAGGAGACAGCGGAAAGCAGCGGAAAGCAGCGGATAACATATTTAAAAGGCCTGAGCAGTGGATGACAGAACGGGGGCTGAGTGACGGTACAGGAGAAAGTGTACTCAGAGCCACCAAGGATAAGGAGGCGTGGAAGGCTACGTACTGTAAGGACAAGCTACATAAAAGAAGAAGAAAGATATATACTATATGAAAATTTTACATATACATAAATTATGTTGTATAAGAAATGCACGTGTTTTCTCCATCACATCACATTAAATAGATTTGTTTTCTGGTTTTCTTTCAAGTGCCCTTCCTACATTTTGCCAGTTTAAGGAATATCTACGGTTGTAAAACTCGGACTTCAACTTTTCTTGGTCTGAACACATACTTTTCCATAAGCGATTACTTAAAACCACCATTTCTCCTTAAACAAATCTTTACACCAGGCAGTCACCCTTGAACAGACACTTTTTAGCGCATTTCGGTATTTAAAATTTCTCGGCTGCCTTCGCAAACCTTCTATTTCCTGGAGGGAAGATTTTACTCAGATGCACATATATACATATACAGTATTTAAATGCATAATATGTATATGGGATTGTACTCAATATGTGCGATAGCGTTTATGTATGCCTGAACAGTTTTAAAATAGAACCCAATATTGATCATCTGATGATTCTTTAAGGCCTGAAAATGACGACGCTGAAATATATTTTCTCAACGTTCATCAATTTTTTTCATTTACTACACCCGCACATAATATATATATATATATATATATATATATATATGTGTGTGTGTGTGTGTGTGTGTGTGTGTGTGTGTGTGTGTGTGTGTTTAAGAGGAACAGTCAGAGAGAGATGAAACAATTTATTTTCAAAAACTTATTTAATGCCGTTTTGTAGCATTTATTCTTTATATCTCAGGAAAGAAGCCAATGAGAATGCAGTTAGATTCCATAAACCTATATTCTGAGCAGCAGCAACAACAACAACAACAGCAAAACACAAAAATTGGGCCAATTGAATATCACCGTAAAATCAAGCTGACATCATGCGCCCGTAAATTGATTGCAACGGCATTTGCGTATCCCAGCCTGCTTAATCTAGTTGATAAGAACGCACGTCAGAAGGCGATGATTTGTGGACTTGTGTTGGAAGGCCCTTCCTTACGCGTAGCGCAATGCACCAGCAGCATTTTCTTCTATCTGATGCATCAATAGAAGAGAACACATCTTAACAGACTACCTCCAACAACCAGCGTGCCATTACCTCGTCAGAAAATGTCGATACAATCCTCTTTACTCTTGGCAAACCAATCCCACCGTCTTCATATTTTTACCGTCTCCTACACCCACGCCTCTAGCGACACTCTAACCTTGCTACTGTCCAACCGATTGTCAGATTTCATATCTCTGTCGTTTCTAACTTTCCCCTCCTTTACTCACATTCGTTGGTTGGTTAAAGTGGAGTGGGGTCATAATTATAGAATTTGCTCCGATGCATATCTCATAACGCGTAATCTTTGTTTTGGTGAATTGTTTATTAACTTTTATTGATTT